>JAYKQN010000018.1:14740000-15332500 GCA_036785175.1 Eupleurogrammus muticus
CCCTCCCCAAAAATAAAATAACAGCAGACCTGCTGCGGCTGCACAAAGCCGTGCCAGCTCGTTTTCACAGCCGCGCTGATGAGATTTCTTTCGCCTTGATAAGCTACATCGACATGACCACCCGACAAATTATGTTCTGATATTGATTATTCATGAACAGTCTTGAGTGTGTGTGAGCGTGTTTCGCGTGTGCACATATGTGTACGCGAGTGTTTTTTCTGGCACATCCATCCGTTCGTGTTGCTGACACAGACGTTTATGAGTAAATAGGAGAAGAGTGTTTGTAGAATCTGCCGGTCAGCTAATAATTTTTTATTCATTTTTTTATGTTGCTTGTATGCGTGTATGTATGTATGAATGTACACACACAGGCGAGCACACACACACACACACACACACACACATACACTGTATATATAGGGTCAGTGGTTGGTGGCAAGATGAGAAAGTCAGAGAGAAATCTTTTTAAAATACAGGAATGTGAATATGTGATTTTTTTTTTTCACAAAATGGTGTAACCAAAAAAGAAATAATAATTTGAATTTAAATAATTTCATCCACCTAGAATATACAATTTTAAATCCTTTTTAATAGAGTATCTGGATCAGACAAAAAAAAATGGTAAACTTTCATCAAAATGTGCAATGTGTTATTCTAACATTCCTCATCACCGCTCAGCCACACTGACCACAACGATGTATGTGCACAATCTTTTTTTTCCACATTAGTTTGTGCTGGTGTTAAATCCAATCCGTCTTGTTTCTACGCTTCGATGGTTGAGCTTCACTGTGCACAATGATGTACGTGCAGACTTTGACACTGAAAGACTTTTTTTTTCATGTTCATCTGTTCCAAACTGGAGAGTTTCTCTGAGCTTATTGAAGATCCATGATTTGTGACATCACAACCAGTTTGGAATCCAAATGGGGTCCAGAATCCTAAACCTGAAGCCTCTATTGTAAAAAAACACTGAGATTAAAGAAATACGCAATCTTAACAATTTTTAATGTGATATGTAAAAGCCATCTCAGACACGCGGAGTATTTTTCTGTCTTAATAAATGTCTGGAGGGGATCAGTAAAGGTGTGAACCTGCCAGCATGAACTGGTTTGGAGACTTTTCCTGAATGCAAGAGAAACATCTGATGTCATTCCAAACATTTGAACTACTGCAAATAATTGTGTGGGAAAGAAAAACAGGTGCATCGCATCTATGAAAGGGGAAACGTAACTAGTCTCAAATATAACCAGAAACGTGTTATGTTGTGAAAGCAAACTACAACTGGACAAGTGAGTCATTTGGAGATTGAAGCCTCTCTGACTTCCAGCCCTCCGTTCCAGGCCTTCCGTTAACCAGCACTTGTCGAAGCAGCACTTGTACAGTGCTTAACTGTTGGAAGATATGTCTGCGATACTGTCAATGCTGGAGTGTTTGAATAAACACACGTCATCATGTCGTAAATATTATAATTTACCTTGAGTCGCTTTGATTTATAGCTTTGGCCCGAGGCTGCGTCTACAGCTCGCTAACACGCGGCTTGTTAACCAGGAATCTGAATGATGATTGTAACGGCGAGCTGTGGATTCCACCGTGTGACTCGTTGTCATTTCCTATTCAAACCTGGTCCTGGTTCTGATCAAGTCATCTCAAAAATATGCTGCAATAAAACGTCCTGAGCTGCACATCCCATCACACTATGAACATTTTGCACATTCCATTGTCAGTTTTTTATTCAGAATATATAGTTTTACAATTTATTCAGATAGCGAGCCTTTTGCAGCACATTTCCTCCTATTTTGTGTATTTTAGCCAAATTGTAAATTGCTACAGTATAATGGACCCTACTGGAAACAACACACATGGTGACATGATTTCTTAAAACCATTCACACCTCTTATTAGTGATATCGATAGTTACTAGATTATTGATTAATTGACCTTTAATAATTGCCATCGATGACATGTATCATTAACAATCACTGAGGTTGAGGCTTGTTTGCTGTTGAAGGCTGCAGCACTTTTGATAAATGAAATGTGTCCAACACATCCATTCACGTCTATTCTCTGTTCCCTAATGAAGCTGGAAGTCGTGCAGCAGTTTGCTGTGTTCAATACTTTTTGAAGTTAGCCGAACAGCAACAAACTGCAAGTTTAAAAAATGTCATTAGTTTGTGTTGTTTAATTCATAATTCACGTAACTCGGTGTTTACACGATCTGTTTTTTTTTTTTTTAATTCTTAATAAGTGAGTCACTGGTATTTAAATAGAAAAAGGAACTGCATAAGCTGTGATTTATTCCATACTCAGGCTTATGCAGTTAGTTTCTCACCCTCATATTAATACATCATAAAGCGCCAGTGTGCCTGTTGCTCCGTAGCCAGCAGTAAAGACGTCTTCACTAATAAGCAGGAAATAAAAATACACAGCACAGGACACGTACCAGTAACATCCAGAATACGCTTCATAGTCACATACTCACACAAGACATTTCATCTGTCTGTTTTCTATGCCTGTTTATTCCTCGCAGGGGTACGGCTATTTAGAGTCTTTAGAGTTAGCACGTTTTTGGACTGTGAGAGGAAGCTGAAAAAAAACACCCAAACTCCACACAGAAATGTCCCAGCTCACGTCCTTGAACCTGCGACCTTCTCGCTGTGAGGCAACAGCCCACCGTGCCGCCCTAGACGTTTCATGAGAAACATAACTTGCTCTTTGCTCCTAAATGGAACCTGTCTCGGAGCTCCAGCGATACAGCAGATAACGTCAGACACAAGACGTTTCTACAAAGGTGGAAACAGCCGGAAAAACTCAAGACACTGGATTAAATTTGAGAACCGTGCACGTCTTTGTTGGTGTTTGGACCTCGTGTTTCTCCCCATTGCCTCGCTAGCCTACCACCCTCACTACACACACACACATACACACACACACACACACAAAACTCCCTACTCCTTCCTCCTATCCATGTCCTCTTGTCTGCTGACGAGTTGACAGGAATCATTATCAGTCTGTAATCAAACCCTCAGTAGTGGTTCATTTTCTCACATACATGCACGCACGCGCGCACACACACACACACACACACATCCATGTGCCTATAAGTGCATACAAACCGCAATACATCATACAATGGGTGTATTGTGGTAGTGGGTGTGTCTGTGTTGTCAGGTGTGCACAGTAAGCAAAACACAACAGGGTCGTATGCTCATTAACAGACACGCACGCACACACACACACACACTCATATACTAATGGCTCAATTATGCTTGAAGTGTGCTTTTGTTTAGCAGCTTTTTGCAAATTTAACACCTGCTGACTTGTTTGGTGTTTTAGAGCCTTTCTCCAAGCAAATTAATGGAACAAATTAACTCAAGCAAATGTACTGTAACCCCCCCCTCCTCATGTAAACGAGTAAACTACACCACATTCCTACTTTCACTTTTGTCTTCTTTCCCAAAACCAACCGCACCCTGTTCTCTGGCTGCCCTCAAGAGATAGAGACAGAGGGGAGGGTAAAAAAAACAGATTAATAGAGGAGGGAAAGATGGAGCCACACACAGAAAGAAAGCAGACGGAGCCAGCGATATTAGATATACTGTTAGAGGCAAAGGGATAGAGAGTAAAGATAAACAGTGTCAGAGAGAGAAAGAGCCGAGAAGAAGAGGAGGAGGAGGAGGAGGAGGGAGGTGTGGAGACGTCCAACAGATGGTTGGTGTTATTCGTGCAGGCAGCCCTTTTCTCTGCTGTCTGCACCCGCACAGACGGCTCCACAAAACAAGATGTGACCTCACAACACGCCGCCTATAGCCAAGGCCCTAGCCCATTCATCTTTACAGTCGCTTATGATGTATTTAAAGGTCCCGTATTGCCCACTTTTCCTGGATTCATTGGAAGTTGTCATATCACTTTATATATATATATGTGGTTTTGAGAACCACACATCATCTCAATATGAGACCTGTCTCCAGCTTTTCTCTGCAGCTCTAGAAGAAACAAGTTTGTCTGCTTCCTTAATAATAATGATCCTCTCATCTGATTGGCTGACTTAAAAGGTGGTGGGCGGTGACTGTGTATGTGTTTGTTATCAAACCATGTGCAACCTTTAAAGATGCAGCACGGGAACTCTGTCTCCACCTTCTGGCGGCGATTTGTAACTACGTGCCAAAACAGAAAGAAAAGAAAAAAAAAAAGTTTAAATAATTTTATGCACAAAGTTAGCAAACAGGACGTAGCCTCGCAGTGGACACACAAATACAAAAAAAAATACTGACTTTTACCTGCTGGTGAGACTCGATCAGCTTCAACTTTATTTGGAAAACCTGAAGAAGAAGAAAAGCAAATTGAGATTCTTTGATAGTACAAAAAAAGTTTGGGTCTTATTAATCAATCCAGAGTTGTTATTGACTTATAAGACAGAGAAATCAATGTTCCAAGCGTAGATACACATACTGCATTCTGATCACCGATCTGAACACATCAGCGATTGGTTTAAACCAACATGAATTACGGTAACATAATTAATATCTATTCTCTAATGAGATTAGATCCTGCATATTTTTACTCATGTTGGCCTAATTATTGATCCCTCAAAACGTCTTATCACCTCAGCTGTAAATGGAGGACATTTCCAGATAACGAGCAGACTGTTCCACTTTCATGTATTTGTGTATTCTGACCGTCCATCTGCATTTTTCTGGTCATACAGCAGGGAGTTAGTGAACTGAAGGAGGAGCTTTTCATGAAGTGTAAAGCAGCTGCAGACAGCCGATACTGTAAGAATCACCCACATTCATTTATAGATCAATGCTAACTGGTTACCTGGCATTCCTGCTTTAACCACATTAAACCACTTTCTGTGCCAATACTGGTCCGAGGGTGTTTAACTAGAATTATTCCTGTTTTAGCCATTATTTTTTGTTACAGCACGATTGCAGCAAGTTGAAATTCTTCACACATTTTTTTGAATGTTTTCAGTCTAGAACCAGATTTCAGCCACAATACAAGGATTGACTTTGCAATGATTCATTTTAATTAACCTCCCTCCTGTTTACAGGGTTCCAAGGCCAGAGAAATAGCCAGAATGCTGCTTGCAGTGGTTTGCAGAACTTTCACAAAAATATGGCCCATAGACTAGAAGCTGCCCTCTATTTTAAAGGTGAAGACCATGTGTCTTTGATTCTGTATATCCGGGGCTCCAACCCTGGTCCTGGAGAGCTACTGCAGATGCAGGCTTTTGTTCCAATCAAGCAGTTACATCTCGGATTCTACTAATGAAGGTCCTTAGCAAAGACCCTAGTGGCTGATTTGTAGAATCAGCTGTTGGAACAAAAACCTGCACCCACAGGGGCTCTCTGGGACCAGGGGTGGAGACCTCTGGACTACAGACTTTGATGAACGGAGTCATATTCAGTTTAGTTCATGGGCCACATATGGCACAATCTGATCTCAAGTGGGCCTGATCGGTAAAAATACCACAGGACCTAGAAAGTTTTCCCCTCTCTTTTATGTAAAAAAAATATATTATACCTACGTACATGATTAATTCACCTTCAATTTACAAAAACAAGAGAGATGACGAGAAAAAAAGAGAAGCAACAATTTGAGATTTCAGTCATTTCATATTCATAGATTCCAAATCAAACACCCTTTATCTAGACCATCTTGTGGTTTTGAGTGAATTCGATCTACCTTTACATTTAACTCTATTTGACTATTCATTTGATGATCATGGATAATACAGACACATATGGACATCAAAATCTATATATCAGCTATGTCACATTAAATTTTTTCTGTTTTAGAGTCACTTGTGTCAAATCACATTTCAGCTGTCTGTGCTATTGTTCTATCAGGAATCCATGTGCAACAATGACAAATTAATTTATTTAGAGTATTATGTCATTTATAGGTTAACATCTCTGTTAGTCACAGACATCAATCCCATTCAATAATTCGCCTATTCATGAGTCAATTCATTCCTGGTGGTTTCTTCCTTTTTGTTCACATTCACAGATTTACTCTGAAATTGCCAAGGTCTTTTGATCCACATACATTGCCTTTTTTGTTCTTTCACGTTCTTGCAGTTTCACTTTTGCTCATCAGGGAGGTTTCGTTAAATAGGGCATTCATCCGCTCTTCTGATGCAGTTAAACACACAAAGGCTGAAAAATGTGTGCTCAGCCCCCGAGAACCGCAGAAGTAAAATAGCTCGTCAATCCCCACCCAACATAGCTAATCAGTTTCATTCTTCCAGGCAGGATCTCTCCTCACGTCCCCCCCTCCCCCCAACGAAACCGAACCACACCAATGAACCTTATTGTCAGCGCTCACCTGGGACTGCACATGTGGAAAGCATTCACGTCTGTTTACCAGACAGCGGATACTCTCCAGGGGAAAACTCAACCTATATGATGTAGCTCTGCAGACTTAAACTGTTCATAGGATCTTGACAATTACCACACACTGCAGAACTTTAATGCATGAAGCCTTCCGCTGTGGCAGGCTTTGTTTCCTGATGAGTTGTACAGTGCCAACAGAAAACAAATTGCTAGACAGAGGTTTACAGCTATTAAAATACTCCAGAGACATATAATGTAGCATAAAGATGAGAGATGAAATGAATCTTGCATAATGTCCACTGGGAAATTGCACAGTTGTAGAAAGCGGCTGAATCAGATTCAAGAATCAACAGACGTAGCTCAATGGTGAGAGGAAACATAACACAATGTTGTTATTGAATAAACGAAGAAACATCAGTTATATCCTCATTTTACAATCCTAAATTTACATGTCGGCAATATTTGTCCACCTTCAACAGATCTTTCAACAAATACCAATCAATCAGAGTTTTATAGTGATAAGTGGGACTTCATATAATGGGAAAACTGGTTTAGGAATCCCAAAATAGTGTCATTGCAGTGTGACTGCAATCAGCATGATAAATAAGGATAAAAGCCTGTTAGTATGTTTTGGCTTGGACAGAACAAATGGTGGAAGTCCAGTCGGGCAGCCTGGGTGTGCATGGATCAGCACTTCCTGTTTCTGTTCAGTCAGGCGGCTCAGATAAAACCTTAAACGGTGACATGATCTAAATGTTAAACCTCTGAGGCATATAAAGTGACAGGAGATTAAAGATCTGTTCCTTACTTATGTTATATCATGAGCAGGTCATTTGTTAGTTTTGATGACATTTGGGAAGGATTCCAGGTCTCTACATGACGTTTTAGGATTAACAGGCACTATACCTGCAGCCTCTCTCTCAAATTATATCTTGAGCAACTGGAATTATATTTGTCTAGGAAGATGTTTCTCATCTTACCCAAGTGGCTTCTTCAGTTCTTAGACTTTGGTCTGACTAGTCCCCCCTAGACAGGGGAGAGAGACCCAGCTATCTAACCTCTGTGGATGTGTTTACCAAAGTACTTTTGGAACCACTGTTCTTGTCCTTTGTACACTCAAGGGACAAAGTACCACACAATCTGAAAAGTGACCTGGCTATGCTGCCCAATGCAGTAAGAAATGCAAGGACTACATTGGGGAAACTAAACAACCTCTAAACAAATGCTTGGCCCAACACAGAAGTTGGTTCAGACTCAGCTGTCTATTCCCATCTAAACGAAAGCGATGTCACGATAATGGACAGAGAGGACGGGATGGTTTAAAAGAGTAAAGAAAGGTATCAATGTAGGAGTGGAAAAAAACATCCTTTAACAGGGGTGGGGGTCTATCATCTATATAACTTCCATCTATAATATCGCCCTCTCATCTGTACCCAGGAGAATCAACAACTTAACCTCAGTGATTTTGTTCACAAATGGTACCCCCGACCCTAACGGCTGGTGTTCCGCAGGGTCACAAACCTAACAACCGTCATTCACATGAGATACCGACAATGGTCAAGTGAAAGCAGTACTTTCACAGGTACTTTGGTGAGCACATCCACAGAAGGTAAATACCTGGGTCTCACTCCATTGTCCTGGTCACACTAGTGTAGACTAATCAGAAAAAGCCTGAGAACTGAAGAACGCACTTGGATAAGAAGTGAAGCGTTTTTCTAGACAAATACAAGACCAGTTGCCGATGATTCAACAATGACCTGAATGAGTGAAAATATTTGCAGACTTATAATTACAGTTGTTGAGTATATTACATATTTATATATAAGTATATATATATATTATATATTTTTTGTCTTTTGGTCCATCCACGATTTCGTCCAGATGCAAATTAGTACTAATAAACTAATAAACTAATGTTAGCCTGCATGGCTGCCATCCTGTTCGTGTTGGTGCGTGTTGCAGAAGTAAAAACCGTCCCATGTACGTGTAATTGATGGTGTTAACAATTAATCATCAAAACCTGCCTATGGCTGTTAATGTTTGAGATAAAGGTGAGTGCAAAATAGTTCCTGCTTTTGAAATGAAATGGCTGACTGGGAAAAGAAAACTTAAAGAGCAGATAAGCAACTCTTTATACGATTTCCTCATTGTATCTTTTGGACACGCATGCGCACACAAACACGCACACACGTCTTGACAGTGTGTCTATTTCCAACCCGAGCCACGTTTTTCCTGTGTTGCAGATCTGCCAGTCTGACAACTCTGATAAGGCCGGGCTACAAAACCTAGAGCAGCACAAATCATTTCACTACTCTTTCACAGAGGATTACTGTATGTACGAATGTCTGTGTGTGTGTGTGTGTGTGTGTGTGTGTGTGTGTGTGTGTGTGTGTGTGTGTGTGTGTGTTCAAGATGACATTGATTGGCAAAAGCATCTCTGTACTTTGGCTTCCTACCTGCCCTATCAGATCTACACTTGAACCCACCTGCCGTCGATGCGTATGACTCCCGTGCAAGGAAAACGAACGGGTCTGATATCGAACCGTCTCTCCTCTCATCCCATACAGTTATCTTTCATAAATATGATGCATTTTTCTACCACGTGGGGGGGGGTTAGATCCGCTCCAGCGCGATAGCTGGCAGACAGCTCTGAGGCACAACCCTCCGTCGTAATCGTTATCACTTTCAAAAAAGGTGATTTATTCATCCGTTTTAGGATGCTGCAGCCTTCCCAACGCGGAGTCAAGTCGAGCTGTGCTCTTTGCCGCAGGAGTCCGAGGAGTTTGGCTGCAGATATGAGGCACATCCTGTCCTGAACTCTCTGGTATGCGATGGCTGGCCGAAAATGGAGAAAAGAGGACAAGAGGGGGTTGGAGAGGAAGAATTGTGTTGCAGGGAAGGAAAGTTCGCAGAAGGGTTTCGGAATAAAGACACAGAATGCATAAGAAATTTTGACTTCGAAAAGTGGTCGGCGGTTCTAGCATGAAAAAAAACACTAACACCCCCCGACAAACCTTGCTGAGGATCAGAGCAGTCGCCAAGAGCCCTATTATTATTTATTTTGCTATTTCTATTTTAATAGCAGAGTTCAGGGCTAAAACAGCCAGTGTGACCAAAGCTTCTGATTCAGCATCTATCAGGCATGAGGATTGGGATCTCGTATGAGTGTGTGTGTGTGTGTGTGTGTGTGTGTGTGTGTGTGTGATGCATGCATTTTAGAGGTCATGCCACTGTCCATCAACGCATGCGGAGAGGTCAATGGGGGTTGTTTGAATGACTCTTCGGGGGGGGGGGGGGGGGGGATGACGAGGTGATGCTGGAGAGGAAGAGGAGGGTATAGAGAGGAGAGGACGATTTGAATCGGGGAGGATGAAGCTGTGGAAGGGGGAGGAGAGGAGCTGAGGATGCAGGTTAGGGCTGGGCCATATGGACCAAAATGTATATCTTGATATTTTTTAGCTAGATTAGATTAGATAGATTAGATAGCTCCTTTATTGTCCCACAGTGGGGAAATTCACAGTGCTACAGCAGCATTGAAAGAAGTTTAAAAAAATTAAATTCAAAACAATATACAGATATATACAGTATAAATATAAATGTATTGCACTGTTTGGCTATATAATATATAGCTAAAAAGCTATAGCTGAATGGCAATATATATAATCTCTGTATTTCTTTTTCTAAAGTAATAAAACAGACAGTTTTAGTTTGAAGCCGCATTAGCCAAATCTCAAACAGGCACTTTTCTTAATCTTCAGCAGTACAGGATCAACGTGTACATGACATGGTGCATAAAACTAAGAGCATGAATTAAAAAAGGAACCTTTATAAATTAAATAATAATAGATAAATAATATTAATAATAAATAATAAAGCCTCATTATTAAGTTCTTGAGTTAGGACACCACCTGTAGGATGAGAGGAAAAGACTTTATGATTCACTGTCTATCACTGACTAAACTATAAATTTTACGCCTGATTAACAATTAACATAAAAAGGTAAACAGGATCATCAAATAAGAGGTTGGCATAGTTCATTATTGTACAACATTCAAGAGACAGCATTATGCAAAAGCATGTACGTTACATGGTTAAAATGGCCTTGTTTTTTGTTGTTTGGCCATGAGGAGCAACACAAGGCCTGACAACGAAGAACGGTGAGGTTCGTATCATCAGGGTTGGGAAACTAACATCACGGTGAACTGTAGCCTGAATCAAGACGCATTAACAAATTCAACAGTCTTTGTGAGGCTTGTTCTGTTAATGATAAGTTCTGCCCAATCCACATTACTACTCCGTGGAAAGGACTGGGAAGGAGTTCTTTAGGGAGGTTGTTTCCAGCCGTGGTGGAGATCGGTTGTGCGTGCCGTGCTGGCTCTAGTTGCTGGTTGGAAGAACCAGGCTTGAGTTGCATCGTTGTCATTGAGTCTTTAGTCACTTGTGGGTTCTTGAGACGCTGAAGCTGCAGTGGCTGAATCCTGCCTTCTGGTCTGCAGCTTCACCACGTCCAGCCCCGGGCTGCAGGGCTGAGCCCACTTTGTCACATAAAACACAATGTCACATAGCACGTAGATATATTACCTCTGCAGAGACAACAGTGGATTGATATTCAATTAGAGTTCACGGCGAAGTGGATTTACGTGCACTGAAAGATGGTATACCCAGGCTAACAGAACGCATTTTTCTGTTCACATCTGACACTCGACTTGACAGCAGTTAAATAACGGCGTGTAGATATTAATGATAACCTAAAGCTATCAGTTAGTGATACTAAGTTGGCACAGGGACAAATTAACTTAAGCTACATGACGTCAGCTGGACATCAATATATTGTGAATGTCTGTTTAACTTGTAATTTCAAATTGTAAAATCGATTTTAACATTTAACTACTTTTTTTGTTTGACCAAAAGTGACCAATATGACCTTCTTTTAATACTTTTCTTTAGTTTTTTATGTGGCCTTGTACCAATATATTTTTGAGTTTTAGACTGTGCATCAGATAAAACGAGCGATATGAAGAAGCAAATTCATTTACAGAGCACATTTAAAAACAGACGTCGACTTAAGTGATTTACAGGGAAATGCAATTATGTGATTATTTGATTGATGATTCCAAATCAAATGATAGAGCAGATCAAATCAAACCAAGAAAAAAAAGCAACAAAGAGTTTGACAAAAAGGACTCAAATTCATAACAACAAAAGCATAGAATATCCTGATAAAAACCACAACACGTCATTGTGGGCATTAGTAGTGTGTGATCTGCATTTTGAATCATTTTACAATGAAGAGACGTATTCCAAAATTTAATTTTTTCAGCTAATATGGTAGAAAAAATACGATTCTATTCTCTTGTAATGCTATAATATGGATAGTGTATATTTGTTAGGCTGTCAGAGGCTGTTGATGGATATGTTCCACCAGCGTGCAGCGCTGTAATTTCTGGTTTGGTGCAGCAGTTGTGGGAAAGCTTAGGTTGCACCCAGCTGTCTGTCCTCACCTGAACCTGCCAGGGAACCCTCACGTGACCCCGTGTGAAAGGGTGGAAGCCATTATCTGTTCCCACTAACCACAAACTGCCTCTATGCTCTCTTAATCATGTTTTTTTTCCTTCTGAAGGCGTTTAAGAAACATGATGTAGAAGAGGGCAGAGGTGGAGAGAGGAGGAGGGCCGATGTGGAGAGATTGGGAAGCCTTCAGGTAGTCGCGAAACAACTCGGGGAGAACGTTCATGAATGTTTAATTCAACTCGCGGGTTAATTGGATTTATGAGGGAAGGCCACGCGCTTCTCCTTTAGCCCTGTTTTCCCAGCTTTAACTGGAGGATCTTTGATCCGCTGTAAAAATCAAGGGACTTGCTGATCAATAGCAATTAACAAGTCAAGGTGACTTTCGGTCCACTTAGACATCATTGGCGTGCTCCTGAGCCTCCACTCCTGAATAAAATGGACTCTAAAGTCAAACGTACACTCGACCCCAGGCGGCAAAGTCATTTTTCATCCAGCCCACCGAGGGACAAAAGTCTGATCTAAAGAGCGTCTGGCAGACGACAGTGTGTCAGGTAGCAGGATTCAATATCGGACACCTGTCGGAAGCTGCACACACACACACAAATATACACACACACACGCACACATACTGATGACAGGGTCATTTGCAGGGCAAGACCACAGTGAAGTGTGAAAGAGCTCCCCAGGTGCTCCATTACACCCCCCGCACTCCTCTTTCCTCGCTTTTTTTTCTCCTCCTTCTTCTTTGCTCCCATTTCCTCATAAAGGTTTGGGCTTTTTTTTTTTTTTTATTTGGCGCCACCTCCTCTTCCCCTCTTATTATTTCTGTCTGCTTCTCTCTCATCCCCCCCCCCCCCTCCACCCCCCCCCCCACCAGGTGCCGTATCCAGCCCGGCGCAGCCTGTGCAGGGTTGATAAAGCCTGGTTAGGTTATAGGGAAAGTCAGCGGGGCAGAAACAAAACGCCGCTGCCGGGTTTTTAAATCTGAGCTCTGTCACTCGAGCACCGCTGGGCGACTGCTGCTCGGGGAGACGCAGACGGGCCGTCTGGCTGGCGGGGAGGGCAGCTGTCTGGGTGACTGGCAGCCACGCTGCATGGGCGGCTCGCTGGCGGGGTGACTGAGCAGCTAAGTCGGCCGACAGCTGCACACACCGAAGAAGGTTAATAGAAGCTAAATGTTTTCAGGCCGCAGCTGATGATTTGTCACTTTGTGTTGTTGTTTTTATTGATCATGTCATATCATAATCCGGAATATGCCAAAGAAATGTTAAAATTGCCGTCAAAATTGTCCAGATTTGACATTGTGGGACCAGAAGTCCACAGTGCGGTCCCAGAGTTCAGTTCAATATGACACATGGTGGCCATCTGGGATTCAGTCTTAAAGACTTAATCAACAATCTTGTCCAACATGGGAACACGGAATTCATAATTGAATGTTAAATATGCACAAGCAGCAGCAGCTTCTGTGTTGTGCAGCATGTCCAGTAGATGCTCGTTGTTTCCTGTGAATCCCCGTGTGCACCAGTACGAAGTACGAAAGTAGAAGGCAATTACACAATGCTAATACATCCAGTGATGATGACTGGAAATAGTACAGAGACGTAGGGTTCCCTTATAAAACTTAAACTATAGTTGAAGGTGGAAGTAGACAAGTTGCCACAACTATGCTGGTAACTCATTTCAGTACTGTAATGTATGTTAAAAGAGTTGTCTAAAAATCTGTAAAGGAGATCCTGCAGAACCGCTTAAAATGTAGTTATCATATTCCCTTAAAGGTACAGTGCGTATTTTCAGCGGCACCTAGTGGTGTGGTGGCAAACCTAGTAAGCCATGTGTAGGACAACCTATAATGGCTGGTGGAACACAAATATCTCTAGAGTCATCAGAGACTGAAAACAACTGGATTTAAAGAATAGAATAGATTTAAAAACTATAATCCTAAAAAAATTAGATATAAACTTAATAAAATAGAAAAAAATACATTAGGACAAGTCAAATAATATCAATGAAGGATGGGAAAACTAGTATGAAATAACAGGTTAAATGAAATTGTAAAACATGAATACGATAAACCAAGTGAATAAAAGCAAAAAGTATGGTCTATAAAACCATTCCTAATTAAAGCCAGGTAGGTTTTATGTTCTTGCATCTGCTGCCCGTGATTTACCGAGCATCGCTGCTCCCCCGTCCGCCGCAGCGATGGCGGCGGCGCTTGAGGGTATTAGTCTACACTAATTACTGTACAGTCAACACGGAGGAAAAAAAGCTGTAGATAATATCAGAGAGGAAAAAAACACACACGCATCACGAGTATAGGCTTGTTTGAACCTGCAGCTGTCGCTCTGTTAAGTTAAGTTCTGCAAAGTACAGCAAGTATGATGTCATCGCTCTCCGCCAGGAAGCCAATACATGTGTGTTGAGGCGGCGGCGTGCGGCGAGATGTGATTTCTTTTTTTTCTTTTTTTTTTTTCTTTCCCTTTTGTCTGGGACGTAAATGAGGGAGACGAAGCAAAAGACGACATTAATACACAAAAAGGACACCTTGTCGGAAGAGGCGGCCAGACAGAAAATGACAGAGAAGCTCAGACTACCTCACCACCCCCACCCCCCTCATAAATGTTAACTCGCTAAAGAAAACACAGACAAATGCTCAACCAGACAGTGCGTGCGTGCGTGCGTGTGTGTGTGTAAATATGTATACACACACACACACACACACACACACACACACAAACAGGAGCCAGACAGTGTGTATGAAGTGCAGCTTCAGTGAGTCCATCAAGTGTAATGATTGCAATAAATTCCCTCCTGGCTGCTTCTCTCAGCATCCTCTCCTCTCCTCCCCTGCATCCCTTCATCACACTCTCCCTCCTTCCCTCTACATCAAACACTCCCTCCCTCCCACTCCGCCTCCATCCATCAAACCCTCCCTCCTCGCGCTCCCTCCTTCTCTCTTCTCCTGTCTCCTCGTGCAGGTTTTCTGCGTGATGTCTGTTGTGCCCGGCTGGACGGGCTCAACTCCTCTCCACTCGTTTACCTCCCTTCTTCCTTTCCTCACCTCTTTTCATCTTTCCTTGTTTCTGTCTCCTCTCATTTTCTCTCCTTTCCTTTGCTTCCCTTTTCTTTTCCTTTCCTTTCCTTACCTTACCTTTCCTTTCCTTTCCTTTCCTTTCCTTACCTTACCTTTCCTTTCCTTTCCCTCCCTTTCCTTTCCTTTCCTTTCCTTCCTTTTCCTTTCCTTTCCTTTCCTTTCCTTTCCCTCCCTTTCCTTTCCTTTCCTTTCCTTACCTTACCTTTCCTTTCCTTTCCCTCCCTTTCCTTTCCTTTCCTTTCCTTCCTTTTCCTTTCCTTTCCTTTCCCTCCCTTTCCTTTCCTTTCCTTTCCTCTCCTTTCCTTTCCTCTCCTTTTCTCTCATTTCCTTTCCTTTCCTCTCCTTTCCTTTCCTTTCCTCTCCTTTCCTCTCCTTTCCTTTCCTTTCCTTTCCTTTCCTTTCCTTTCCTCTCCTTTTCTTTCCTTTCCTTTCCTTTCCTTTCCTTTCCTTTCCTTTCCTTTCCTCTCCTCTCCTCTCCTCTCCTTTCCTTTCCTTTCCTTTCCTTTCCTTTCCTTTCCTTTCCTTTCCTTTCATTTCCTTCCTTTTCCTTTCCTTTCCTTTCCTTTCCCTCCCTTTCCTTTCCTTTCCTTTCCTCTCCTCTCCTTTCCTTTCCTTTCCTTTCCTTTCCCTCTTCCTTTCCTTTCCTCTCCTCTCCTCTCCTTTCCTTTCCTTTCCTTTCCTTTCCTTTCCTTTCCTTTCCTTTCCTTTCCTTTCCTTTCCCTCCCTTTCCTTTCCTTTCCTTTCCTTTCCTTTCCTTTCCTTTCCTTTCCCTCCCTTTCCTTTCCTTTCCTTTCCTTTCCTTTCCTTTCCTTTCCTCTCCTCTCCTCTCCTTTCCTCTCCTTTCCTTTCCTTTCCTTTCCTTTCCTTTCCTTTCCTCTCCTCTCCTTTCCTTTCCTCTCCTCTCCTTTCCTTTCCTTTCCTTTCCTTTCCTTCTTTCCCACCCCCCCACTCTAAATCTCTCTGTACTTGCCCCCCCTTCGGCCTTGTGAACATGCTCGTACCAGAGCGTGTTTGATGCATGACGTGTTGTAGAAAGGTGCTGGCGACACGCCTTTTGTAAAAGTAAAGAGAATGCAGACAAAACATTGCCACAGGTGCAGCGGTGGAGGGAGGGAGAAAAAAAAACTAAACTAAAAATGCAGGGAAATAAAAGTCTGATCCGAGTTCAGAACATTCATCCAGAAAAATATTTAATTTATTAAAACGTCAGGGGCTCTTTGATGAATTAAATATTCGTCTGGAGCATTTTTCTTGACAGTCGGCAGACTGTTTTCTTCCATTTGAAAGAGTAGGATGCCAGCAGGTTGGCTGCTTCTCCTCCGCTCTCACCCTCTACATCCCCCACTTCCCTGCTTTTTCTTTACCCCCCCCCCGCACAATTTACACACACACACACAAATCCCTCCATCATTCCCTTCCCCGCTTCCTCGTGGGAAGATAAATCATCTGCAGAGTGGCTGCAATGACTCATCGAGCATGTAGACCACCTCAGCACGGCGGCGAGTCATAGAGAGAAACACACAGCGAGAGAAAGGGGCGCTCAAAGGGAAATTAATAGAGTGCGAGAGGAAAAGTCAAATGAGTGAGAGCAGTTGTGAATACTAAAGTCAGCCAGGGAGAGGCTGACAGGGGAGGGAAAAAAAAAATAAAATAACGTAGCAGTCATGGTCAGTGTGTCAGACGAGACTCAGAATGAAAGAGAAAGGTGGAGGAAGAATGGAGAATGACAAATGCCCACAGAGCGATGATGATGTGGGAGTGTGTGTGTGTGTGTGAAGGAGTCGGGGAGGCAGACAGAAGGCAGCTGTGGAAAGAATACATGGATGAGGGGGAGAGCGGGGCGAGCGGGTCGCCTCCCAGACAGGAGGAGGAACGGTTGATTGACAGCTCTGCTTCTGGAGGACCTCAGCGGCGCAGCTGTCTGCCGCCTTCACCTGCATCGAGAAGTTGGTGTGTGTGTGTATGTGTGTGTGTGTGTGTGTGGTGGAACCCCCGTGAAACTCCTCACACACTCGTACACGGAACGCCGCCGTAGCAGCCGCCTCATGAAGACGCCACACGGAGCCTGATCCATTGGAGCAGGTGTGTCCGAGGGTGACAAATGCACACGAGAGGCCCCGAGACAAACATGTCTAATAAGTGGAGATTTACATGGCAGTAAATTCACATCTTGCACCACACAAGCTGATTCTGACATACATCCCGTAAATTACCAAGTAAGAGCCGAGTTTTAATTAACCGCTGGGTGCAGGTGCATAGTTTGATAAATAACCTCCGGTTCCAATAAACGCAGTCTAAATTATTAAAAATAAAAAAAGAAAAAAGAAACAAGGCAGAAAGTAAAAAAAAACACTCTCTGGGGTAATATTGCTTAATTGTTGATCGCCATGGGTCCAGCGCAATGAAAGAATAAAACGGACGATGTATTATTCAAACAAGCGCAGCCACAAGATGTTTAACTACAGTATTGTAATGTTGTAAATATGTACGTTACACCAAAGTTATACAGTAGTCATCCTAGTTTAATTAGAGAATTTTAATAACTGCCATATTTTTTCCAGTTTTGCTAAGCAAGATTTTTTGCCAGAAAGCAACTAATCACTTGTTCTAAATTGCTGCCTGGTCTCATATAAACTCCTCATCTGTTTTGTCTTAATGGTGGTAGTGGTCATTTTTGGTAGCGATAGTTACTACTAAACGTTTCTGCTTCTAACTGCAAAAACTTGCAAAGTTAGGGTCAGAATGCAAAAAACAAACAAACTCTGCCATCACATTATAAGGCTCCAAGCACAAAGGCCCCGCCCCTTTTTGGGGGAAGGACTTGTCTTCAAAAAAAAGAATCAGGAAAACACCCAAAAGCTGTTGTGTAGAAACTTGTTTGGTTAGCTCAGGACAGTGGTTCTCAAATAGTGGAGCGCGAGGCTCCGTCAAAAGGGGGTGTGTTTGACCCCGGCGAACATGCTATTTTTTTTATGTCCTAGAACAAAGTGCAATCGCACCTCCACTACATTAGGGGCGCTCTCATTGGCAGAGTGTGCGCAGTGAGCTTTCGCTCGGTGGTGTAGGTGTAGAGTAAGAAGTGCAGACAAGTCAAACTGTTACAGTTAATAAAGCTATTCTTTGTTGTAAGTTGGTCCATATTTATTATTTTTTTTATTCTCTTATACCTTAATAAAGATACAGTGTTATGCAGAGGTACTTATAACAATTTTATAGACAAATGATTCTATTTATAGTTGCGCGGGGGGCGCTAGATGTTTTCCTCTTCCATAGGGGGGGCAAGAGAAAATGATTAAGTAGCACTGGCTTAGCATAAATGGATTTTAATATGGATTCGCTATGCACTGCATTAACACTACTCACAGTATTCTCATAGTATGCAAAACAAATATACAGGTTTAACATAGATTTTGCCTACTAAAACTGTTATTTATGGAAGTAATGTATAGTTGTCTCCTATAGAGGGGCCACCTATTGTGGATCTTTCATTTCTGTATTTCTGTAAAGGAACAGTGTGTAGTTTTTTGGCATCTAGTGGTGAGGTTGCAGATTCCTAACAAGAACCCCAACGTGTAGGAGAACAAATTCAAAGGGATGTGTATAGAGCCATTGTTTGGTTTAGGCAAAAGAGAATGAAGGAGAAATAAGCCAAAAAGGCAAAGTAGAATATAATTTCATCATCATAAAGTAAAATACTTCTCATATTTGTATGTGTAGGGAGCCTATACACAGAACCTAATTTTCTATGGGACTGAAGCCAGACAAAATTACCCTCCTGCAAACGTATAAAACTCATAACGATAAGACTAGGACAGGTACACAACCGCTATCAGACCCAGAGAAGATATGTTTGTGTGACAGACAGACAGAGGCGAGGGGAGAACTTGGGGGTGGATCCAGCCCTGAAAGTTGTAGTCGAGAAGATGAAAAGGCGCCGCAGCCTCCTCGGCTATCGCGATGGAAGACATTTTTAGTCTGTTTTTCAATTTACAGTTAATGAGATTTTCAGCAGCCTCTCTCCATTCTGTTGTTAGTGTTTATCCTATTCCGTCTCCTCTTTTATACCTCTGCAGTTCACCCTGTCTGAGCTGGATTGGCTTGTTTGTATAAATAGCTTCCCGCTGCAAACCCTGTGTGTGTGTGTGTGTGTGTGTGTGTGTGTGTGTGTGTGTGTGCCAGTGTGACTATGTTATGGGTCTGTTGGATGTTCTTGTCTATTCATGTGAATGTGCATCGGGCGGGCTGCAGTCTTGCTTGTGTGTATGCGTGCGTGTGCGTTTGTGTGTGTGTCGCAGCAGTGTGCACTGAGGCATTTTCTCCTCCGCAGCAGCTTGTGTTAGTGTCTGCCACAGTGTGTTTTTTTTTCCATTATCAACCAATCAGCCTCCTATACACAACCTCCTCCTGGTGGCTCAGATTTAAGTGGGATTTTCTACCTTTATCCTGCCTCTGCACCCTTGTTTTATTCCCTCCATTGCTGCATGTAACCTTCTGAGTTTAAGCTACAGTAGCAGTATTGATCACCAGCCCCTCATCTATATTCTGTATTCTGTATATATATCTATAGCTGCTGCACAGATATGAACCAAGACGGCAGGTGAGCGTGGAGATGCCCAGACAGCCTGTGCGTCCTACACCTTCCTAATTGGATCGGATAGGAAATAGTGTCTGAAAACGTTTTGAGCCAGCTATGCCTGTATTCCTGCTCTAATCTGGGGTAAAGACGCTGTCGGTTCATGACAGAGTTGGTAACGCTCTTCAATCGTAATTGTGGCAACGCCCTAAAAAAAAAAGGCAGTAAATGATAATGAATGTCTTTAAAAATGTAAAATTCACTGCATTGGCATCTGTTCCAGTAGATTTGTTGTTCGTGAGACCTGTTATGATCTTGAGGTTGATTTTTATACAAGTTTTTGTGGTCTTGGTCTTGTCATGGCCTCAACAGTCTTTAGTCCTGCTCTTTGTCTCGGTCTCGCAATGTCTTGGACTGTCCAAGCAGGATGGACTGGCAGGATGGCAGTCCTGCCAGTCCATCCTGGACAGCCTTGATGGGGTCTGTCTTGGTCTTGCTCTCTACTAACTGGGCTTGGTAGCTCTTGGACATTTTTTCCTGCCGTCACACAGCTTTTGGTAAAATCATCAGAGATTGACATGAGGATGTCCTCTTGGCATGCACCATCATATCCCTGGTTTCAGACGTAATGAAACTGGGATACTGTGAATATACATCACATTCTTTTTGTTTTATTTAACAGCTCCTTGCATCTGAGGCCACTCACATCCTGTTTAATAGGCTTCTCTGGGAAGGTGAGTGCTTCAGATGTGCTGTACAGTCACTCCCAGGTCTCAAAACGGCCCATTTACACCGGTCTCACCAGTTCATCCTCGCACCTGCAGAGGGTGTGTTTTGCATACATCATACCGCTCTCTGTAGTGCACCTTTAAAAGGCGGCGTCCTCGAGTTTCTTTACCTCATACCCACCATATTATAGTACAGTATATAAGATATTGAATATCAACAAAAAAGGGCATTCTCAAGTTCTATACCTGTGTTCCTTTTTAAAGTGACATGTTCGACATCGTAATTCTGTCTCGTCCATGCTCTGCTCCTCCTTTGTTCCCGTGTGTTCAAACAAATCTACTCCCCCGTCTCGTTTTCCTCCCTCACTGTCCCCTCACAAAGCAGAAAAGGCCTGAAAACAACCATATAAAAATCCATAGCTACACATAGAGATCCCATAGCCCTGAGCTACGGGATCCCTGTGGGAATTTCTCAGGGAAGGTACACATTATCACTAATAACACATCTCTTACCATTTGTTATGGGTGTATACTGGCCGGGGTTGGCGAGGGTTTAATGACACTCCATGGATCTATACAGTGTGCATGTGTATGTGTGTGTGTGTGTGTGTGTGTGTGTGTGTGTGTGTGTGTGTGAGTGAGGGGGAAGACACATGTTGAAAGAATATGTTTGCTTGAGGTAAAGAAGCCCTGTTTATGTTTGTAAGATGAGTCGTATGATTCAGACTGCTGGGAACAACCTGTGTGTGTGTGTGTGTGTGTGTGTGTGTGTGTGTGTGTGTGTGTGGGTAAAGGAAGCCCTCCGCTATAACCATATGCATTCACACACACACACACTGCCCAGGTCCCAGTGAGGTATTTGTTACGAGGTAAACACGCTGTATCATTACTGAGGTCCTGCAAAGGTAATAGGAAGCAGAATGAGTCATGGTCTAGGATGTGATGTGGTATGACTGCAGCCTGAGGCCTGACCTGCTGCCTTCCTGCTTTACACCGCACCATACTGTATGTAGCAAACTTTCTGGACTAACGCCTGGCAGTTTCATATACATAACAACCTTAAGCTTAAGGAGTGTTAACATAAACCTGTATAAATATTCTGTGAGAGGTTTCAAGGAAAACAGTTTCACAATAATTTACCATCTCACAATTCTATTTTTGAACAGAAACAAGGGGTCCAGTTAGCATTAGTTTCTGCTTGAACTAAACTATGTTTAAATCACTCAGGTTGGTCACAGATGTTGGCGCCGTTAGAACTCCACATGCTAATGTTAGGATACTTTTTCCTGGGTAAAAGCTTAGTTTGCTTGTAGTTTAGGTGGCACAGCAGAGCAGTGGGTTGCAAGAAGGTTGCAGGACCTAGGTTCAGTTTTTTTTATGTGAAATATGCATGTCCTCCCTTTGTCTCCATTTGATTGGAGATTATAAATTGCCTTTAGGTGTGAGTGTGTGGGTGAATGGTGTTTGTGACCTCTCTGTGGTATAACCGCCCAAACTATGCTGGGATTAGCTCCAGCAGACCCCTGTGACCCGAGTTAGGATTAAACTGGTAAATAAAATTGATGGAGGGATGAATTATCAGTTTGAGTAATTTTTAGGATGATTAAATTCCAATTTCTCCAGTTCTGACTTCTTAAATCTCATTATTGTCTGGTTTCTTAAGTCTTCTCTAAGAGTAACATGATGATCTTTAGGTTGTGGACGGTTTGTCTGGACAAAAAGGAAAGACATTTTAGGTCACAGTGAACGAGGTTTTACACCTTTTTATGAACTAATTGATGAATCATATCAATAACTAGTAGATGAATCAACTGTCAGACTTGTAAAGTTCAGACTTGACAAAGAGACAGAAGGACTTATAAAAACACATATGGAGGGCGCACTTGAAAAAGCAGCAGGTCACCAGACTGATGGACGTGTGCTAAGAATCAGGCTGAGATGACGAGTCTGTGCAATTAGCTGGCGTGATTAGATTAGACTACTGTTCTGGATAAAGCCAAGGGATCTACTGGCCTAGTTGAAACACACACACACACACTTACACACAAAGGACAACCATAGCTTTTAATACCCGGCAAGTAATCCTGATTTATGTAACTGTGAGCTCGTCAGCGCAGACAGACAGGCGGTCTGGCTGTCAGCTGTGTAATTGTGTCTACATGATGAGAACAGTAAACTGCGGTCAATCAGGAAACTGATGTTCAACTACAATCAGCCTCATTAGTCATTAGTCTGTATTGTCATCCTAGATTAAACACTGAAAGAAGATGAAATGCTTCATCCAGGATAAAAAAAAAAAAAAAAACTTCTTTCAATCAAACGAAGCGTGAATGACAAATTCCTCCTAGGATTACGGGCTAGGTGCTAATTTGCAGCAGAAATTTCCTGATACAAACACGTTGAGTGTTGCTCTGGAATTAAACTTCGCTGACCTTGTCTCTGTTTTGATTGATGCACACGGCGGCTTCACGAGGCTACTGTTTATTCGACCCTTAAGGTAAAATCCACTTGATGCAATTCCTGGCTTTCACAAAAAAGAAGAAAAAAAAGTCCCTTTGATTTGTGCCTGAGGGGATCTGCAATCGCAAGTCAAAAGGTGGTCTCTTATTTATTGCTGATTATTTGATGGGGGGCGCGATAATGTTTCCTTGATTAGTGCCAGACAGCTTTAATTGGTAGATTGCACTGGAGAGTGACTGCACACGGCAAGGACAAAAACAAAACCGTGTTTACATGTTTACCAAGTGGCTCTTATCTGGTTTCAGGCCTACTTCATGACGAACCATAATCTTTTATTAAAAAACTAAAATGAAACCCCAAAATATTCATTTAACAAGTGAAACCCAGCAAATCTTTGACTGGATTGACTTGACAATATTTGTCTTTAGTTGAGTTTCTTCAAGTTCTTCCAGTTTGGGTTTTTTAAAGGTCCCATATTAGATACACCTCTTTACACCTCCCCTGGGTTCTATTTGAAATATTGATCCTGATCTATTATTCCTGACTAGTAAAACACTCTGAGGGTGAGAAGCCTATCAAACACATTGTGATTCCAACCCAACATTGTTGTTCCAAGTGTAGTAAAAGTCCTTTCTTAGTGTCTCTGCTATAGTGTGCAGAGAAAAAAATATGCAAGATTTGACCACAAGATGTGTCCTAATGGTAGCAGTGATAGTTTGAGCCTCCATTTACCACAATGTTACCAAACAACAAAAAATTCAAAGTGATCGTAAAACCAGGATTCCTTTTGGATCATTACCAAAATTAAATCATCTGTTCATCATACCATTCCCAACATTCGCTAAAAAATTGATGAAAATCTGGCCAAAACTTTTTTTGCTAAGAGGTAGACAGACAAACGCCAGCTTAAACACAACCTGCTCAGCAGAGGCATCAAGATATGTTTGAAGTTTTAAGAACCGTCTTTAGAGAGATATATAAACTGAGCACCCACCTCTTACTTCATGGCTACAATACTTAAAAGTTGTAGTTTTCTTTTAATCTTTAAACCAAAACAAAAAAATATATTAGAACCTTTAAATGACGAATAAACCTAACGTCCAGGTCCTTTAGCAGCTGCTCTAGAGCTTTTGTCTGTATCACAGCTTCCTAGTCAGGAGATGCAACTTTACTGTAGATGTTCAAATAACTGTTCCACCAAGAGCAAAGATGTTTAAATAAAAAAAAAGAAGATACATTTTTTAATATAATAATCTGCAGCATTGTGCCAGACAGTATTTCAATCTCAGCACACTGTAGGAGTTTTAAAGCAGGGAATTTTTCAGTTAGCACATTTCGTTTTTTTTCACTTGGCACATTATGCAGTTAAAGACACAAAGGTTTCCATCAAGACATTCAGAGCATTCATAATGCGGCTGAATGTGCAGGCCGGTTGCTCTTCAGTGTGTGTGTGAAGATGTTAAACTGTGTCTCATCCCTGGTGGTGCGGTGCTGATGTCAACATATGGTCAAAAGTGGTCATATAATTAATGAGCCTGGGCCTCAGAGCAACAGAGAATAACCCTGCTCATTAAATCCAGAGGAAAAAAAAAATTCCTAATGTATAGTAACAGCGACCTTTGGCTGATTAATGCAGAATGATCAGTGCGCAGTGACTGGGAAGCTCCGAAAGAACTCTGAGCTGCAGTGCTTTAACTGCATTATTATCACGCTCATTTTCCTTAGTCAGCTTCTTGTCTCGCTGCAGATTTTATGGCTGCTGAGAGACTCGACTGAGAGATTAAGGACTCATAACAAGTTGTTTCATGTAGAGTGTCACCTCTAATGTCCTTTCAGTGCAGAATGCAATGAGCCATTAGGTCTGACCTATCTACCCTGACTCCATTTCGGACTCTTAAATGTCACCGTGGTTGCGGTGGAGTCTGTGGCATGAAGCAGTGGCTCCCAAAACCAGGTCAAGGGACTTCCAGGAGTCCGTGAAGCGACTGAGGAACACTGTTGGGGCTAATTTACTGAATTTAAAAGCAAAATTAACATGATTCTGTTTTCACCTTGGCTTCAAATATTGTATTTTCTCTCTAACAATATATAATTATGAGTAAATATATCAGAATAAGTGCATAAAAATACATTTTCAGATATTATTTACTAATATTTGACATCTCAGAAATTCCAATCAACCCACCAACACTGATCAGATTCTGATTGGAATATGGGACATCAGCTCCGCCCACATCAAACCAGAGACAGGAGTGCAGAGGCAAAAAAAAGACAAAGCGAGTCCAACTTTGGCAGATGTCGGAAGCCAATATTCACAGTAAGACGCTGATTGAGGAGAAGTTTTCGGTCGGTATTAATCAATATAGCTGTCTACGGTTTTAATGGCTCGCATTTCACTCGCACATAACTGGAAGCCTACACAGCGGCCTGATTTTTATCTTTAGCTTATTGGACATAAATCAGGATAGGCCGGTTTTGTGTTTGAGCTGTTTTATTACCGTTGTCGTCTTGGCACACTTTGTCCACCAGACAGCGCTGCCACTCTGTTGGCAACTTGCTTGCGAGTTAAAGGTACACTGTGTTAGATTCAGTGGCATCTAGCAGCATCTAGCCGATCAGCAGAAATGGAATATAATATTCATAAGAATACTTTAATTCATTATTATATATTTCTATCAAAATAAGAATTGTAACCATAGGAGAATCCATTATCGAAAAACAATCAGTCTTGATCAAAGATTGGCATGAGCCACGCACAGACCATTCTGTGGCGCAGCACCACAGAATGAAAACCGAGTACCATGAATTGATTTCACAGCTGTTTTATTTTTCAATGTGATTTCATCGTTCTCACTCTCACACAGGGATCAGTGGGGGAACGTTTGCACTCGCCCAGCATTTTCAACCAACCCAAGCTCAATTTTTTTGACATATTGGTTACCAATGAGAACTGGTGTTGGCTAGTCTATGTTGCATGCACACACACAAAAGAAAAAGACTTACAAGTTCTTAACAATCCTATTTCTCATGGCTGATGAGTCTTATATCTCATGGTGTTTTTGGTAGTGGCAAAAAGTGTGAGACAAGTGATGGTACTGGTATGGGTAAAAAAAACACCGAAATTGGACAATGGTGAGAAAATGGTTAATGTGGCACGTGTTGACTTTAATATATAAACACTTACAATCAATTCAACTATTGTGTTTGTAGGTTTTTGCACTATCTGTAATTACTTTTGGTATTTTTCACTGATTGTGATGGTTGTTATTCCTGATAGCTGTCTAGGTGTGTGTGTGTGTGTGTGTGTGTGTGTGTGAGAAAGGTAGCCATGTTTGAGCACCTGAAGACATCTCTTTATGTTTTTTTTTGTGTGTGTGTACGTGTGTGTGTGTGTGTACGTGTGTGTGTGTGTGTGTGTGTGTGTGTGTGCGTGTGTGTGTGCGTGCGTGTGTGGTCTGAAGAATTAATTTCCTTCCTTCCAGACAGTCAGTCAGACCTCTCTCGGGGGAGGCGGGTCGCTCTGTTCAGCTGTGCTCTGCTGTGCTGTCTGATTTTCTTTTTACTTTTTTATTCATATTACATTTTCCTCAGTCAGAGGGGATGAGATGGATTTTTGCTGCGTGACTGCAGCTTGTAATGTCTCCGCTGCCTCTAGCTGCTGCTGTTGCACATGCTGTGCCTCTCTGTGTGATCCCGCTTCTTTATGTCTCTGTATTCAACCATACGTGCATAGTTTGGTGTTTACATATTTCTGCAAGGTTGGACTTGTGTTTGTTTGCCTTCCGTATTCTATTGTGTGCTCTGGTCTTTATTGTGGAAGCAGGTACCGTGGTTTCACAGAGCCCTTTAAAGAAAGCAGTCTTTTATTTGATCTTTTACTTGGATTCTGTCTTTTTTCAAAAGGCCGTTATTGTCTCTTTATCGTCTGCATTCCTTCGTGTTCCATTTCAACAAGTTCTTTTATCCTGCTTCTCTCGTGTAACTGTAAATTGCAGTTTATTCAAAAGACGCAGTTACCTGTATAGAATTAAATGGTTTTGTTTTTTTTCCACAGTAAAACAATAAAATGAGTTAAAGACCTGATATTCCTACACTGCTTATTATTATTGTTAGTGATGGGTGCCTTAAGCTTTTGAATTACAAGTCAGAGGGCAGAGTTGTTGAAATGGAGTAAAGGAGCATAAGAAATGTTGGCAAAACAGAATTAAATAAGCTTTTATCACGGTGCATACATGTAAACACAACCAGATTAAATATTAAAAGGATGGAAATTGTGGAGGGAAAAAAAATACTAAGTATCTTCCATCCGGTTTTCTCTTGTCTTGGCAGCACCTGCTAAGAGTAAAACATCTGAAATGTCCAGATAACGTGTGAAAGGTCATAAACTTCACACGGGATGTTCATGTTTACCAGTTTATCTCCATGTTCCCTCATCCTGAATAAATGAAAGCGATAAAACGTTGTCCAAACCAGTAGTCAGTAGTTGTGTTTTTATCACATTTTAATAAATGCAATTTATATTGCATTATAGTATTGCAATGTAATAAAAAAGAAGTTTTCGCTTGCTTGAGATATTTTCTGCCTTTTATCGAAAAAAAAAAAAAATGCTCGTAATGTGAGGTATGCCTAAAGTCCAAATGCATCCAAGCTTATGTGTTATTTACTTTAATTCATAGTGGGTCACAAACCATCAAGTCCAACATTTTAGACACTCTACCTCTTCAAAACAATCTGATTGTGTCTATTGTGGTGTGAAAACCCAGGAACAGTGTGGGTCCATCCAGGTTTTCATGGAGCCTTGTCACTGCTGATAAGCAGATGCTTTTTATTTTCCCCCACCATCTAAAATAATGTGCTTTATTTTTTTACTTCTTCACTTTAATGTTGTTTTTCCCACCGTAGAATGAGACTGGTTTCAACTTCATCTGCTTAAAAAAATTCTGGTAGATTCCTGGTGAATTTTGGTAATTTTCCAAAATTAGAAACTCTTGTGGAGCCCATCTCTGTTGATGTTTTAAACCTTGTGGAAATTTTCTGATGATTGAGAAATAATTAGTGCATGTGATGCAGGAATGCAGAGTTCATGAAGGGGGCGTGTTAGTAGTCCTGCAGTAGTCGTGTAGTAGTCTTGCAGTAGTCCTGCAGTCTTCCTGCAGTCTTCCTGCAGTCTTCCTGCAGTCTTCCTGCAGTAGTTCTGCAGTAATCTTGCAGTAGTCCTGCAGTCTTCCTGCAGTCTTCCTGCAGTCTTCCTGCAGTCTTCCTTCAGTAGTTCTGCAGTAATCTTGCAGTAGTCCTGCAGTAATCTTGCAGCAATTTTGCAGTAGTCCTGCAGTAGTCTTGCAGTAATCTTGCAGTAGTCCTGCAGTAGTCTTGCAGCAATTTTGCAGTGTTCCTGCAGTCTTCCTGCAGTAGTCCTGCAGTCTTCCTGCAGTCTTCCTGCAGTAATCTTGCAGTAGTCCTGCAGTAGTCCTGCAGTAATCTTGCAGTAGTCCTGCAGTAGTCCTGCAGTAATCTTGCAGTAGTCCTGCAGTAGTCTTGCAGTCTTCCTGCAGTAGTCCTGCAGTAATCTTACAGTAGTCCTGCAGTCTTCCTGCAGTATCTTGCAGTAGTCCTGCAGTAGTCCTGCAGCAATTTTGCAGTAGTCCTGCAGTAGTCCTGCAGTAATCTTGCAGTAGTCCTGCAGTAATCTTGCAGTAGTCCTGCAGTAAGCAGTACTCTGTGTGCATGTGATTGAGGAGTGTAATTGCATTAAATCTGGTTGCTTTAGCCAGTATTATGCTACATTATATTGTCCTCAGCTATTTTTTATATTTTCAGCAATTTTCCAGTCCTAGCTCAACCCGATTGTCTGTTCAACACCAACGACCAACGGAGCCAATCATGGTGGAGAAGGAGTGGCGGCACCTTAAAGTACCTGCAGCAGTGGTCGTGGTTGAGGCGTATTGAGTGATTATTCAAACTAGAGTATTTCTTACATGTTCTCAAACATGTCTGCAGGGGATCTTTAAATGTCAGGATAATCTTTTAATATATTTCAATATCACAATAGTAGAAATGATTTTAACGAAATGTGGCCAATCTACAGGGGCACAAAGCAGTGGGGAAGCAGCAGCAGCAGCAGCAGGCTGGATATCCTCCCATCAACCACTTAACGTCCATTGTTTCGCTCCCTAGAATGACATCATGCTGTATGTATGAGCCCAGTGTTTATGCCCACGGACGGTCTCTGTTTTGATTTCCTCTAATCCCCTTTACTTCTTTTTTCCCCTGTCTTTTGTCTGGGTTTGATGGCTGGGGACAGCCAGCCAATCAGCATGGCTACTGTACAAGCACATCAGGAGACATTTTTAAGCAAATCTTTGGAGAGCCCTTGAGGAGAGGCCTTTGATCAGTTGTCTCTTTATTGAAGTGTAGGCTAATTTTGCCCGATGGCTCTTCTCTCTCCCTCTCTTCGTGGTCTTGTGTGCGGAGCTTGTCTTTCAGTATGGATCGTCAGATTAGACCCATAGCCTTTAAACACATCACACTATCCGTCACACACACACACACACACACATGCACGTTAAAGCTTAGTCAGCTTGTGTCAACCGCGGCATTGGTTGAGGATGTGTTCATTTATTTATTTATAAATGCATTTACTCTTGTTTACTGCCCTACGTGTGCACATTATTCCTCTTAATGGCTACAGTTTGTCTTTTCTTTCTTAGATTGTTAAAAGTAAAACATCTGGATTAGAGAAGGGCTCCTGTCTGATTGTGACTATCTGGTGTCCAATCGTCTGTCCCACACTGGCCTGTGTGTGTGTGTGTGTGTGTGTGTGTTCGCGTCCGGCCTCTCGACAGACCTTGGTGATGCGTGGTCAGATTAAGCTCGTCATATTTGTCACACTCGGCTGGCAGTCGGCGTGACACGAGAAGTCAGATCAGGAGGAGACGGATGACGCCTCCGACGCTACCTTTTGTTTGGTTTCGCTTCGCCACCCTTTTTTCTTTTTTTTCTGCATCATTTCACACTTTCAGACGCTATTATTTTTTTCCAGTGGAGAGCGAGGTATTAGATAATTCCTCCTGAAAATAATGCAAGGAAAAACACATTTTCCAGCTATTTCTGCTCAATTATCAAAGACATGTAAAGGATGATATGCGCCGGGGATGGAAGGAGTGTACCGCAGTTCAGCAGATGAAAGTGAAGCCAAGCAAAGTCTCAATAAAAATCTTAATTTAGTTGAGACTGATGTTCGTCAGGGGACAGTGAGACTGAGAGCTGCTGCTATAAGTACAGTAAGGGATAAAACCTGATAACACCTGTACTTTTCACCATTAGTGGATAATACAAGGACTGCAGTAGCAGGATTTTGAGGATAATATAAGCTGTTTTTTTAAATCAACATGGCAGGATGTGTTCACTGACAGGAATATTCAAGCGGACGCTCAGCTGCAGCTTACTCCCTCCCAGCACCGACACCCTGGTCTTACACAGCTTTTTCATTAAAGTCAAGGTGTCAGGAGGTGAAACGCTGCCCCGGGGCGGCCGGCGAGTATTCCACATTTCACAAAGTTTAATTCCCGCCTTAAAAACGAGATATTGTTCACGTGAGGAAGAGCTGCAGTTCTTATTTAAGATTAAAATGTCTAATAATGACCTTAAGCATCGTAAGTCAGAGAAACAAACTGAGCAAATGTTAGCGAGAGACCTCTGAGGTTAATTCAGCTCTTAGTTTTCGGTTCTCATGATCCCATTATCCTACGCCCCATCACGACATCAGCTTTTCCTTACGGTTTGATTCAGAGACCCCTAGTGGCTGAAAATGACATATTATTATATATTATGGATCGCAGCTTTTTTTTTACACTGCTGAAGTTGAAAATCAACATTCACAATGAATCTGACACACTACAAATGTCTCATTTTGATCCTGATGGTATCCAAAGGATCAATTAACCAACAAGGATTAGGAGAAATACTCATTTTCTATTCCTCATTAAGGTCACAGGGATCTGCTGGAGCCTATACCACTATTATACAGCATTTTTTTGGACTTTTGAAGGAGGCTAGAGAACCTGGGGAGAACATGTAAACCCCACACAGAAAGGCTCCCAGCCAGAGGACTTGACCCTGCGACCTTCTTGCTGTGAGGCAACACACCACGTGCTGCACCACCATTAGGAGAAATAAAGGCCATAAATGAATTGGTGCTGTGAGAACCAGTAGAGAAGTGGTCACATGTTCTGCTAGCGGCATGTAACCCTGTGTTGTTTCACCTCCCAATGTCGTAATGTTTGCTATCACGTATCAGGCAGTACCAACATTAGTAGTGATTGTCCACTGCCAAGACACTTACCCACAACAGAAAGCATTGCACAGATATCAGCTTGTTAGGTCAGTTATGTATCACGTCTGGCTTTTTTTTTTTATTGCCCTATAAAATAGCTCAACAATCTCCTGAGGGCATTAAAATATTCACAGAAGACTAATACCTCTGCGTGTAGTGGAGCACGGCCTTTACTGAAAACACAGCACATGCACAGTATAACTCACTAACAGGCAGATAAATAAATGAAATCCAGGAAACAAACAGACAAGAACATGATTCTCTCATGAAACCGTTGAATAATTGCTGCGCCATGCTGGAGATAAATGCGCTTCGGAATCATTCTGACGTTTCATAGTTTACTGTGTACACACTTATATATTAATGTTGTTTTTACGTATGCAGTGCACGAAACTAACCAAATGTTTAGTCATGAACATTTTCAGGTTTATGGGAATGAATCATGTAGATTATTTGTCCACAATGTTCACTTTTATTATGATACATGACAAATATTGCGCTTGCTTTCCGCCACTCTCCCATTTCTATATGACACGATATGGCGTGTTTGAGAGAGTCTGGGACCAAAGTCATGAGGAGGAAAGGACAGGACTCACCTGTGTAGCTGCAGGTTTGAAGGACAGGTGAAGGCGAAACCACGGTATGCATGAAACCCAAACAAAACTGTCTCAGTAGTGTTGCTATTACCTACAGTTAAATAGCCATGCATTGATTTAGAACAGCAATTTAACATCTGTGTGAGCAATTAAACACCATCAATTACACCTTTACTGCACCACACCAGTGCTCTAAAGGTGCATTACTTGATGATATTTGAAATGGAAGAAAAAATGTTCCTCATTCGGGATAGATTTCTTGAAAATGGATTTGGATTTCATTGCAAATTAAGCACATGGTGTTGTATATTGGATCATCTGGAGTAACAGAGCTCATTTAAATCATATTGGGGTGAAGGCAGAAAACTCAGGAATTGATTATGTCAAAACAAGAAAAAATAACAGGCGTTAATGTTCTCTGGAGTTTTTTTTGTGCTGGAATTCCTGCACAGGGCTGTTTTAGATTTGAAAATGAAATGTCATCATGGCAGACTCCATGCATTCACGGGTAATGAGTAGTGTTTTTGACAGACTGCTGCAGAAATGGTTCTCGTTTCAAGACCTGAAATAAAAATAAAACTGTATGGATGAATACATCTAAAGTAAACTGGGAAAATATGTTTTTTTTTTTGTAATCTTGGCTTTAAAATGTTGCCACAGATTCAATACATACCTCTGTAAATTGTTATTTTGTACTCAGTGTAAAATATTTCAGTTCGAATAATACATTAAATGGCACGTGCCTTTATATTAAAAGAGATGTAAATGTAGGCTTCAGTGCTGGTTGACTGGCTCTGCAACTTCCATAGTGAAAAGTGAACGTCGTCCTTGCTTTCTGTCCTTGCGAGACAAACGGAAGGCCGAGTCCTCGCTGAGGTGCGAGACAGTAGCTGCTGGGCTCGACCTTAAAAAGCCTCCGTTAACTGCAGCCTGGCCACAAGCCAAGCTCGTCCAACTTCTGTGCAGCGATGCACGCTGTACACGGACAAACGTTCACACAACCGATGCAGGTCGCACGTTGCAGGAAACACAATTTTCCTCAACTTGACAGTTACTTGAAGCATTTGCAAAAAAAGTCTCATGCAACACTAGTTTATTTTATATAAACTATGTATAACACGTCGCAGCGCTAACAGTAGCCACCGGCTAAATGCTATTCAGTGTTACCCTCATGTAAGCTCACGTTTGTTTGCCAGATGACATGGATCAGCTGTTTGACCTCATTATCTGTCACTTATCTATTGCTGTTGCACAATTTCCTTTTTTTTTTTTAGCTTCATGTTGCAGCTGATTTCAGACACCATGCAATTTAAACCCCAATTCACAAAGTATAATTATGGGGCTGATGAATAAAATGGATCTCACATTAATCATTTGGGGGTCCTGTATAATCTTCATCCTTCTGTGCATGGCCCATCCTGTACATTAACTATTGCTGCTAGCGAGCCTCTTGCTCTGACGTCAAATGTTATATTTGGAAATGATAAAATCATCAAGTATCTCAGAAGTACAATTATCAGATGAACTATGGTAGAAGGTGATCAACTCATCTTTCCCTGCTGATCCATATGTAGCTGGACCTATTAGAAGTTGAATGGCGAGCACCCAATTTGTCCCCAATGACCTATATTATGAAGGAATCATCTAATGACAAGTATGAACAAGTGTTAACATCCATATGGACACCTGATTATTGTTTAAGCACAGACTTGTTAAAAAAAAAAAACAGTTTTAAAGGTACAGTACAACATTCAGCAGCATTTGGGAATGCAATATAATATTTAGGTGATTTAGTTAGTATATAATTCAGTCAAAATAAGAATCATGTTGTAATTACCTTAGAGTAAGTCGCTTTATCTATATGTTTCTACAGTAGCCCACAACAGACAAACCAAACACACTTGTGGTACTCAGTTGGGTGCAATCTGCAATCCTGCCACTAGGTGCCACCAGAAACTACACACTGTACCTTTAAATAAGACAATACAGAAAGTGAATGGGCTTTCAAGCATTTATAATGATTTGTTACCAATCTAAGAAAAATATACATGATTAAAAGATTTTCCATACTAATAATAATTCCATAACAAAAAAGAAAAATGCTGCATTATTAATGCACTGATCCTATGATTACATTTATTCTGTGATACAGAATTGATAGCTGAATATAAGTAATGACATATTCCAGTTTACAGTCCTTTGCCTCATTATCTTTGATTGATGCTCACTTCTAAAGCCTTTTTATAGGATACTGGTTAGAGTACTTGTCTCCACCCTGAGTTGTGTCTGCAGGGCTGACTGGATATTTTGCCTGTGAGGCAAAATCCAGGGCATAAAAAGTTGGCAAAAGCACTCGCTTGTGCTCTTAAAGCTTAATTGCTGTGAGTGCACGGCAGTAAAGGTCACTCAGATCAGCATATCAATATTTTGTCTACGCAAAGCTTTTCTCACTATGAATTTGGCAGCCGGACAGTAAGACGGCATTGTTTAGGAAATCAAATTGGAGTGGACAAAAAAAGGATTACTAAAATTGAGCGTGACATGTCATTTCTGTGCATTCTTCAGCTCATAACTGCAGTGTTTCTTCCTGTTGTTGCTGTTTAGAATACTTTTGCATCCAACCAGACAACACCTCCTACAGGGGTTATTCAGCAGTGTGCATGTGTTTTATTTATATATTTATTTATTTATTTTCTCCCCCCCAGCACCATGTGAATGGAGGCACACACGGAAATACTGTGTGTACACAGTTGCTCTTATTGTTAGAGCACGATGAAATAAAATTGAATATCACCCTTAGTCATTCATAATCTCGGAGACGGGCACATAGTTATATTGTCCAGCAGTGAGACGGCTCATATTTCCCCCAGCCGACACTGTTAGATAAGACTCAGACCGAATGCAAACACTCCATGCTGGCCGCATTTTTAAAATGACTCTTTTTCCCCACGTCTGTTCCAGCACAACTCTGAATCACCTCAGCGGCCCCGCTTCGTTGCCTGTTATGCAATGGCATTCTTAGCATGCTTGGAGTTTTCAGTGTAACAGATGCAAGCAGCCCCATGGTTAAATAGTCTGTTCCCCAATCCCTGTTTGTCTGTCTGACTGCTGTCTCACTGATAAGCACGTGTCCCTATGTGACCCGGTGGACGTCTCATGGCTGGTTGTCCCCATATGTTACCATGACAGACTGATACTGCACTCGGAAATATTCTCCAGCAATGCTATGATGGAAAGTCTCTGCCCCCCGGGGGGATAAGAGGTCACGTACAGCTCAATAACAGCAGCTCTGCAGCTGGCAAAACTTAGGAACACTTGAATTAGGTTCATACCAGGGCTGCACTTTTAAAGCAATCTCTTTAATTGATAGTAAACTGTGTAAACAGTAAACAGAAAGGGCCACGTAACATTTAGTTTCACCATAAATGCACATTTTGACTGGAGTGTACCTTCCTGCACCACTCTTTTCCAGCTTGTAAGGCCACTTTCACATCACTATTTTGATTATTCGGTCCACTCCAGGCAATAAAATGAAATACTAATTAGCATATAGACTCCACCATTGTCTGTTTCTGCAACCAAACCAAAATTGGTCCGATAGAGGTGGTTGTGTTTATCTTCCAGTAGAAATAAGCACCATTTCTGACACACTATGGAGCAACATATTCACACATTGCCCCTTGCTCTTTCCCTTGTCTTTGTGTATTGCATTTTCTATTTGGAAAATTGATAATAATCAGAGTAACTTGTTCACATGCACTTTAGTTGTCCATTTGTACTTGTATTAAGACAATAATTAATTTTATTGTGTCACATAGGTACTAACTTATTGCATGATGAGGAGTATATAAATGTTAAATGTAAGGAAATGTGATGTTTATCGAAAATTGCACCCCGGTATGGCCCACACATCTTGTAAATGAGAAAATAAACTTGTGTATCTCCCAATGTGGTTACTGTGGTAATACTCATTAAAATGTAATCCCAGTACACCAGGAGACACATTAAAGACTTGGTTCCATCATGCTATTAGCCTGATGCTTAAATTAAGTCTCATAAAGCTGCCAGGATTTACAATTCAATATGTTTGTTGGTGTCTTCTTGCCTTTTGTTTCTAAGGCAACAATAACAAAGTTTCCATCACCCAAAAATAAATCAGGCCAGTGTTTATTATGTGTGCTTAACCTTTAAACAATGTCTCTATCCTCTAATTGAAAGTATGTTTATTTGCATTGGATTAATAATGTATATTATATTAATATATATATTTAGAGAGGTAACTATGAACAAAATAGACTCTGTTAAAGCTGTTTTACACATACACAAAAACAATGTGGCAATGTGGAAGATGCATACAGCACCATCGTTGTCATCATCTTTATTTTGTCTCCTCTCAGCAGGCTGAGCCCTTATAAAAGAAATAGCAAAACTGGCATTTTGTGTAAAGTGTCTATGTGCAGCTTCCCCCAGCTTTTTTCAGTTCATATGGCCTTGACAGCGCTTTTGGAGAATGTACCATCTTACAGAACCAGTGCTTTAACTGGTCAAAATTGTTGTAGGTGGAAATATGCAGACAACAAAGTGATTCTGGACATTTTTCTTGCTGCATGAACATTTATGCCTTAGTGTGCAAGCCTCCGTTTTAAAGCATGAAATCATTTTTTAGACATTTCAGTGCACATATATACACACGCAGATTTGCACTTGCTGTGAAACAGCTTGTCTTATGTGCAAAATGAGATCACCTGAGATGCAAATCAGATTTTCTTCCATAAATGAATCAAAAGAAACTGGTGCAGGAAGTATTACCTACAGAAAGGGCAAGCTTAAGTAGATTTGTCATGATCGGCCAAAGGAGGGTGTGTTGGACTTTACCATTAAAGACAAACTGTACATTGTGTAAGACATGGGCATACGTTGAGATAAGGAAAGATATGCAAATAGAGTTATTGTAGGAAAAAGGCTGCAATGTAGGTTTAAAGTGTGGCTGTCAATATACGTATCAGTTTTATTAATAGGCCAAGTGAAACCAGACATGAGGCATGTTACTGTTTCGTGGTTATAAAGACAGCTATGATCCATAGCCTGTGTTAGCGTGAGGAACAAAGTAGCAGCTAAACCAGGTAAAGTCTTAGCGTGTGGTTTTTGAGAGACGCTGCAATACTTTGTTATGAGGGCTGCACAGTTGCGGGAAGAAATGGAACAACCAAACTTTGAATTGTAAGGAAAGCACTGCTGCAGGATAGTGCTGTGGTACATGAGTCTATGGGATTTTAAGTTTTAATGATATGTAGTTTTGGATTTCTATCAAAAAAAAAATCCACAAAAACAGGTATACGCCATTGTGCTATGCACAAGCTGTATCCACAGACACAAAGTCTGTAAGTGTAAATGTAAATGGTGTGTGTGCTGCATGGTAGATTGGCGACCCGTGTGGGGTGTATCCCTGCCTCCCACCCAAAATTCTGGAAATGGACTCCAGGAGACCAGCATGACCCTTGTGAGGAATAAACGGGTATAGAAAATGGATGGAACATGCCATAAAATACGGTAAAATTCAATTACCTCGCCGCTTTAAACAGCAGGCGCAGGTGTATATTTTGACAAATAACTGCCAGTTCCAAATAAATGCTGAGTCTAATTTCCTTATAAAAAATCAAATAAGAAGATGTGACCAAAATTCAGACGGAAAACTGTGCATGCACAGTGAGGGTGCAGTTCTCTTTTAGAATGCATGTTAACAGATTAGACCATTTATACCACAAGGAGAGGATAGAATGTTCTCATAGTAAGTGGTATGAGGGGACGCACCATGCCATAGACAAACCTGGTGGGAAAACACATACGCCGCTTTCAATCAACTTGATCAATCGTCTGATTGAGTCTTGCTATACACATCCTGTCTGTGGTGCACGCAGGGGTAACCATGGATACCCCCGCATCCGTCCATTACAGCCTCAGTTTGCACAAATGAGGCCACCTCCTCTTCCAAGTCGGTTTGGTCTCTGCTTCAGACGCATTTTCGGCACAAAACCCTGACACGTATAACCCTCCTCTTCAAAAAAGAATTTCTAACTAAAACCAAACTTCATTTTACGAATTCATCTTTGCAGGACATTTTGTAGAGGCAGCTATATGTCCTGATGTTTTATGCATTTTTTATCAAAGTTTTGACACTAGTCCAGAAATATAATTTTTTTCTGGACATATCCGTGTGAAGGAGAAAAACACAGCCTGTGCAAATTCTTGTAAAATGAGTAAGAACATATACACTTATCTCATTATCAGGCTGTTTTTTTTATTAGTCAGATAAAGTTGATTTCACAGCATGTGTTGTTAAATGTTGTGTTACAGATACATCCTGCATTTCTTTGAGTGTCTTCATTTGGAAAATGAATATAACACCAAATAACAGATGACAAATGTTAGTGAGTTCAAGTTGGTTATTTACCTGCTGTTTTTGGGAGCATTAAGCTGTAGCTTTAAGTCAAAGTAAGATCAAACCTTTTCCTTGTTGTGACCGTGTGGAGTAGTCCTGCAGGACCCCGGTATGATAAATACTGCTATGTGTTTCAGCTTTTCTCTTATACGGCTCAATTTATAGTGTTGGTTGTTAGAACAGACAGTTTGGACCCTGGTACCAGAGCTGTCTCTGAGCTTGTGATATTACGCGGCTTCAGTAAGAAAAAAGGCATCCTTTCCTGCTGTGACAGAGAATGAACTGTAAAATCACTTCCTTTTCCCTTTTTTCTGTTTCAATCGTGGATGTTTGGGCCGATGTTATGTTCTCCGTGACTTTGAAGTCGATAGATCCAGAGATAAGGCTCGGAGAGTAGGGGGATTGTCCTCAAATGACCAAAGTGCAGTCAAACATCCACCTGGAGCTTCGAATCCTGTCCACAGACTGTCATAGCAGCGTGGTGTCCTCACACGACCCGGCGAACGGACAACAGGGGTAGTAGTGCTTGTTGTAGTAATGTTTGTCCCTAGATGACCCTCTCAGACAGCCAGTCGGTGGGGTCAGGCTGGACTGACTTCCACAGGCGGTCAGCAGCAGACCAAACTTGTGTGTCATGTTGAAAAGAAAGCAACTTTACTCCTGCTTTTCTATTATTGTGTTGCAATGGCTCCACCGGTGGCTTGATACACTATACAGTTACTTCCCCATCGTCTACTGGATGACGTGGTCCATGCGTTTATCTTCAGCAGAGTGGACTTGTGTCCTTACTGCTGATCCAGTCCTTACTCAGAGTCTGGGGTCATTACACTGGCTTCCTGTCTGTCCAACAATTGACTTTAAGTCCTGCTGTAGGTTTAGAAAGCACTGAATGGTTTCTGGCCGGATATGCTGCTACGTTATGACCCATCCAGACCTCTCAGGTCATCTGCTGCTGCTTTCTCTCCTTTCATGTTTACTATTCTACTTTATTTAAATTAAAGAGGTCCTATTTTACCCTTTTCACAATTTAATATTTAAATGTTAATGGTCTATCTATAAAAACTAGTGTAGTGTAGTAGTAGATTTTTCATATTTGGCTGTTTTATGATAAAACTATTACTTAATAATTTTTCTAGAATACTGTAAAAACCTTGGTATATTGCCCTTATATGTGTTTATAAATAAACAAGTTTAAAGCCCAGATTCTGTTCTGTTAGGTGATAGTGCTGGGATATACTGAAGGTTTGTGAATGCGTTGTGAGGACCATGATGACCATGAGGAATAAAATAGAAGCTAAACCGGCTAACATCTTAGCATGTGTTTTTTAAGAGATGTTATGAATAGAATTGTAACAGAAGTGAAGGAAGGCACCTTGAAGTAAACTTTACTTTAACGGAAGTGCTGCTGCAGGATAGTGTTGGGATAAGCGAGTCTATGGGACTTTAGCTTTTAATGATTAAAATCATTTTTCCTATATCCATCCAAAGATTTGTATAAATAAGCAATGGATAGAACAATGGATGCACACCATTGTGCCACAAGCTACTGTATATTTAAAAGCTCAGGTTGATTGGACAAACAGTCAGAGGGATACACAAGCCACAGACACACAGACACTCCTTGCTTTATAGATAGTTATGTAAGATTTTATGGTTCAAAAGCTCTTATTTTGACCTGTAGCAGCAATTAAATCTGTCTTCTCACACACTCAATCTGAAAAACCCAGTTTCCCCCTCCTTCCACACCCCATCGTGATTGGCCTACTAGCAGAAAGGTCATGCCCCTCAGAGAGTTGGGGTCAGTCAGGGAAACAAAAGTCAAGTATGAGCACTTTAGAAGGAAAGGGCAGCTACAAGTATCCACAGGCAGTTACTATGAACTTCCTCTCCTCTTGTGACATCACAGAAGGAGCTATTTTTAAATGGTTTGTGTCCACACAGGTTTTAGCAACAGTAAAGAGGAGGCCAGACCAGTAGAATGAGTGGGTGGTCTTATTTCACAGATTGTGTGTTATTGAGAACAACAAAGACATAAATATCTACACACAAGCACCTAAAAAGTGTTTTTTCATAATAGGACTTTAGCTTATTTTCTATTTAATTCTTTTTTTAATGTCTTTTTTTATTGCCTTATGTTGCTTTTACATTTTGTCTTGATGTTTTTTATGTGGTATGTACAGCACTTTAAATTGCCTTGTCATTGAAATGTGGTATACAAATAAACTTGCCTTGCCTTACAGGAATGGCTTCATAGGCAATTTGTATATAAGCATATAAACACACATTGTAAAAGAACTTTTTATTGTGTGTGTGTGTGTGTGTGTTCTGTGCATTACTTCTGCTCATTTGCTGCATCCCTGACAAGAATTAGCATGAAAATGTTCCACTATTAGATTTTTTTTAAAAGGGCTCATAAATTACACCCTTTTTTCCTGTTCAGTTCCATAAATCAATGATGTACTTTTGCCTTGTTTTGCTCCGTGTGTGTGGCAGCTGGTTTAGTAGTTCTGTGCAGAACCGGATATTCATTATGTCGGTAATTGATTTGTTTTTGGTTGAAACAGGCTTGTTAATAATTTTCTGTTGCCAGCCAGCTAAATTGGGGTCCTGGGGCCGGCAGGGGTCCTTAATATAGATCCAGAGAATTCAGCAAAATGCCAAAATGTTGCTCGCGTGATGCCTAGGATGTAACGTTGGAGCCCACGGTTCACTATGCACCTCGATTTCAAGTTAACCCTTCTGCTTTTTGCCTAATGTTATTTTTAATGGTGACTAATCTCGGGACTGAGTGTTCCACATGCAGCGCTGCGTAGCCCGGAGGTCTGTCTGTCTGTCAGTAGTAGCACGCTGCCTCAGACTCTTCCTCCCTGTCATCAACAGGGAGCCTCATCATCTTTACAACCTGCTGATTGGAAGATTACAAGCTCCAAATACAAGGTTTCTCTCTCCTCTTATCATCTCTCCCCTCGTCTTCTTTTCTTCCCTGTCCTCTCCTTTCATTTTCTCTTCTCCTTCCTCCTTTATCCCTTTCTCTGCTCTCTGATTGGCTCACCTTCATATAGCCAGACTGGATCATTTTCAGCCTATTTGAGGATACTCAGACACAATTCCCCGTCTGTCCGCCGTCCACTGACTCCCTCCCTGACTCACTGACTGAGCGATGAAGTTATACCCCTGGTCCAAGGATGACACACGGTCGGGCCTGGGCGATGCCTAACATTTAATATCACGATATTGTCCGGCCCGAAACACAGAAAACAACAATAAAATCGATTTGTTGTACTTATTTTAAATCAAGGCTGCGGAGGATAAATAACCGAAACATAAGCGAGAGCTGCAGCTGCAGTTTTTTTTTTCTGGGAGTTTGTTCCAGATATGTGGAGCATAAAAACCGAACACTGCTCCTCCATAAAGTTTTATATTACCACACACCAGGGGACATTGTAGAGTAAGCAAAGCAGTGAAACGAAGCTCAGATTCGCAGCAGGGAAGACTGTGCAAAACTGTAAAAAATAAATAAATAAATAATAGTAATAGTTAAAGCAATTTTAAACTTGTACGTTTTCTTCTTAAAAATGACTCTAATTGATTATCCAATTATCAATACAGATGATGTTGGAAAAGTTGGAAAGTAAATCTTTAATTGAATAATCGTCGCAGCTCTAATAGGTAGAAAAGCGTTCAGAGAGCACGGACCACTAGGGGGGCCCAAACGCTGTGTCTGCCTGAAGGTCCATTTACCACAATTTTACGAAACAACAAAAAAAATTCATAGAGATCCAGAAACCAGGATTTTTTTCAGGATCAATAACAAAACAGAATTATCTGTTCATGGTCCCATTCCCAACATTCGCTGAAAGTGTGATGAAAATCCAGCCCATTGTGGATGAGTTATTTTGCTAACAGTCAGATGAAGTTAGGTAACTAATAAACTGTTGGACAACATGGCGGCCTGGTGGTTAAGACTGGTGCAGGATGCTGTGAGAGTGACGTCTTTTCCTGAGATAATCAAAATAATAAAATAATTTGAAACTAATCGGTTATTCGTTGCAGCTCCTTGTCACTTCCTGTATCCATCTTTTCAAATTAAAAGCCCTTTAGCATTTCAACTCCAGCCTTATACTAGTTTTTGACCTTGCCCTGTTTAACATCAGCTCTCCCCTTTATGTGATTTGCTCCCCCCATCCCCCACCATCATACTCCGTTCCTCATTTCCACTTGTGTGTTCTCAACAACAACAAAAAGCTGTTCGGTCTTCCTCCGATCCCCCTACCCCCCCCCCATCCCCCGCATCGCCCTCCTCCTCCTCCTCCTCCTCCTCCTCTTTTTTGGATTTTATTTCTTTCCCAGACACAAAAAAGCGGCACTTGGCACTTTTGAAATGTAAATAAAGTTTTGTTGTTTCCTCAGCTGTAGCCTCCTCCAGCCTGTTTATCAGGCAGACTTCAAAGTGGCACGCTGACATGTGGCTCTATCTCTCCCCTGCTCTGTGAAATAGGGTCACAGGCGGCGCTTGGCTTTCAGAAAAACTTTTCCCTTTCATGTAAGAACCTAGTGGGTGAGAGGAACTAAAGGGGGCCATGCCAGCCAGCCTGCCACCCACCCGCTATCCAAACCCAGACACACAACGCTGCAGCTTGTCCTTTACTGGGTGTGTGTGTGTGTGTGTGAGTCTGGGTGTGTGTGTGTGTGGGTGGTTATGGATGAGTGTTGTTTTTGTGTGCCTCTCGCCGCTGGTCATTGGAGGCCAGCAGTTAGCCCCGTCCCCGCGCGTCTCTCCCGGTCGTATCCATTTCTCCTGGTTGTTCGCGGTGTCTTCATGGTTTTTATTCACTGAGTTTCTCTTCCCTCTTGTCTGTGCTTCTCCTCCCTAGCTGTGGTGCCAGCGTGAGAGCGGCCCAGCACCTCGCGTCGGGCTCCACACTGCAGCGACGGGACGAAAGGACATAAGAGGAGAAAGAGAGGACGGAAAAGCGAGAGAGGGCAAGCCAAGGAAAAAGAAAGAAGAAAAAAAAGACGAGGAGTACGAGGCGGCATGTTGATTAGAGCCCAGTTTGGGAGACAAACCTGACTGTGGAGGCAGACAGATAGAGAGAGATAGATAGGTCCTCGGCTCAAAAGGCAGGAAAGAGGCTGAGATGCTCACTTGAAGCCTGACAGGTTGACAAGTTGAGAGACCTGCCAAGAATTCCGACTACCGGCCATGGCTGTGGGCCCGCTGCTGGGAGGATAGTTTAGATAAATCACACACACACCCACACCGCAACTTCCTCCACCTCCATCCATCCTCGGCGGCCCCGACCCGGCCCCACATCAGCGGCTCCGACCCAGAAAAGACCCTCGAACCTCCTCCTTTTGTGCTCCTCTTCTTCTCACTTGACACAGGTCCGCGGCAGCGACGCTGTCAAGACGCGGTCGGCGGTTCAGGACCCGGCAGCGTCGCCTCCAACCGGCTGAAAAACTCTCCGGCCGGAGTGTGTGACATCACAGCCTGTCGCCGAGCGAGGGAGAGACGAGTCGCCTGCAGCAGGGTTTGACAGCAGCCTTTTATTCCCGCACATGGACTGTTGATGAAGAAAGATGGCAGCGAGACTGGCTGGCGCCGCCCCTTCCTCTCGGCCCCCCTCCCTCCCCCCAGCGGCCGCGGCTCGGACCGGTTGAGGTTGGACTCTTGGCATCCATCGCAGCATCGGCAGCAGCTGGCAGAGCGCTGGAAGGAGCAGTATGCAGGAAACTGACTTACCGGCCACGAATGCCTTTAAAGGTAAACAGCAATCACACACGTTGTGCTGCGTCTGTGTGTGTGTGTGTGTGTGTGTGTGTGTATAAATGTATTCCACGGTGTATCCAGACGTCAGATGGAAACGCATTAAGCCCAAACCAACATGGAAACTTTTTTTTAAAACAGTCATGTTTTTTTTTCTCTTAAAGGTACAGTGTGTATCTTCTGGTGACATCTAGTGGTGAGGTTTCAGGTTGCAACCTACAGAGAATTGAAGCAAGTTGGCAAATAACAATGGCCATAAAAAATGGTAAATTCATCCTGTTGTCTGCAAAGGGTAGAAACATGGCGGTGTAGCTTAATCAAAGGTAATGAAAACAGAATAATTCTTAATTTTGATTGAATTATATAATAATTAAAACCTTACACTTGTAAACATTATCCCAAATCTGCTGAGTCTATTACCTAGCCGCTATGCACTGTACCTTCAATACTAACATGAATGGACTCCAGCTCTTTTTGTTGTTTCCCCTCCCGGCTCTTTTTTCAACTTTCGATTGATGCCACTTCAGACACATTCTCAGCTCGTCATTGATTTTATATGCATTCATGCCACCACAGTGTCTGAATCGATGACTGTAGCTGTATGAAATGGACACGACCAGGAGTAACATTCATCAACATCTGTTAGAAGCTCACAAATCCCCCAAAAATCATTGAGCCTCATACCGAGCGTCCACTCCGTAAGTGTTTGAATATTTTCTGCTGAGCACCAGAGCCTGGTTGACTGGTTGTCCATTGAGTTTTAAATGTGAAGCCACCACTTGTCTGAGTCACCCGTTCTGTCGCCTTTCTACGCTGACTCCGTTAAGAGGGCCATTCTGCGAAATGTAAATATAAATCTTCTTAAAGCAAGTTAGCTCAGTGGTGAAGGACAAACGGAAGCGGATAGTAATTTGCTTTTCTCTCCCCGGCTGAAAAGAAAAGGTCTGAATGGCGAAAGGTAAATGCACCGCGTTTGTATGGCGCCTTTTCTCCTCTCGCCGGCGCTTCCTTCACACCAACAAGCGTGCGCTGATGGCGGCGGCTGCCACACAAGGTGATAACTATTCATCGGGATGTAACCTAATCATCCGCACACATTCTCATTAAATCACATTCACGACCTCGCTTCGCGCATCCAGGACGCATCGCTCCAGATGTGTCGTAATCACCGCCATCCGCCCGCTGCAACAGACTTTTCTGGCTGTTTGGTTATTTGCTGACTGGACCGTTGGCCGAGCTGTGTGTACAGTTAATCTCTGTGTGCATGTGCCAGCGTATGCATGTGTAGGGACGTTTATGAGGGGGGTACCTTCTAAGGTGGCGAGAGAGGAAATCAGTCAGTCAGTGGACATATTACAGCCCTGTAGACTTCTCATTAAAGCGTCATCACTCACTCTGATTATGATTGTTGTAATCAAAGTCATATGCAGGAATACAGAGGAGGCCAGCTGCTCCTCTGGGGAGGAACCTCCAAGCAGCACACCAGCAAACCATCAACCATAACTTACTCACTAAAGAAACAGCGGTTATAAGAACTGCTACTGTGCTTCTAATCAAATCTACCAGAGCAACAGCGTTAGCGGCATTATCGGGTAAACGGCTCACAGTGAATGAATCACACAAAAAATGAAAAGCGAGAGAACAGTGTCCTCATCATGTTCCTCACTCATGTCGAGTTTTCCAGTGAAACTGTATTTATTCTCAGTGTGTAATCCCATTTTTTTTCCCTCATATTTTTGTTATGAGACGTTTTGCTCATTGACGTGTCTCACAGGTGGAACTAGAGAAACGATGACTCCAGTTTCCTGGTATTGTGCACGCAGGCGTCCTGTCATGGCTTACCGGGACTCATGAATAGGAAAAAAAAACACTGTTAATGATGGAAATAACATCTGTGTTTTTACTACTGTGAGTCAAAATGATGTGAGAAGGGTTCAAGTTTGCGTCATTAGGTCTGTGGTCACTCAATGAATAATGTGATGTCAGCAAACCCAGGAGAACCCATAAGAACACTGTGTTTTTACAAGCTCTGTCACTCTGTGCGATGGTAAACGGTAAGTTGTATCTATACAAACAAAGGAATCTGTCACTGTCATTTTTTCTGCTATGAATATTTCTAGCCTTGTGATTGGCTAAAATGTCTTACCCATCAATCGCCATCAACTGCTTTGGCATTAGGGGTTCGAGGTGGATTTTGTGGTTTCACATAAATGGAGTGTTTTTTATCACACTGGTGTTGTGGACAGGATTGTTTTTTTTTTAACCGGGGCCTATTCAAGATTTTGAAAAAGTTTAAAAAAAAAAAGGTCAGATAGTCAGATATAAGCTTAGGATTTAATTTTTAAAAATGTGTTTAGTTTGTTTTTTCCACTTACTGTTTAGTTTTAAATTGTTTTTTGATTTGTTTGATAGTTTATTTTTTTAAGCTGTTTTTGTTTTAGTTTAGTTTTATTTTATTTATGTTATTATGTGATTTAGTTTGTTTTAGTTTTTTAGCTTTAGTTTTTTGTAATATGGGGTATTTGTCACCATATTAGATGAGATTCAAAGAGTTCAGATGCAGTACGAACTCCTACAATATGTTACATAGTAAAAATCGTATTGCCTGGTGCAGATCAAATAGTCAAACTGTGTGAAAACACCATAAGTCAAACAGTAGACACAAGATGCACCTTAATTATTGCTCAATCTGTAGAAGACAACAATCAGTAATGTCAGTAATGGAAATGTATTTTCATTTGAAGTTTACCTTTTGGTATTTCATTAGTTTTAATTAATGAAAATAACCATGCACTTCAGATGTGTTGTAATTAGTTCAAAAACTAATGGGGGTGACACACAAAGCTCCAGCTGGTGGTGAACTACTGTAAGTTGGGCAGGGCCAACATGGCGACCAAACAGTAAAATAAAACATGATTCTAAAGCGTTGTAAGCAAACAATAAGCAACGCAGGAACAGAATACTGATTCATATTGAATCTGCACTAGCCTAGCGGCGTGTCCATCATGCGCAGCCGGATCTCCGTGGACTCCACATCTGTCGACGGGTTTGGCGTGTCGCCCCCATAACAGGTGCAACAAAGCTAGCAGGAGAGCGAGGGAGGTGTCAATCAACCAAAGCAATTAAAACCACCCGTGTGGGTGTAGCGAGGCTGCACCGGGTGTTCGGAAAGGTGGTTCAGCCCAAGTTACGAAAAGAACACAAGAGTCTGTCAGTCGTACGGTAGCCACGCACAAATGCTCTGGTTTTATTTGCCTATGTTCTAAGATCTGAAATGTCCGTCTCAGGTTTCATATCAGTCTGAAATTCAGGCTGAAATTCTTTGTGTCCTCCTCTGCACAGGAGCCTTTAAATTTGATAAAGGCCCCATATTGTTATGAGATATAAGATTTATTTCAAGCACACCTAGAACTTCTTATAATCATAAAGTATTAAATATTGCTTGAAGCACACTTGTTCCTTTAAATATTTAATTCTGATGTACGCCGATTTTAGATTTGACACGTTTGAATTGAACTCACGATTGAAGTATGAAGCAGAAAGTGATCAGATTGTGATGCTTCCTCAGACAAACTCATGCAGGTAATACGGCCGTGAAGGTGACTGATGTTATCTGGCTGATGACGCTCCACGGCGTTTTCTCAAGCTGCTGCAGCGAGTTTCACATTTTGCCTTTGATTGCCGTGGGTTGGGCGTCCCGCTGACATGTTTCCAGTGACGGCGGTTAAACCGGAGAACACGCAGGAAGGTGCCTCGTCCGCTCGCTGCCATGTTGTCCGAGTTGTTCCTCTGTCCTGATCTGTGAGACAGACATCTCACTCTGTGAGCTCCCAGCGAAGCGCTCTGACTGACGGACCCAGTCCGTGACAGATTGACTTCTAACTTCGCTGACTGCTCTGTTGTTCCCTATGAGTTAATTAAAGTGAACACGGAGCCTAGTGGGGCTGGTGTGCTGCGAGTGTGCTGCGTGGTTGAGATTTTGATTAATGTGCTGGCTTCAAATCTTTTGACACACACACACATACACACACACACGCCCCAGCTTATCTGTGCATATGTGGATGCACCCTTCTGTTATTATTGTGGTCAACAACTGCAGATGTAGAGGAGCCCAGGCTTCTCTCCTTGTTCTCTAACATTACATAATTCATCAGCTGCGCATGTGTGTGTGTTTGTGTGTGTGTATCTGGTTGAGTTCTGGTCAGCGAGGCCCTGAAGGGGTGAAGAGGGCAATGAAGTCATGGAGCGGTAGTTAGGGCCCTATGATTTCCGCACTGCGTAATATACGGACGGAATCCATAATAAAATTAGATCGACTGTAAAACGCGGAATATCACATTATAGGACTTGTGTGCCTAAGTGTTTTATCACAATGCCGACGCTGAAGGAACAGAAACGGAAACTGTGATTCTTGGAAACTTCACTACAGGCTGAGACGGCAGTGGCAATATTATTATTTATTTTACTGACAGTGCAGATAAGCTTCCATTGAGACATTATTGAGTTCATATTGTGACTTTGTTGCCATAAACATTACTGCTGCTGCTCTAGGAACAATGTTTAGTTACATTTAAAACTAATAAATTCTAATTCTATTCAGACTTTTTTTTTCATAATAAAAACAAGTAAAAAAAATGAACCAGTATATATCAAAAGCATGAACAGACTTATAAAAGTAAAGTAACAATAAAACTTAAATGAACAGTTACTTTAATGGCTCGAATGAACATGAGAGAATCAACTTTAAAGTATTTACTTATTTATTGATTTATTTTTATGGTGCGCAATGTGATCACTCACATCCCTGGCCACATCCACATGAGTGACTGACTGACAATACGATAACTCAAAAATGTGAATGATAATTTGGCCACAAAGCGCTTTTACATATCTGCTCCACTTCTTCATGCTAATGCCTAAATGTACTAAAGCACTTCCTCTGATTATAGTATACAATTGCCCTGCATCGTTGCAAATTTCATTTATATAAGTTAGAAGTGTATTAAGGTCAGACATAGAAAAAGAAAGGAAGAAGGCTTTCACAGTCACAATTAGTTATAGCAACAAGGAAATTCTTTCTTTCTTTTTTTAGCTCATCAACACTGAGTGGTAATAGAGGAAAAAATATGGGACATGGGAGGAAAAAATGTGAGATGATTTCATGGGGCCCTCGCTAGTAAACAACCACCTAGAGATGGCGGCAGGCAGCGGTGGTCGATGGCTGCAAGGTTAACATGGGGTTGTGTTGACTGTGTGGGGTTCACATCAGGTAAAACATTCACGGCCGCCTGGCCTCCTACTCAGAGCAGCCGCCTGTTTGGTGCCGGTGTCTGTTCTCGGTTCATTTAAATCCACACACGCACACACACACACACACACACTCTCCCACAGCGGCCTTGTTACTGTACAGGACTTTGTTTGTGTAGTAAGTTGCTCTGGAAGCGACATTTTTCCTCCCGTCACACTCTCCCCCCCTGACCTCATCCTGTTCAGTACTGTACATCCCCCGCGCGCGTGCCTCTAAATGGAGGGAACATTCTGTAAGTCTCCAACTAGTGTCACCTTTTTTTTTTCTTGCTCCTATATCTTGTAACCCCCACTCCCCCGCCCCCCCGGGCAGTCGATATACTGCAGAGTCACTCTCAATCCCGCTCTACCTCCCTGCTTCTTCCCCCTTCCTGCGTTTTGACACATTTCCTCACTTTTTCCTCCCTCGGCGTTCACCTTTTTCTGTCCATTTCCATTTATCTCACTTTGTCTGTCAACCCCTCCTCTTCCTCCCTCGTCTGCAGTGTGGTCTCCCACCGCACAGTCAATCCATATTGAGCTGTACTAATGCGGAGCCCTCGCCCATCCATAAAGTGACTGACTGACAGCTCGTCGGTTATTAGAGGAGGACCTCCTGGCCTGCTGGCTGCTGCCTGGGGCTGAGACGCCACCTGCCTGCCTGTCTGTCTGTCTGTCTGTCTGTCTGTCTGCCTGTCTCTCTGTCTGTCTGCCTGCCTGTCTGTCTGTCTGTCTGTCTGCCTGTCTGTCTGTCTGTCTGTCTGTCTGTCTGTCTGTCTGCCTGTCTGCCTGTCTGCCTGCCTGTCTGCCTGCCTGTCTGTCTGTCTGTCTACCTGTCTGTCTGTCTCTCTGTCTGTCTGTCTGTCTGCCTGCCTGCCTGTCTGTCTGTCTGTCTGCCTGCCTGTCTGTCTGTCTGTCTGTCTGTCTGTCTGTCAGAGCATTGGTGATATCACACACGCTTCATCCCATCAAACTCAAGGTGCACAACTGATTTTTTTTAGACTTACGAAGGTGCAAAGATCGACTGAGTGGCCACTATCTAGAAAATAAATTAAGATAGACGCAGCTTTATTTGAAGGATGAGTTATTGCATGTTATTTTCGGCTACTTGCGTAAATCTGGTAACATGCCGAGACGGTTAAGATAAATCAGACACACACACAAACACACAAAAAAAAAATCACAAGCAGATCAATGATCAGACAGGTGGTACGCAAACCTCCGGCTTAGGCAAAAATAAAACCTCTTCCACACATCCATCACAGTTTACACACACTTTGACTTTGACCTACATACTGCGGTTATGGCAGCACGCTGTGTTCCTGTGTTGTGAAGGGTTACTCCTGACATTTCAGGTTGATACTAAACTGTTGGCTTGTTTTCTTGCCCAGTTGGACTTTGTCAAGACTTTAGCAATCACTTTGTTGCACGATTACTGTTGCGTTTGTTAGTACAGCAACACACGCTCTTAAGACAGAGCCCTTTTTTCTGTCCCAAGAAAAGTTCCTCTGTCCAGGTCTGGAAGAACTGCAGGTGTAGCTTGATGTCAATGAATTTACGTGCTGCTGTGTCCCAAATCACACTTTTCTCTCAGTCCACTTCGTTGCAGTCCACTCCAAATTCAGTGCACGGATTTGAGCTGGTGTCAGCTCCGTCAGCGTTTCGTCCTCGTCCTCCTTGCCAGAAATATACCTGTATGTATATCATATTCAGCCTAAATAAGTGTATGCTTCACTTAGCCTGTATATCTTTATTGCTGCTTCTGCCCCTGCATAACATCCGCTATCTCCTGCTACGCAGTGACGCAGGTTCTGCTATGTCACTAAAATGGCGGCTGTTGGAGGTGGAAAGCGTCCAGTTGCAAATGCACAAAGTGCACTACATTTTCACACACTGCATCATATGAACACAGTAATGTATGTTAAGTGCATAAGTACATGAATTTAGACACAGCATGGGTGCGTTAGCCTGATTTCGTCACTTTGATTTCAGTCGAACTACCATGTACAAAGTCCAGATTTAGTTGGGCTAACAGAATAATTGGATTTTTTTGTATGTGTCATATAGTTGTACATGTGTTTTTGTTAGAGGAAGGTGGCTGGCCTGTGCTAGCATTTTCTCAGCCACCCAGCTTACCGCTATCAGACATATCCATACTAAAAACAGAGGTCAGTTTAACATTTGTACTCCATTAGCCTCATGGTTCGAAAGTTAGAGGCCAAAATGTAAAGTTGTTGTCCACCAGCTTTCTCCTAGTTGGATTGAAAGAACGGTTCTTTACACGCATAGACACAGATTCTTCTCTTTATAGGGTGATATAGGTAAAATTGAAATGTTAGAGACAATTGTCACTTTCACAGTGTAGCGCCCATGTTTTAAATGGGAATTATCCAGGGTGAGCGGGGAGGACGCACAGCAGCCATGTTTGCCCAGGTGATCAGAGCTGAGGGAGAGGACGGGCTGTGAATCGTCCACAAAACAAACTATTGGAAGATGATCAAGGGTCAACTCCTATTACCATAAGCGCACACGCAGACACACACACGCAGACACACACACACACACACACACGCAGACACACACACACACACGTTTGCTTAGGGCAATCAATTCAAGTTGCATGAGCTGCAACAAGGTGCTACAGAAGCTGCTCCTGCATCTCCTGTTAAAGGGAAGTGCACACATCACTACTCTAACGCCACTAAATACTGTTGAACAACTATGGCAGAGGAGGAGTATTGTAGCGTTAGGATGAAGAATCCAGGCTGTTACACGTTATACTGGAACAGTGATTCTCAACCAGTGGTCCACGGACCCCTAGTGGTCCGTGGGGTAATTTCAAAAGGTCCGTAAAATGGTATGATCTTATTTGAATGTGGCAGTTCTTTATCGAGCTAAACTACAGATGGTAACATGACTTTCTTCTCTAACTGCATATGTTTCACAAGTGTAATTTATTGTATTTTAATAAGAGATCATGCACCCTTAACAGTATCTGCATCCTCAGAATATGAGTGACCTAATGTTTCAGTAGGCATACACTAGATAATTTCTAAAAATTAAATTAAAATTCTTAAAATAGTTTTTGTGAAGTATTTGCAGAAAACTATTCTGATAATGCTCATTATCTCATTAGCTTCAGGATAGCCCTAGAAATGAAGCTGTTACAAACAAACGAAGAGTAAGTTACATGAAGAACAAGAACAAGACAAACCCAATGTTTAAACTTGACAAGCTAGAGAGATGGCTCAAAAAAAAGTCGTGCTGTTCTATGTGTCCCTAGCTACCTCTGCATAGTTTGAGTCAGTTGACTTTACCATTTTAAAATGATCACACAATTATTTTAGAATGATACAGTCAATTAACTTGGAATCATCAATCTGAAAATAACAAATCTGCGAACGATTAGATTGTGTGAAATATCGAGTTTTTATTATCTGACTATACAGAATTCAATCTGGATAGATGATTGGTTTCGCTTTTTATTATTTTGTTTTGATCATTGAACAGTCTGTAGTAAAACCAGAGAATTGCAGATTATTTCCACACTCTATAATGCAATTTAAAATGCAGTTTCTGGTTTTTCTATCAAATTGCACCTGGCCCAGCCCCCTCATTGGTTGGGGGTGCCTTTGGGGTCCATTAAAAATATGCAGGGGGTCCAAAAAGGGTGAGAACTACTGTACTGGAGGATACAGTTACAGTAAATGTCAGTGGTCAGCAAGCTGTTTTATAATAGATATAATGATAGAATCTGTATCAAAGGTTTCTTTGAGACATTTTGTGGGAACACTATCTATTGAACAAGTAGAGCACCTCACCTTTGTGTATGTGGCTGTGTTGCATTCAGGTGATGTAGGACTGTTTGCAAAAATCTGTCAGTAGTTAGTACACATTTGAGTAAAACCCCTTTTAATCTGGATTTCTAATATAGATGAAGTGATACGATGATTACATTTGAGTTTATTTTCTGTTCATGCTTTACAAATTTATGCCTGGTAAATGAGTCATTGCATTTTATTTGCAGCAGACCAAACATTGGAGCATGCGCTGCAAAAGAGAAAAAAATCAATAAATAAACACCCGCGTCTTGCACCTTTAATATATACTGGTAAATTAGAGTAAAACGCAACACACAGTGATGGTGCATTAAAATAAGCCCACCCATAGTTTTTCTGTGACTATCATACCTCAACTATAATGTCTGTATTCATGATGCATCTGCTGTCTGCTGCAGGCATCAGTTGCCCTTTTCCAAAGCCTCAAATTAGAAATAATTAATTAATTAACGGTATCCACTATTTGCTTTCCGTTGTCGCATGACATTATGTCAAGTTTGCAGGAGAAAATCTTAAGCTTGGCTCAACTTTTTTTGGTTTCAAAACCTTCAATTAGATGCCGAACCTCTGTGTGTCTGCCTTCCTGCTGTGCTTTTGGATGCACTGATATTATTGATGTAAACCTGGTGTTCCAGTGAATATATCAAACACAGTTTTACAGCATATTAGCGCATTCACATCCACTATTGAATCTGTTCCCTGAATCGGAATCCTTTCAAATCCCCCAGGTTGCCCTTTTAACATTTGCAAGTAAATAAACGGATGGAATAATTACAACTCCAATGTGTCTAATCAGCTCTTGTTGACTGAAAAGTGAGAAATGCAACAGTTTCTGGCGACAGTCTGATTGACGTTCACAATTGCTTCACCTGCTGATCAGATTCAAAGCCAGATATGTATCTAAGATAAATGTGTGATTCGTGATTGATGTGAGGTGGCCTGCTGATCATTTCACCAGAGATGGGCAGTCGCTACTGAAACTGTGACAACTGGAATTAAATTGGGTACAGCTAATGTGAAATGGAACCGATAAAGGTGGCTCATTATAACCAGCCACAGCACTGGCCGCTGGCAGATAAACTTTTATAAATTGCTTATCGCTGATATGAGAGAGTCAGTAAAGATGAAAGGTTTGATAAGAGATCATGAATATTTTGCCAAATGCAAACTGGATCCATAATTGACCCAGCTATTAGAACCCATCCAACCCTCACAGTATAAAATAATAAGAATGTTATTTATAGAGCACATTTCAAAAACAAATCGCTTCATAGAACACTTTTTGAAAACTAGATAAAAAAGTTTCTGAGAAAAGTGAGTGGGTTTTAAGAAGAGATTTAAATGCAGATACAGAGATCTTGAGATTTCCAAGAAGAGAGTTCCACATTCATTCTGCAGACATACGAAGCATTAAGTATTTCTGCCTGTGCATGTTCACAAACTCTGAATGTCTCTTTATGTCAAAAAGTCAAACTGTTGAATAAATGAATGCATGAAGAGTGAAATTCAAAACAACCATGTTTTACTTAGTAACAGTAAATGCATAATGCAGGCTAGTAGTGTATGTGTGTGTGTGTGTGTGTATACACTTGTGTGTATCCATATTAGTTAGATATAATTACAAGATGCATGACAAGATAATTGCATGTGTGTGAGTCCGTGTCTGTGGAAGTGTGTGTGTGTGTGTGTGTGTGTGTGTGTGTGCGTGTGTGCATGTGTATTTATGTCCAGCCCGTGTAATTACAATATTTACGACATGATAATTGCATGCATGTGTGTGAGAGTGTGTACATATGTGCGTTCATATTTATTCAATATAATTGCAAGGTTTCAGATAAAAAAGTTTGTGGGTGTGTGTGGGTGTGTGTGCGGGAGAAACACACTAAATGGAACAGACATGGTGAGTCATCCATCCCAGCCTAATTTCTTCTCAGCTGTATGTGTGTGTGTGTGTGTGTGCGTGTGTGTGCTTGTGTTTACCTTGTCTGTGTGTGCACGGCTGCCTGCTGTCTGGTTTTGTCTCCTTTATTTACTTCCCATCCAGCTTATTTACTAGTCAGTCAGACATCCACCCAGACCACGATTACACTGACCTAAATAGGCAGGTCATGTGTGTGTGTGTGTGTGTGTGTGTGTGTGTGTGTGTGTGTGTGTGTGTGTGTGTGTGTGTGTGCAGTCCAGGTCATTATAGTAAATGCTGCACTGAGGCTGCTGACATCGTGTAGCGTTCCTCACATTAAGGCTTCGATCCCGGCTCCCTGCATTCCTGTCGTTCCTCAGACAGCAGCAGCTTCACGCCGCGGCCCTGAGCTCCTCACTCACGCCACGCCGCCTGTGTCATCAGGCCAATTCCGTTCCCCAAATACAAAACACATCGGGGCGTCCAACGTCGGACGCGCTGAAGTGCGCCGACTGAAAAACTCCATTTCATTTTTTCGCTAATGAGTTATTGACTTCTCAAGGCTCCGTAGTTACATGTCACAGATGGATTGTTCAATTATCAGGACAAATTAAGGGTTGTTGGTGTTGACGGCACATGCTCGCCTCCGGAATGCACTAGGGTTTTTAAAACAGCACCGCTGACGGGGTAAAGTCGGACAGTAACGACGACGAGGAAGACGAAGAAAGGCACTCTGAATGATGGATTCTGAAACTTATTTCTCAGTGAGATGACAACACACTGCTGAAACCCGGAGGCGCAGCAGAGACGTATTAAAGGAAAGCTGCCGGCCCGAGTGGCGATAACCCCCCATGACATCATCATGGTTTATTTTCTCCGACTTCTCCTCCACAGCCACAGACGACATCATACCACAGACTAATGGCAGAGTCAGTGCCACTATAAATGGTCTATATATCCTTTTTTTTTATTCCTTTTATTACTTAATTGCAGCCTTGTACAATACAAATGAATGGTTTCACAGTTATCTCATCCATCCTGCCACAAAGAAGAGAAACAGAAGGAAAAAGACAAAAACTAAATAGATAAATGAAGTAGAAAATAGGAAGGAAAAGAGGGGAATTACTCCTGTTGTTCTATATATCATCTAGATATAATTTAATGTTATGGCCATCAAATCAGGGCTAAATATTCCTGAACATTGCAGAATGTTGATTTCGTGACTGCAGACTTTTTTTGTCTACTTTTCATTTGTCAAGAGAAACATTCTGAAAAACCAAATAATCACCATTCATTAGCACTACATCCAACAATATGGCTGGATACATTCATAGGTCACTGGTAAAATCTAGTCATAGATTGCAGAGAACATTTTAAGTTTGGGTATAATCAGACATTTTTTTTTTTTGCAATGACCTTCAAATCTGAGGGAGGGACCTGATATTTGTCTGGTCTCTAACTCGTGGTCAAGCTGACTTGGTTTAAGTCTCCTGTCAGAACAGCTCACAGGGTCACCGAGACACACACACTAATCCACCACGACAAGCATCCAGCTCTAAAAGAATGAGATTTTTAGGTTTACTTTTTTTGTGCATGCAATACATGCAATAACTGTTTTTACATTATTATTTTTGCTTTTGGTTTTTAAACATAAACATAAAGTACAGCGTTACTGTGATAAAGAATTTAAGAGCTGGTCCCTGAGGCCTAACATCCAGCTAGTACACCTTAGCAACCATCTAGTACAACTTAGCAACCAGCTTGTACACCTTAGCAACCATCTAGTACACCTTAGCAACCAGCTAGTACACCTTAGCAACCAGCTAGGACACCTTAGCAGTGATCTAGTACACCTTAGCAACCAGCTAGTACACCTTAGCAACCAGATAGTACACCATAGCAACCATCTAGTACACCTTAGCAACCCGCTAGTACACCTTAGCAACCAGCTAGTACACTTTAGCAGCCAGCTTGTACACCTCAGCAACCATCTAGTACACCTTATCAACCAGCTAGTACACCTTAGCAACCAGCTAGTACACCTTAGCAACCAGCTAGGACACCTTAGCAATCATCTAGTGCACCTTAGCAACCAGCTAGTACACCTTAGCAACCATCTAGTACACCTTAGCAACCAGCTAGTACACCTTAGCAACCAGCTAGGACACCTTAGCAGTGATCTAGTACACCTTAGCAACCAGCTAGTACACCTTAGCAACCAGATAGTACACCATAGCAACCATCTAGTACACCTTAGCAACCCGCTAGTACACCTTAGCAACCAGCTAGTACACTTTAGCAGCCAGCTTGTACACCTTAGCAACCATCTAGTACACCTTATCAACCAGCTAGTACTCCTTAGCAACCAGCTAGTACACCTTAGCAACCAGCTAGGACACCTTAGCAATCATCTAGTACACCTTAGCAACCAGCTAGTACACCTTAGCAACCAGATAGTACACCTTAGCAACCAGCTATTACACGTTAGCAACCAACTAGTACACCTTAGCAACCAGCTAGTACACCTTAGCAACCAACTAGGACACCTTAGCAACCATCTAGTACACCTTAGCAGCCAGCTAGTACACCCTAACAACGACCTAATACAGTGTTTCTCAAAGTGGGGTCCAGGACCCCTCTGGGGTCCTTCAAAAGGGGGCCAGGAGATCTTCAGAAATAAATCATTTTCATAACAGGATGAATAAATTAATGAGTTGAAAATATATTTAAAAAAATAATAATAATTTTTTTTTAAATTAAAAAAATATATATAAATACAAAAATTTATAATAAAAAATAAAATAATTTAAAATGAATTAAATAAATATAAATAAATAATACACAAATAAATGAATTTATGGCTTGGAATGGAAAAATAAATAACTATAGACATTTACTGATATATTTATTTATGTACTCACTCATATTTTATTTATTCATTGTTGATAATGGCAGTTTCAGTCTTCACAATTTGAGCCTTGAGATTCTGATACTTTCTTTTAAAAACATCTTAAAGCACAAGTCTTATGAGAAGAGGTCCATGGCCTGTTTTTTTGTGAGTTTAAGGGTCCTTGATGTAAAAAGTTGGAGAACCACTGACCTAGTCCACCCGAGCTATCAACCAGCACATGCACGTGACCCTGGAGTTTATCCAGCAATATCTCTGTCACTTGTAGTGCTTTTGAAAAGAGAAGAAACAGATGGAAAGCCATTCTGTAGATGTATGGTTGTCATTCAAGTGTTACGACCCTGACCCTGAACAACCATGCTCCTTGTATTACATTTTTCATGTTTTTTTCCCTCAGGTTAAAAGCTTTATAAAAGCCACATAAAAAGACAAGTAAAAACATCTTTTGACATCTGATATAATCAGCTTGCATGCATCATAAAGATAATTTTTCTGCAAATTTCAAGAATATTAAGCGCCTTTTTGGCGCATGTATGATATGGCACCCATGAGCCAAATATCTTTTTCTAATCTTTTTTTATAACATATAAACCCACATCTGTGGCAGATGTGCTGCTTTTATTGCAAAACGCACCATTGTTATGAAAACGCCAACCTATAGCTGTCCCACTATTATGTTTTATCATCACTGATATTGATGATATTGGGTAGAAAATGAACCTTAACCTGATGTTTGACCCCCAGTGCTGTCTGCTCTCCTCTGCCAGTGATTTTGTCCTCACGTGTGACTGATTGACGTGTTCTCCGCTAGTTTTCCCAGCTTATAGAAACTAAATCACAATCACTACAAAAGTGACAGATCCGGACAAGGCTGGTCTTGTGATCTTATCTGCTCTTCCACACCGTGATGGATGCACCTGCTTTTATTGTGATGTGACAGATCTGCTCCTTACCCATAAAATTCATTTTTTTCAATCCTTTTTGTCACCCATCTATATAGCTGTGTCACGTGCATCTAACAGCATGTGTCCTCTCAAATGCAAAAGCTCCAGTATCCCACGCTCACTAGTGTGCCTGAACGCCTCCTGTGTGGCTGCAGGACCTACACTGCCTTCAGCGCGGTCTAGCAGCATGTGTGTTGCAGCCGCACGCCGCCGCGATGTAAATATGTCAACATTGTCATAAACTTTTATCACGCCAAGATTCATATCGGTATCCTCTTGAATGGGCTGGTATTACACACACCTCGAGGCTATTTAAAATCATCGTAAAAAGAGAATCATAACCTATGTAAGTGCTTTACCTCAGCACCCCCAGACGTCAGGGAGCATGATAACCTTTACAGTATTTACAACTTTACCTGTGAGACGTTCATGCTAAACTGGGTCAGTCTGATATTTCAGAAGCCGTTTTACAGTTTAGGAGCAAAGTTCTTTCTCTTTGCAACAGAAAACATGACCTTAGGAGATTATTGTGATCAGCTAATGTGCATTTTTTTGCATAATTATCAATTATTAAACCAGCCATCTAACCTCAGTTGTCCTCCTGTGCCGACCATGTGACCACTCTAACATACGTCTTGACAGCGAACTTTGTAAGAAAAGTTCATGAGTGCTGCCGTCTTTTCCTTTTTACGAGAAGCTCTCTCTACACAATAGCTGCAGACTGGAAGAGAACATGTGAACCTGCACACTGTACATTAGAGATAGATGGATGAAAGAAGGAAACACAACTGAAGAGGACCGGCTCAACCTCCTTGATACTCAGCCAACCACCAGCAGCTCTGGGATGTGGAAAGAGTTTTGCTGGAAAAAAAAAAACATGTTATTTATCGCTCCTAAGACAAAAAAAGGAAATATACACCCACCGGCCACTTTATTAAGGAGTCCTGTCCAACTGCTTGTTAATGCAAATTTCTAATCAGCTACTTACACAACTCAAGTGATCTAAATGACATACTTTTTGAATGTGGCATACTGTTAATTCCGTGCTTAGTCACATTATTTACTATTTATATTCCTCCAAGTGTCCAATTCTTGGTATTCATTACATGTCCTTCTACATTTTTGCCTTGGGTACATTTACAGTAGGTTCCAGTTAAGTGTCTTTTTGTTATCTGTGGCATGCACCTATAGGCTACTTCACTATTTTTCCTCATTCTCTTAAAATATTACAATTATCACCTTTTCTCCTCTTTGCCCGGTCACCCTCTCCCTTCCTTGCTGGAAGAAATGGAAACTTTACGTTGGTGCAGCCTCTGTATGTTGCATCCTCTGATTTCCTACAAATGCTAAAAATAGATGTGCAGTCGGCAGTAACGTTGCCAGTGTTTACTTTCACTTTTAACGAGTCAAATATATGAGCATCTCTGTCGCTTGAGACCGCGTTGATGTCATGGTAATTAGGTTGGCTTTATGTATTCGTTTTTTTTGGCTCTGTGTTAACATTTTTACTTGCTGAAATGTAGCCTGAGGGGAAAAGTGTAATTGAAACGGGAAAAAAAACAGAGGTCGTGACTCCGGTGTTTGTCACTGGTGGCTACTTTAAAATGACTCAAATTTGAGTTAAAGGAAAAAAATATATATTTGAGTCTGAATGAATCTTCTAGAATGTATCCAGGCTGTTTTTACTCTGGCCTGTGAGCTTCGCGTGAACAGGATTTGGTGCAAAATCTCCAGGCCGTCGTGCTCCTGCACGGCGCCGCCCGCCGTCAGATGATGGATGATTACAGCCACTTCTGAACGTTTTCTTCGCTTCTTCTTCGCAGCATTTCCATCCCGACCGGCATTAGATTGGTGCAGGGGGAGCAGCCAGCCGGGCCGCCTATCTGCTCTGATTCAGTCGTTGATACGATGCCTGAGTTTAAGACGTTATTTTGGCTCAGCCTGGCGGCGCTGCCCGCCTGCTGAGATCCTCCGCTAGGTTGGCTAGGTAGCGCGTGGGCGGCCGTGTGGGCGCGCGGGTTTTTCTTTTGTGCATGTGCATGTGTGTGTGTGTGTGCGTGTGTGTACTTTCATGTGTGTTTGTCCGTGTTGCATTACACACACGTTTGTGTTTGCGCCTGTACCTTTTTCGTGTGTGTGGGCGTATGCGTGGGCAGAGCTTTAAAGCTGACAGTGAGCAGGCAACCTGAGGACATATTTATGAGGTTCTCTCGCTGCCGACGTTAACCATGACGTTAACCAGTGAATATTAACCTGCTGCTCTTTCAGCGCCTTAAGCTGCGAAAACACACGGAGCCGACGTTTTCAAATTCTCATTCTCATCTGAGTAATGCGCTGATAAGTCTGTTGTTATTGGGGAACGCGCACGGGGAAAATGGAAAGAGGGCCGGGTCACACTGTTCCATTATTTCTGTCAGGTGATTTCATCGTGATAAAGATATCATCCATCTGCTATCTAAATGGATGTAGATTCATGTAAGCCTTATTATGTATTAGCTCAAGGCTTGATAAAGTGCAGCATGAGGCCATAAAGCCGGCAGCGCTGCAGCTTCAAGTCACCCCTTCAAGGATGTTCAATTCATTCCTAATTACTCCTAATATAGATTAAACTGTACTTGAGATAAATGCATATTTATTTTAAAAGAAGGGAAAAAAAGTGGTGTTTTTATATTGATGGAAAAGACCATTTTGTTGTGAGACTAATAGCACAAAACAAATGCAGGTCAGCCTCTGAAGAGGAAATGAGAAGAAGAGAAGGAAGTTGAAATTGATCCAATACAAGATGGATCATATTTTTTACCCAGGTAGCATCAGTTTAGAACCAGTTCTCAATGGGCAACACAGTGGGGCAGTGGGTAGAACGGCAAGAAGGTCTTTGAGCTGGTGACTTTCTGTGTGGAGTTTGCATGTTCTCCCCGTGTCTGTGTGGGTATGAATGTGTGTGTGTGTGCCCCATGACAGGATAGCGACCTGTCGGGGGTGTGTATCCCTGCCTCTGGCCTGTAACGTGCAGACCCCTGTGACCCTAATGAGGAATAAGCTTGTATAAAAATGACTGACTGACCAATACTCATCTACAATGATTACCTGGCATCAGCAGGGGTCTACAACCCAGTCACAAACGACAGCTTCAGTGCAGCTACAGTCAAATACTGTCTATAAAAAGGTCAGAAATGAAGAACATTATGTAGAAAGTTATGTACAAAAGAAGGTGAAACTGTCACCTACGACTTGTGGCAGATTCTATTAGAAGGTTAGGTGATTAGAGGGATCATCTAACCTATTTCACAGTGAACTGACGGAAATTTGGGTCATTCTGTATTGAATACAGAAAAAATGGTTGCAGCAATATAGTTTTTTTTTCTCTCGATTAAAAAAAAAAAGTGATATAAACTAAAATATATTACAAAAGTTCTAAAAAACAAACAAACATGCCCCGGTCATTTGCTGAAAAGAATCAAAAGTAAGATCATTAATTCATGTTTTTGTGCTTTTTTGCAATCAAAATTTAAAGTTTTTCACAAGCTCTGACTCAGTTTCCCTGGTACCACCCGAGGGCCTGACTAATACCTGGAGCAATCATCTCCATCCCTTAAGGTTCTCATGCAATGTTAATGTTCCTCGCTACTCGACGGACCTTAGATTCAGCCTAGCCTGGCAACGGGGGATATTCTGGTCTGCAACTTCACGTTTGTGCAGCAGGAGTTTCTATTTTTCAGGACTCGGAATAAGTTAAATGTTTTCTAAATTAATCATTTTGAACAAATGATGTTGAATAAGAGACATCGGAGCTTATTTTATTTATTGTGCCATTTTTCATGTGTTTTTTTTTCTGTTTTTCCTTTTATTTTTCCTCTGCTGTGGTTTTTCCCTTCAAAAACGTTATATTCTCCAAATAGGTTAAAAGAATTATTAAAATAATCATTGGTGTGTTTTTCTTCCCAGTCTGATCCTCAGTTTGTCAAGCCGATTACTCGCTTTGCTCTGGCGGGTGAATTTAGAACTGCTGATTAAACTCACTCTGAACTATGTGTGCGTTAAACGCTTTTGATGCAAACCTGTCGGCCAATCAGAAGAGAGCATTCACCCAGACCATGACAACAACTGTAATAGACTATAATACTAGTAATAATACAATTGATTGATGCAATTTTTTTAGTCTACTACAGTACACACTGAAGCATTTTAGTAACTTCCTACAAAATAAAATCCAATCCTTTGGTAAATAAAAACATGACCTGATGTGAGCAGACTTGTGACATTACAAATAATTTAGGAGTCAATATGGGATCAATATTCAAGTTGCACACAAATGTCATGTGGAAACATGAATCCTCCAGTGGTGCACTGCTGCACTGAGAATTAACATCCTTATTATCAATATTCTGGCTGCTGTCTTTTTTTTACTGACAGCATTTACTTTCAATACTGATAAAATGATTCTGGTAAAATATACTGTAGAATAAACAACTTCTATAACAAGATGATGATGCACATTCTCATCATGACCTTCCTTCAAGTACTTCACGTTATTATTTAAGGTTACAGAAAAATAAAGAAGACGAACAATCCTTTAACCCTCACAGCTGCTCGAGCAGATACAAAACGAAAAGGTTTCCATGAACTGGTAAAACGATCCTCAGGTCCACGTACGGCAGATCGTGTCTTTTCTCGTTTCAGAAAGCAGGTGTTTAAAGCGGGGAGAGGTCGACCGCTTCCAATTAAGTAAGATGAGTCTTCTGGCTAAAAGAGCGACACAAGAGACGCAATTTGGCCGCGGCCGAGGAAGGTGATCGTTCTCACATCGGATGCCAGAAATGTCTGTGAGAGGATTTGGATCCATCGGTCCTTCAAGTATCTGGGATAGGGCATCAAGTATGGACGACCAGTAACCTGAGAGATTCGGGCCGAATCTGAATGTACGAGCTGGAGTTGCACCTATTACAAGAATCATCAGTTGGCAGATACATCGTTGAGATTCAGACTTTAGACAGATGAATTGAACCAGGCCGTGCCCGGCACATATTGATGAGAAGCCTAATCTTGAAAATATATCCGACCACTCAGCGTCTGTGAATTGTACATTCCGATCAGCCGGCCGTGCGTCTCTCAATGCACCAACAGCGCCGTCTGCATAAATGAAAGTCTCATAGTCATGAGCTATGTGGAGCCTCTGAGAGTCAGAGCTGTTGGGAATGGTTACACATCCAAACCTCAACCTGCAGTGGTGGAAGAACTCAAATCCTTTACATCGGAAACACTCTAAAATCTGTAGTTCTAAACTCAAAATGTTGCTTATGTAGTACTATCAGCACTCTGTGGTTACTCTTGTGTTTACAATTAATTTAAATAATTTAATTTACAAATTACTTTAATACTGCAGTACTGTTTCATGATTTAATAAGTGTCTATTTTACAGTATAGTACACTATTTATATAGCACATTTTCATTCAAAGTGCATGACATTTCTTTAGAAAATTGAAAATAATCATCAGAACATAATTGAAATAGTAACTAGTGTAACTATAGAAGACAAATAAGAGCCTTTACAGCTCGGTCTCCAGAGGGAAACATTGACAGTTTATGTTTCTGCAAACCACAGATGCCTTGAATGTCAATGTTTCAGAGGTGGTGATTAGTGTAGACCAGAGTCCTCTTAGGTTTCACTTTTCTTAGCAGGAGGAGGAGGGTTGGCGTGATGCTCATTATTTAGTTTCAGGGACTAGGGTTGTAAAGTTGCAGGAGAGGTCGGCTTATCGCCACGGTAACTGGACATTTTCTACTGTCAGGTCCGGCATTTTTCCACCAGGACATTTGTCGCATTCTTCAAGTAAGCCTTTCCACAGTCTTAACACATTTACAAAGACTTTTCTAAAACATTAGCTTGTGAGAAATGGTTTCACACCTTGAAATAGGGAAATGAAATTTTTTCTATAAAATAAAATATCAAAAATGCTTGTAAAAACAGTAAAGCAAAAGCATGAAGAGAAACATAGTTAAAATACAATATAGTTCAAAATACTTGAAAATTCCTTTATAAATTCTTTTATGGTTACAGGAAAAAAAAAGTTGATTAAAAACAGCTTACATTTAGCTACTCTATATATACGTGTTTATGTAATTTGGAAATTAAAGATCAATATCACTATAGATAAAATCTATTTACCCCATTATATTATCAAAATTTACTTGATTATATATAGTCCACTGGGTAAAATGTGTGGCTTCAATAATCTTGGGCTCAAAAAGCCTCCGGGGATCTCAAAATCATCAGTGCATGTGGTAGAGGCTTGCAGAGTGCTGAAGTACTCCTGCAGTAGCCCTGCAGTAGCCTAGCAGTAGTCCTGCAGTAGCCTAGCAGGACTCCTGCAGTAGCCCTGCAGTAGCCTAGCAGTAGTCCTGCAGTAGCCTAGCAGTAGCCCTGCAGTAGCCTAGCAGTAGCCCTGCAGTAGCCTAGCAGTACTCCTGCAGTAGACCTGCAGTAGACTAGCCATAGTGCTGTAGTAACCCAGTCATCCCCTGCAGTCATCCCGCAGTAAGCAGAACCCTATGTGCATGTGATTTAGGAGTAAACCTTGGTTATTTTAGTCAAGATTTCTCCAATTATAATTAACTTCCCTGTTAAGGGCCAACGATCAATTTTTCCTACATTTTGGATTTTTTCACCTTAATTCCCATATATTCTTGTTCATTTCCATTAGAGATATTTTTTTATTCCAAATTTGAAAATTCCTGGAATGTTGCAACCCTAGCCCAAACCATGATATTTCTCTAACCTTTCACCAGGTGTTTTTGTGCCTAAACCCAACCACACATAAACCACAGCATTGTCACTCTAGAGAACTGTATTCAAGAACATATGCACATGTTCCGAATACCTCATAATTGTACTTAAGTATAGTATTTATACCTAATTAGTTTCCACTACTGTGAATCAGCATATATATTTATATATAGATATATTAAAAAAATAAGCGCATGTGGCATATATAATTTAGCTGTGAGCTGATCAAATGAGGCAAGAACATCTGTTTTGTGCAAATCCTTAGATGAGACAATTCCCTTCATATGTCAGACCAAGAAGCCACGAAGTGAGGCAGAAACTGATGATTCGCCACAATCAGGCCAGCCTGCAAGCCAGAGTGTTTTCGCACCTGAGCCCCATATACGTAAAGACTGATGGACTGAGCAGTGGTGGAAGCATGATGTGGCACGATAGGCATTGCTGAATATAATAAAGCTGGGAGGGATGTTGGCAGGCAGGAATCAGCCTCCATCTGGTCCTCGGCAGGAGTCCCATCACTGTTGTAGGTTTGAAGCCAGTATGCAAAAGCTCTCAGGTTACCTGCCCAATGCTGTAACCAGAAATGTGGTAAAGCTGTACCTCCCATTGATATAGGTCTTAGTGAAACTTCCTTAAGGATATGAGGGAGGGTCTCGTTTGAAATAAAGTCAGAGATAAGTTTATTGAGATTGTGTTGATTGTCATTAGATTGTAGCATAGACCACACAGTCCTCGATTTGGGAAATAAAGTGAAAAAATCATAATTAAGACTGGTATTGAGAGTATTATAAACCAATTTGTTTCCAGCAATATAATATCCATCATCAAAATGCAATCTTTTATTAACTTTATTATTACTATTAAGATTAAAACAAGAGGTTCTTTAGTAAAAGTTTAATGTTGTTGTTGTTGAATTGAATGTTCACCCGTCATCCACGTTCCCTTCATAGATAAATGCACATAGTTACAGCCATTATTTCACCCCTGGGGGAGAAAACACCCTTAATGAAGAAGCAGGGTTTTCCCTTTTAAGCTTCTGAAATACTGAGTAGAAAAATACACATTGGCTCATAGGTCATTAATGTAGCTATATTATTTTATCAGGTCCTCAAAGAAAAAGGCATTAACTCTGATGGGTGCTTTATTTTGTCGAGTGGTTTATTTATATATCCCATTTTTAACAAATGATTAAGGTACTCAACATAATAAATTGTCCATATATAGCTTTAATTTATCAGCGCACGGTTATGTTACACTTATAAATACATCCACAAAATTATTCAGAAACACATTTAGATATTCAGATATTCAAAAAACCTTAGATGGTTGATGAAATAATGCCACATGAGATTGCATTTGCAGAATAAAATGATTGTTATACTATAGGAGCAAAAATGTGTGTCTGTATGCTCTCATTTAGGAATTGTGTACCTTTTTCCCCAAATCCTTATACATCATGAAATACTTTCCTATTTGTAATAATTAATTAATTTACTTTCTTTTAAACTCTATTGTGTCTTTTTTTAACCATATCATATATGTGTGTATATTTGTCATAAACTGTTACTTCCATACAGGCTTTAAATAAAATCAACTTAGTCTGCCATCCTACAAAAGCATGGTGAGGTTACTTGTCAAAATATTGATGCGCAAACATGTCTTCCCAGATGATATGTTCGCTTCTATAAAACTAATACCAAGCTGAAGAAATATGAAAAGAGGATTTAAACTCAAATATTTTTACAGACCTTGGTTTTTTGGGCCCAGTCATGTAGACAAGGACAAGGAACAAGGTCTGAGACACTGCTGCAAAAAACCTTGTCTGATTTCTTTCTTTTCATTTTTTATCATATTGTAGTAGCAGAACATCTTCTCAATCTCTATTATCTCCTTATCTAACTTCTCCACGTTGACGTGTTTCCAAGTGAAATATTATATTTGCGTGGGGAACAGTTCCAAGATAGATTTTACTCAAATCCTTCACATTTGACCAGCAAAAAGATGTTGGAGCTACTAAACAGAGCTGTAGAGAGAAATTACTGGTTTGGTATGAGAAAACAGATGTATTCTTTTGGCATATATCCTTAAATTGGTGCTTCTTTATGTTGAGTTTTCATAGTCACCAACGACTAACTAGAACCAAATTACACTGTCTTTTCTCAAAGGTACATCCACTTATACAGTAGGGCCTCCACTGTGTGATGTGAACGTGATGGCGGACAGATGGTGCTGAGGGAGGTGGCAGCCGCGGTGGCGAGGAGACACGCCGGCTGACGCTTTCATAAATGCATGCAGCCGTCTGCAGCTACAGACTGAATCAGCTGTTCCAGTTTAGCCAGGGATCATTTCAAATCTCAACTGTGAACAAATATGTCAATTAAAAGTCAATATCATGCAAATCGGCACTTAATTTTTTTATGTGTATAAAAACTGTCCCATGCATCAGGCACTGAGAAAAACAAAGAAATGCAGAAATGCATACAGCCTGGATGTAGAAACTCCACGTCCAAGAGACTTCCTTGAGTTTGTGATGTCATTAAGTAACTCCCTCCGCTTGTAGAGGTTCCCAAAATGGCGCCCGCCTGCCTCCATCATCACATACACTCATGTCTTCCAAGTGAAAATCAAAAAAGGACTCTCATGAATGTTAATTTTGCAGCTCCACAAGGTGCAAGGGAGAGCAGTTTAAAACTACATTGAGTGGAATTTTTGTACTTAATAATGAATAAATCATGAGTAAATAAATCGTGAATAAATCATGTTGGGGGTATCAAGACTTCACATAAAACCTAGAAAAGTGCATGATTTATAAAAAATGTTTAAATGTTTTTGGTGCAACATCAGCTTCGAACTTTAATTGCTACGACTAAGCCAGTGATGTTATAATTTGTCTAATTGTTAACATCGTTCCATTCTGACTTCAGAAAGTTGTAGAGGTTATGATGATCTGCCAGTTCTTCATTGTAAGCTTTAGTTTAGTGCTCAAACCACAGCTCAAAAATAGAACGACTGCTACAATATTTCCTACAAGTAGAGATTGTTTGGAGTGAAGACGATATGACACAAGTGGAAGAAAGCTGTAAGTTAGAACTTATCTGTACCTTTCAACAAAGAAAACCTTTTCTATCACAGTGTATAAAACAACTTAAAAAGCCGGCAAAAAATAGTCTTTTATTCAGTTATAAAAACAAGATGGAATCAGACTCATAAAGAATCCAGAATGTCTTCTTGGGTGAGGCAACAGCCATGCAACTACATCAGCCCTATGTCTGGTTTCATCTAAATAAAAAGGGGGCCTATTATTTACTTCAAAACACAAAAACAAACAAAGGTAGTAAGTGTGAGATCTGAACTAGCTTATTTCCTGCAGTGCCTGATGTAAACGTCCTTCAAGCAGGTAGAGCTTCACCTATTGTGTACAGGGCCTTCTGGGATGGCTGCTATTTATGTACCTGGCATTTTTGTTCACCATTAGGATTCTCTTCATGGTGTAGGAGTCGAGATTCCACTGAGGATCCGTCGATGTTATGGGGATCCAAGTTCCTTCCCTGCTTCTTCTCAAAATCCACTATCAGTCTTGCTGATGTTCAGAAAAAAGTTACTGACCTGAAACCAGAGTCAGATGCTCTCCTTTGCTCAGTCCCAGCAAAGCTGGGTGTCATCAGCAAACTTCATGGTGAGTTCAGAGTGTGTTTTCCTGGGCACAGGAATGATGGCGGACTCCTAGAAGCACATGGTTGTGAGGGATTGAGCTGGGGACGGGTAGGTTATCACTGTGGACACCGGGGCTAGTGGATCAGCACACCGTTTGACGACCCGCCCGCTGATGCCATCTGGTCCCGCTGCTTTCTTGGTGTTCACATGCTTGAACGTCTTCCTGACATCATGCTCGGGAAGGGTGACAGGTGTTAAAGGGGCAACCACCCATCCGTCTACCTCTGTTCTTGCTCGCTGGCTGCTGAAAGTTTCAAAGCCAGCAGAAACATTGTTAAACTCACTTGCATCAGCACTTGACGCTTGTAATGTGTCCTCGTTCTTAGTCTTCTCCAAATTCTACTCGGATTGCCCTCCTACAACTGGAGTTACGCTTTTTTTTCTTCTTTTTTTGCTGTAGTCCTTTTGGGGGGTACTAGTCACCTCTCTTTCAGAAGAAGGTGGTCGGATTAACCTCTTAAGACACACCCCCTTTCTCAGTCTTATTTGCGACAATAGTATATCCAAGTCGTAAGTAGCACAGTTCTGACATGTCACATGTCTTTTGAAAGCCCTGGCTATTGGCTATGAGTTTTGAATGGTCTCTTTATGGGATATTTCCATTGGGTCACACTGCTGTCCATCAAGCCAAAGCTGGTTAAACCTCCATAGTTGATCCTCACTGTTTCTTTGTGGCTGGGCGTAAAGGTGGAAAGTGACAAAGTACATTCATTCAAGTACTGCATTTAAGTACAGTTTGAAGGTGCTTATACGTGTTACTCATGTTATTTGACTTAATGTTTCACTCCACTACATTTCAGAAGAAAATATTGTACTTTCTGCTCCACTACATTTATTGAGTTGGATGCAGATTGTATTGAGTTGCATTTATTGATCCAGTTGAAGATTTGACTCAATGGATCATATAACAAACTTTGAAAATGTGTAGTCAGGTCACATTTCCCTCTTAAGTTCCCGCATGGTTTCACGTCAATAAATGTTCAAATGAACCAATATTTTAACAAAAAGTGAAAACAGACTTGTGAATCAGAACTTCATTTGTTTTTCTCTCCTATCCCATTAATCATCTCACAAACCTATGGAAGGCTGCATTTTGCTTTGATGCTTCATATTAACAATCTAATGATTCCATATAGAATAATATATCAACCAGAGGACCAATCTAACACATTGCTGCAGTGCTTTTACTGTGTCATAATTTGTTTGAAGTTTTCATGCAGGATTTCTATTTATTTATTTATTTATTTATTTATTTTACATTGCTGGAGCCTTCTGGTGCTTTTACTGAAGCGAAGGGTCTGAATACTTCTTCCACCGCTGCCTGCAGGGAATCTAACAGCTGGACTCCTGTTATCACGTTGACCTTAAATGCTGCATGAGAATGCGTTGGCGCATTTCATTTTCTACTTCATTCACAGGTGCCTTTTTATAGAATATTTTTTAAACCTGTATTGTTTAGTTTCGACCATCGTCTTCTTCTTCTTGTGTGTCATCCCATCAGAACAAACAGCCACAGAGAACCCGCTCCCCAAAACACTGCACCACCAGCAGTTAAAGACTCTACTGGGTACGTTTAACGGGACTTAATAAACAGAATAAACTGCACGGATCAATAATTATTGCCATTTATGAATCAGCTTCCCTTATGTTGTGTCAGTGCAGTCTGTTCGATTGGAACAGACTACTTCTAGGGTCGAGGGGATGTCAGATAAATCATCCTATGTCTTATTCGAACAGTGCCCCAGTGCGTGTGGCATTTGCCATTAGTGCCACGAACCCGGCGTGACGCATTTGTTTTTGTGGCATTTCCTCCTTAATGTCAAAGTGACAAGAAACATGTCAGCTAATGTGACCTTCTTCGCCCATGTTCACCGCTTCACGTGGGAAACTCACAGGAAGTGCGCTCCAGGGCGAGCCAGGCCCCGAGATAAAGTAGATAGAGAGGGTTAAAACACAGTGTAACTTTGCTGCCATATAGCGTGACTGCATCTCCCTGAGGCATACACAAGTACATCCACTTCCTCTCCAGAACACGCACGCGCGCACACACACACACACACACTGCAGAGCAGCAGTGATGCACTGTCTGGACTGCAGAAAGGAGACACAGCCTGAAGGTCTCTCTCTACTTCTCCCTCTTTCTGTCACTGTTTCTCTGTCTCTCTCTCTCTCTCTCTCCTTCACTACGGGTGTGCCAAGTCAGCACAACTCTGACATGCTTAATTATCCCGGTAAAGCCAGAGAGCGGAGAGGGGAGGAGATGGGGAGACGGGAGGGGGATGAAGGGAGACGGGGGGGGGAGTGAAAATTGGGGGGGGAAATGGAAGGAGACGAGAGGATGGAGAAAGGAGAGGAGATGAGACAAGGAAGGAGAGGAGAAAGTCAAAAGCAGGGCAGGTGGAGGAGGAGAGGAGGAGAGGAAGGGAGCAGGTGGAAGAGAAGAGGAGTGAGGCAGAAGGACAGCGGGCTGGAAAGATGCCCCAATCCTTCATGGCTCACCGACGCATCTGCAACACATTTATTACCTTACTTTTTTAAAAATTCATCTTTCGCAAGTGCTTCAACTTAATGTGCAACACTAAATCACAGTTTAAGAGAAGTCTGAAGCTGTGGCCCAAAATTACTCCCTATTTGCTACCAGGTGCACTTTATGTGTCTGTCATTTTATTTTAGATTGTCAGTGTGAAGTTTATGCGCCGCAGTATATAGTGGCTTCAAAAAATTACCACAGTGGAACACAGAAACGTACTGTCTGCAGCGCGAGCATTACGGTCCGGGCTGCCAGCAGGCTTCAGCAGAACTGCGTGTCAGATAGTGGAACGGCTCCAGGAAGCCCCTCCCACCACACCTTTACACAACTCACTGGGATTGGGTGGCTGTGTCCGACTATTTCTGTGACTTAAACGTCTGTCACAAAAAATGACAATCCCACCTTTTTACCCTATAAAGTGCAGCACTATGGAGGCCTTTGTGAATGCACCATTTCCCCTCATCTAAAGGACATATCTGTAGGATTTTTTTTCCTGGTTGTTTTTATCAGTGCATAATTACCCTATTCTAATGATTTTACATTTGTTTCCATTAGCTGAGAAGGCAGAATGTGTATCATAGTCAGCCCTTTTTCCACAGAGCTCACCACAGAGCTCACCATATTGCATCGCCATGTTTCTACAGTAGCCCAGAACAGCCTTTAGTATATATATATATATATATATATATATATATGGGTTGGATAAGAAGGGTGAGCGTTAACACTGCTAATGTTGGGTCGCCCACCCCTCTATGGTGAAGAGTCTGTTTTTGTCTTCTGACCACTCAAAGATTTATTTTTTATAATATGTGTCTCCATTCACCTATCACCAAAATAATGGTGGCTTCCAACCAACATGTGGACTCAAAGAGCTGAGAATTGAACATCTGATGTTTTGATTGGTGGATGATTGTCTGTGAGCCACAGAGAGAGTCAGTCCTATGATTTCTGACTTCTCCCTTTGCCTTGTGGGGCAGCTGTAACACAACACAGCATATGGGCGACCTCTTAAGCTCTTAGTGAAGAGAGGAATGTTGTAGGGAATGTAAAAATGGTGCCAGTCACATTTTATATTTCTGGTATGATGGTGGGCTTTTGGGAAGGAGATTCACCCTCTATGTAGATAAAATGGCTCAGTCATAGGAAAAGGCAATAAAAACATTGCAATTCCTACTTTGATGGAATTAAATACCAATTAAAGATCTCATACCTGGAAACAAACACTGACATATGGATCACATTCAGAAATACAGAGAAATGCTGCTTTGATGTTTCATGGCCCTATTTTATTTCCTTGACTTTGTGATGTCATGCAGTAGCATTTCCAAGATGGCCGACCCGTCCCACCGTTACACCCACCTTTTTTTAATCTTCCAAGCAAAAATCGGCCAAATCAGAAGAGAGACTTGTGAATATTTATGAGACAGATCAAAAATGACCTTTGCTTTCCGGAGCTCCAATGAGCCATTTGAGAGAGCAACGTGAAAATACATTAAGTTGAATTTCTGTCATTTAAATGACAAATGACTTGTTCGGTGTGTGAATCTTACGGACTGTACCTTTAACACAAAGTAGAGTTTAGGTCTTCAGTTCTGCAGGTATTTGGTTACAAACAGTTTGAAATGTTGACCTGATGATAGTGCTAGTTTAAATGTGTGAATTAATGTGTGTAGTTTTTGTTAAGATATTTCTCTGAATTAAAAATTGAATCCTTGGTGGAGCTATATTAAAAGTTACAAGATCATTGTGATCTTCAAGTTCCACAAATGTTTGAGTTCCATTTGGTGTCATTGTGGTTGTTGTAGAGATATTTTACTGAAGTGACAGCGAGAGGAGTAGAATTCCTCCTCTGGACACCATGAATATCTGCACCATATTTCATGGCAAAGCCAAATCGGATTCTTGGCAAGACATGCCAATCAAAACAACAAATATCATTTAGATCAGCTTGTATGACTCCAGGATGTCTCTCATAATAAAAGTGGGCAGACACATGTTTTGACATTGGTGAGAGAATGAAATATTACTTTCGGTCTTAGTACCAACATTAATGTCAGCACTTCATTAGAATGATAAAGTGGCTCAGTATAATCCGTTTTCTCCACATATAAAATCAATACTGGGAGTCTTGCAGCCTGTCTGCAGTGATGTTGAAGTAGTCTGACTTGAGCATTAAAACTGGAGGACATGAAGGCCTCCATGTTTCCTTTAATGGCCCTACTTATTGCCCTCATACAGACCCAACTGTATTAGCAGTATGCCACAGCGTACTACACCATAAACACCCTCTTGTTTTAATGCTTTATAACGCGGCTGCTGGTCTTGCAGCGACTGCAGCAGCAGCAGCAACAGCCCTCTGACTCTCAGTTACTCACACATACAAACACACAAAACAGGCGCCCAAGGACACTATGATAGCCGCACACGTACACACACACACACACACACACACACACACACACACACGTTGCTAAAAATGAGTATCCGGCCCCCAGTCTGTCACTGGCAAGTGACGACTGCAACACTTTGTTATATCACAAGCGCAGCCACACACACACACACACGCACACACACACTCGCCAAAATTCACGTCACACATTTTCTGTCTGAGTCTGCATGAACAGTTTTCTTTCCCCCCACTGCGGGATTTTTGGTTTCTCCTTGTTAGAGAACAATGCAGGAGTTGAAAGTGACAGGAAATAGCAAAAACACACACACACGCACGCACACAGACTCACACACACACACACACACACACACACACACATACACACACACAAAGAAAGCCCTCTCTCTGTCCCTCAGCAATCTTTTCTTCAAAACAGAGAGATTCCCTGTTGAGAGCGTTTGATGGGAAACGGCGGCTCAGCGGAGAATGAGCGGGCTGAGAAGTGGACGCGTCCTGTGATCCGCCGGCGGTGTCATGACTGGTTTGACTCTTCCTCTCGCTCTTAATACCTTTAATAACTTTATCATACCCTCATTATCACCTTCCTCTCATCAGCCACGATCTTATCACCGTCTTCATCTTCCTAATCTTTCGTCCCTCCCTTCCGCTTCCTGTCTGTGGTTGCCGCTGCCATCCGTCCTGTTCTGCTCCTCGTCTCCTTTCCTCCTCCTCTTCCTCCTCCTCCTCCTCCTCCTCGCGCCTGAGAGAGATGTTTTCATGCTCGCGTGTCAAGGCAGACATGCCGACAGATCATCTGACTGGCAGATCGGCATCAGAGGAGCTGACGGACAGGCGGCGGGGAGTCGGCGGAGGAAAGGATGCGAGGGAGGGGATGAGGGGAAAGCGGCGGCGCGGATTATGATGTACAGTAATTGGATCGGCCAAGTCTGACGGCAGAGTTTTCTCAGCTTGTTTGCCCGGAGAAGTTTTTTCTCGCCGACAAGATTTGATTCACAATCAGCAATATAAATGTGACACAGCCGGCGCTCTTTGATAATGCCTGGAAAAAAAACGCACTGGCTCCGGAGTCTCCAGACTCCCGTTAGCAGTCGAAAAGGGAACATGTGTTGTTATAAATAGATGTTTACAAGTCTACAAAGGTGCACATATAGCCTATAGGCTGTAACTGTAAGTAGTTATTTGCATAATTAAAAAGTGGAACAGCTGTTGGTTTGCCACAGCCTCTGTCTCTGTACAATCTGTTATGACTTATATAGTTTCAGATCAGATCCTATAATTTAAAATTTGGTTCTTTTTTGTATCTGCCCCGTGCTTTGTGTAAAACAGACTTGTTTTGTTGTTGGAGCCTTTAGCAGAGGACAGTTTGCTCCACATGTTTCAAATTCGTGGCCCGTAGGCCGAATCTAGCCTGGCACTTCATTTTCTGTAGCCCAGACTATATGTAAGGAAGCAAATTGATGTTTAAACTCGGTGGAGACAAGCAGGTAACGTCTCCTTTGTTTGACTTAAATATGCGATCAAGCACTCTTCCTTAACCTGAGATCTATTCTCGATTGGCCACGAAAGTTGTATAAAATGGTCAAGTTCCCACTCTTCCTTATTGTTCTTTGTTGCAATGCATCTGTCATTACTTTCTTGTTCATTCGCTGTAGTGTGTTAATATTCAGCATTGCAACGCAAAACAATTGATTTCAATCTTTGAATACGTCTCAATTGATAAATACACAACCCTTGAACATTGTGCATTTGTTTTTAGCAGCCCTTCCATTCTTTGCATCAGGATTTACAGACCCCCTAAATATGATGCTGCGTTTATCAGTGACTTAGCAGATTTTTCATCAATCATGCCACTTACAATGTTATCATTATTGGGTGGTTATTTGCATCTCCTGGCCGGCGTGTCTTCTGTTGTTGACTTGACTGTGTCCGACCATTATTGTGTATTTTTTAATTTCACCATTTTTATAGAGCAGGAAGAAAACAATGAGAACTGTCAGGAAACACTATGTTACCTCTCAAGTGGTGACAACATTTTAAATAAACATCCTCCAGGATTTTAACCTGCACCTTGTGATTTTATCGTTGATGAATTTTAAAGTAAATTAAGGACAACGTAAATATTGTTGCACCACCTGTTTTAAAGTGTTTTTATTCAGAATGATTTTGTCAGAGACAATTTTTGGTCTGGGTCTCTTTAATTTATATATGCTGACAGTGTCATCAGGAGACATTATTTCATAGCTATGCCGATAATACACCGTTGTATATTTATTTACATACATACCATTTGATGCCCTTTTTAATTGTATTTAAGACATTAAATCCTGGATGCAGAAAAAAAAATAAACTGGGCATCACTTTTGACTGCACATTAAATCTGTTACAAAAACAGGATTCTATCATTTAAAGAATATAGCCAGAGATTGCCCAGGCAAACACAGAAATGCTGATGAATGCTTTTATCTCCAGGCGTATCGATTATTGCAATGCCCTGCTTTGTGGTCTTCCTAAAAAGAACATCACAGGTGTACAACTTTTACAGAAGTCAGCAAGTGTGCTGACAAGGACCAGAAGGCAGGTGCATGTAACACCACTTTTAAAATCACTGCATTGGTTCCCTGTGTGTTTCAGGATCGATTTTAATGTTCTCTTAATGGTTTTGTAAAATGTCTTAGGGTTCTTGGACCTTCTTATCTTTCCCCACTGCTTTTGCCCTATGAACCCTCGCAGACCCTCAGGTGCTCTAACACCTTCTATCTATTCTCAGAGCTAAACCACAAATATACAGTGAGGCGTCCTCCTAGGTTTATGGCTCTAGATTATAAAGCAGGAGGACCTGAGGGCCTGCAGAGAGCGGTATTATTTTTTAAATTGGCTCAAGACTCACCTATTGAATTCACTTTCTGTTTATGTATATTGCTTTATAAATAAAGATTAATTGATTGATTTTAAATCACTACATATATATATATATATATATATATATATATATATACAGTGGGGAAAATAAGCATTTGAACATTATTTTGCTATTGCTATTTTGTAATCATGGAGGGGTCTGAAATTTTCATCGTAGGTGCATGTCCACTGTGAGAGAGATAAACTAAAAAAAAAAAAATCCAGAAATCACAATGCATGATTTTTTAATGATTTATTTGTGTGATATAGCGACAAATAAGTATTTGAACACCTGAGAAAATGAATGTTAATATTTGGTACAGTAGCCTTTGTTTGCTATTACAGAGGTCAAACGTTTCCTGTAGTTTTTCACCAGGTTTGCACATACTGCAGGAGGGATCCTGGCCCACTCCTCCACACAGATCTTCTCTAGATCAGTCAGGTTTCTGGGCTGTCGCTGAGAAACACGGAGTTTGAGCTCCCTCCAAAGATTTTCGATTGGGTTCAGGTCTGGAGACTGGCTGGGCCATGCTAGAACCTTGATATGCTTCTTACGGAGCCAGTCCTTGGTTTTCATGGCTGTGTGCTTTGGGTTGTTGTCGTGTTGGAAGACCCAGCCACGACCCATCTTCAATGCTCTGACTGAGGGAAGGAGGTTGTTCCCCAAAATCTCACAATACACGGCCCCAGTCATCCTCTCTTTAATGCAGTGCACTCGTCCTGTCCCATGTGCAGAAAAACACCCCCAAAGCATGATGCTACCACCCCCATGCTTCACAGTAGGGATGGTGTTCTTCAGATTGTACTCTTCATTCTTCTTCCTCCAAACACGCTTAGTGGAATTATGACCAAAAAGTTCTATTTTGGTCTCATCTGACCACAAAACTTTCTCCCATGACTCCTCTGTATCATCCAAATGGTCATATGCAAACTTAAGACGGGCCTTGACATGTGCTGATTTAAGCAGGGGAACCTTGCGTGCCATGCATGATTTCAAATCATGACGTCTTAGTGTATTACCTACAGTGACCTTGGAAACGTTGGTCCCAGTTCTTTTCAGGTCATTGACCAACTCCTGTCGTGTAGTTCCGGGCTGATTCCTCACCTTTCTTAGAATCATTGAGACCCCACGAGGTGATATCTTGCATGGGGCTCCACTCCGATTGAGATTGACCGTCAGGTTTAGCTTCTTCCATTTTCTAATGATTGCTCCAACAGTGGACCTTTTTTCACCAAGCTGCTTGGCAACTGCTCCGTAGCCCTTTCCAGCCTTGTGGAGGTGTACAATTTTCTCTCTTGTGTCGTTGGACAGTTCTTTGGTCTTCACCATGTTACAAGTTTTAAAGTCTTGCTGATTGTATGGGGTGGACAGGTGTCTTTATGCAGCTAACCACTTCAAACAGGTGCATCTGATTAAGGATGATACATGGAGTGCAGGTGGACTTCTAATGGGCGGACTAACAGGTCCTTCAGGGTCAGAATTCTAGATGACACACAGGTGTTCAAATACTTATTTGCAGCTGTAACACACAAATAAATCATTAAAAAATCATGCATTGTGATTTCTGGATTTTTCTTTTTAGTTTATCTCTCTCACAGTGGACATGCACCTACGATGAAAATTTCAGACCCCTCCATGATTTCTAAGTGGGAGAAATAGCAAAATAGCAGTTCAAATACTTGTTTTCTTCACTGTATATACATATTAACAAGTAGATATATTTGTATTTTCTTTACAATCAGCCCTTTGAGGGAAACCATAACGCTAATGTGATAACACTAACAAGATATATATTGTGCTTTTATGGGACCTTTAAGTTTCCTTTGTTTCTAGAACAGAGGAGTTTTGGGTTCCATATCATCTGATCAGAGTGTGTGTGTGTGTGTGTGTGTGTGTGTGTGTGTGTGTGTGTGTGTGTGTGTGTGTGTGTGTGTGTGTGTGTGAAAAAGCCATTATCAGTGGATTAGCTCTCCATGGCAACGGGTAAATAAAAGGCAGTCTCCATTTTAATACAGTGATGGTTGAAATATTACTGCGTGTGTGTGGACTGTGAATATTAAAAAAACAGTGACAGAACCTGAGTCTCAACCTACTAAAAGAATTAACACAAAGTTGTAGTTATCATCATTAATAATTGAATTAATTATTTACTGGTCTTGAATTTTCTTGATGGATGATAAAGTGGTGGAATCTGACTGCATGTACATTTTTACATCTACTCTCAGCTATAATCTGATAGGGACAAGACACAGGGGGCATCGTCTGAAGATGAAAAATATGAGATTAGGAAGATATAGAGTGATAACATAATAGATATATTACATAGAGACGTGATTTAAGATCATACTCTGTACCAGTAATAATGACATTGGGGATTTGCGGTTGAAAAGGCATCAAGCTTCAAACTGAGAGTAAATGTTTGGACATCTGTTTGGGTTTTGGCTCAACAGCATTTACTGAGTATATTTCCACAAATGCAAGTCAGTGTAGTGAATTTAAACAGTCGCTGAAATGCTGTTAAAACAAGTTAACGCTGCCGTGTGGTGAAAGCTTCATTATAAAGACCAGAAGTGAACATTTACTCTCCAAACACACTGCGGTTTACAGAAAAAGGACCTTCAGCGGCCCTCTCACCTGACATCTTAACGTGGTCCTTTGCGGAATAAATGTGGCACACAAGCATAGCAGCTTACCCGGTAGCTTCAAAATAAAAGCCTCTGTTCATGGAAGTATTTTAATATATTCACTGCATTCGCTGCATGCTTCTACTTCCTGGATGCACCTGATTGGACGAACACATTCAATGGTTTGTCGTCTTGCAGTGAGATGTGTGGATGGTGGCCACCATCAATCCAATCAATCCACCACAACGTGTTTTCTACCAATTTTCAAAACCGCACCCTCCTGCCGTCTGCAATTCTTTTTTTTTGAGTCTATTACTGAGCTGCGAATGTGAAGCTAGAATTTTGTTGCATGCTCTCGAAATGATACTGATATATTTAATGTGCTGGAGGGAATTTGGGGTTTGAATGCGTTTGTGATGCACCAGGCGAGACGTGCCCATCGTGTGGCTGTCATGTACGTAAACAGTTTTGCAGCCTTTGCAGTAACAAAACTTCCATTGGTGTCATCTTTATTTACTACTTGATCAAATTTGACCCACGCAGCACTTTTACTTTCATTTTCTTCCATCCTCAGTTCTCCCTGTTTGAGTTTAATACAAAACCACCTTTACCGTGTTCCGCCATCTTCTCAAACAAAACGCAGCGCGAGGCTCTTGCCTGTTGAAAAACTGGTTGGATGCAAGTAATGATATTTAATGATGTGTACATAATTATAATTTGATTGGTTAAAGCACCACCCACCCAAATTCAATTAAAATATTAATTTTTCCTCTCGGCGGCCACCTGAGCCGTGGTCCGGCCGTGGAATCGGCGGCGACGGCTGCCAGCCCGGCTTCTCCCCTCTAGATTGGCGGCTTTCTGTTATGAGCTTAAGAAACATTGAGAAGAGTGGGAAATAAGCTGTAGAGTTGTTAAATTTACATGCAGCTTTAGATCATTCAAATTTAGAACAGTTAGATTAAAGTTTGTACCAAATTTAGAGGAGAAATCACAAAGTTGAAAATCATTTTTATTATGTTTTTTCTGACTGCAACATGGGATGCCCTGTGCAACTAAAAGCACTTAAACCGTATATATATAAAGTCTATTGAAGAACGACAGAATCCATTTTTCCTTCATTCCCCCCCTTTTTTTTTCTTGCCTTTTTGAACCCTGCCTCTGACTCTCATTCAAGTTTGGTTCATTCACTCGTCTCTGCAGATTCATTGTATGGAATGGCGGCTCCACATGACTGTAGCCCTCAGGCGACGGCTTTACAGTCCGGGACATTCTAACATGGCCTTGCTTTCCAGTGCATCAAAACACGGCATTGTTGTTATTTTAACTCATTACGATTAAGAGTTCAAGCATAATTGTTGATTCCCTCCAGAGTATATATATATATATATATATATATATATATATATTCACTGTTACGTTCCCAGGCTGTTTTTCCCCTCCATTCACACCACCTCCAGCTTATCAGGCGTATTAATATTTAGGGGGGCGTTTTTGGTAATAACTGTGACAGAAGCAGATTAGGGTTCGGGGCTGCGCCACATCAAAGGCCCCGTTTAAAAAAAAAAAAGCTGTTTATGTATTTGTTGTTTTGAACGGGAGACCACTTTTTTCTGACCTTGTTTCTGTCTGAAGTCAACATATTAACTCCGCTTTGTGTTTGAGTGCACAGGTAAAAAAAAAAAAAACACACATTTCACATGACCTTGCACATTCTGAGGCACAGATAACGGGGAGAACGGCACATAACAGCCCTGTATTTGAGTATTTGATTTTTTTGTTGTCTACAGTTTATCAGTGCTTTTAAGCATTGTAGAGTGGGCCTGCATGTTCTACTATTCAGTGACACTGATGTATGTGTGTGGGCGTACTTTATTTAATCTTTTTTTTTTTTCCTTTTTTTGCTGTGAGCACTTCTTGCAAACATGTATTTTTATCAAAATTGAGATTTTAAAAATATTATTCACTGTGTATTGGCTTTTCGAAAGGCTTGACAAATTCAATTTAAACTTCTTTTTCTTACCTTCGTGGTAAAAAAGTTTATAAAAAAGGGGGGGGGGGCAGATTAAGTCTTCATCAGTCCTCAGCAATAAAGACTTAGAGGCCTTGAATAAACAAAACGCTTTGTTCGCCCTGGATGCAAAGTGGAACATCACTATTTCACCTTTACCTTGATGTTTAGTCTGTAATTGCAGCTCTATTCACAGAACAAAATGTTTGAAATAGTTGTGGTAAGGAGTGTTTTTTTTCTCTTTCTTCTCCTCTACTTGTCCCTTCCCTCTCTGGCTGCACAGAGTGCAAGTTCCACTGCACCAATGGGAATTGTTTGCGTCTGGGCTCGCTGATCTGCAACCAGCTGAATAACTGTGGGGACAACAGCGATGAGGAGAACTGCCCCGTGGTCACCCAGCACCCTCCGCCGGGCATCTTCAACTGTGAGTGTCCCCGTGCAGCTCGCGCCATCACACAGCACCGATAAATGGATACTCTCATCCATCACTCGACCTCCTCTCGCCTCCCGCCACCTCATCTTTCCTCTCTGGTGTTTTCAGTTATGTTCCTCGCTGTGGGTTCTTTGTCGGTCCCTGTGCAGACTGATGGGCGATCTGAGGGTTGAGGTTTTTTGTTAAGCGGGTGTGGTACTGCAATCTAACTCTCCACAGAGTATTATACGTTTTATAGTGATTGGTTTTCTAGTATTTTTCTGGCATGCAGACTTTAAAATGTAGCGAACCACAGATTTATAGTGTTTCCCTGCAGAAACAGCATTGGGCATGGCGGTGACCCAGATATTAAATGAATTAACAACAAATGAAACATGCAAGAACACAACATAACTTGAGATTAGACAATAATAAATATGTACAAACATCTCCGGTGTCTGACACAGCTTTAGATAGGTGATTACAAAAGTGTAATTTACGGTTTACTCGCACATGTAGATTGCAATTTTTTAAGCAAGTGTCTGAAATTGTGTCATACAATTGAGGTGTTTTTGCATATTTTATTGTTTACTCACATATGTAATTGCAGTTTTGAAGTAACTTTCTCGAGATATTTTTCATCGGTGGTTATTTTCTTTGTAGAAAACACCCTGGTATTTCAGCTTGTTTTTCCACATCTATTTTCACACTTTAGAAAACTCGATATAATTGCTAAACATAACAAATCCATGCCATGTGCAAACATATTAGTAGCCATGATGAGAAACTAACTAGTTGGATGGCCTATCTTAGTGAAACAGATTATATGGGCAAAATAGAACATTTAGTTTGAATGCTATTCTTGTTTAAAGTGCCGCTAGTCTAATCGAACATTCATATGATTTATTTTTGCAGTCATGTATGTTCTGCTGCGATGATTGTGAGGCAAACAGCAACTTTTCAACTATTTACGCCCCACTCTGTCTCTAACTTCCATGCCTAGTCTCTAAGTCTCTAAAAACAACACTAAGAAAAAGTCCCTATTTGTTTTTTTTCTTTAAGAAACACCAGAGGTGTTTGAAAAGTCTCTAGAAATGAAGTCTCTAAATATAGTGACAAAGTCGCCTAATTGGCAACACTGCCAAGCCGTACACAATAACGAGAAGGTATCGCTATGCATCTCGGGAATCTGTGCACGCTGTCAGTGCAGGTACGAACATGCAGAAGTGGAATCAACACACAAAAAGACACAAAAGAGGCGACTAGTGGGAGGTGAGTAAACCCCCAACAACCGCCATAAGGCAGGACAACCACTGAACACCACTTATAGATGCTTTACAGTTTTTTTTCTTATCAATCTAACACGTTTTCCTCCAAGTTTTTTTTTTTTTTTTTTTTTTTTTTCCACCTTTCCATTCTGGTGCAGTTTTTGTTTGGATCTCCGTGCCGCTTTCATAAGTACCCCCATTACCCACCACCCACCTACTTCTGCCTCCCGCCGAGCAGCGCTGTCCGGGGAACGAGATGAGAGTGTTCCCTCGACGCGTCACGATCAATGGATGCAGAACGGGGGAAGATGGAGGGAGAGAAGGAGAGAGGGAGAGAGGGAGAGAGGGAGAGAGGGTGAAGGACACCAATGGGCTCCAGTGGCTGTGTGCCAGGCCACTTTGATGTGCTGCAGCGTTCTCTTTCAACAACTTTTAGGAGGAGAGGGAAAACTTTTTACAGCAGCACTTTCATCCTTGACGCTCTGTGTGTGTGTGTGTGTGTGTGTGTGTGTGTGTGTGCGTGCGTCTGGCGAGTTCCTTACCTACCCCTCCATCTCTCCCTCTCATCCCACCCTCCCTGCGTCCCTTCCCTCACTTCCCCACCTCAAACGCGCTTCACCCCGAACCCTCCAACCTTGTTGTTTTGTGGATTTATCTTACTTTTCCTCTCTCTCTCTCTCTCTCTCTCTCTCTCTGTCTACACTTCATCCCCTTCCCAAGGCGCAGGGACTGACCATTTTTTTTCTCTCCTTATTTCGGCGAGGGCTGATTGGTGGAGGAAGCAGTGGAAGGGGGGGTGGGGGGGTGTTGGGGGGGCGGACGCTCATTTCCAATGGATAGAATCCTGAGCCGGGTACTTAAAATATTTAGCTGTCTAGAGCAAATGTTAATGTAAGTGTCTGCGGCCAGCGCTATGGGAAAGCTGTACAATGATTGTAATTTTCTGAGCCGGTGCACATTTGATGGTGAGGCCTGAGAGATGCAGAGCGAGAGGGAGAGAGAGAAAGGAAGGGGAGAGGCGGCCACAAAGAGCGGTGGGGGGACTGGGAAAGCTGCAGACAAGAGGCCAGACGAGCGATATGGAAGTGGACAGAGAGCGGTACAGACAGAGAGAGAGAGAGAGAGCGGGGGAACAGAAAGGGTGGTAACAGAGAGAGAGAAAAGGCGGAAGGGGAGAGTGACATAGAAAATGCTCCTGTGGTAATGGAGTTTGCCATCTTGTTGTAGCCGCTGGCTGTTGCCGTGGCAGTGGCAGACAGATGGATCATGAATACTGTCTAGACACACTGCAGCCCGATGCCCTGCGTCTCCCTCCCTGCACCTCCTCTCCTCTCCTCCACTTCCATGACAACCACAAAACTATATTTACTCACCCCCGAACATGTGACGAGTCCAAAAGCTGTAGCACAGCCACCCAGTGGACCCTTTGGTGATACTGTTTTCCTCACCAATATGACGTGTCGGCTATTTTTCAGTTTAGTTTCAGTCGTGATCTTGTGTCAAAGGGCCATATTAGTTAGTAGTCGTATTCAGTGAACTTGTAATCTTTCTTAAGTCACTGACAGCAGGTTGAATAGTAATGTTAATGAAAATTGATCTAGACAAATCAATACCAATTCTATCAAGATCCATGATGATCACATGTTGAATGGTTAGGATTCTACATTAAAGGTGCCTGGTGTGATATTTGTAAAAAACACATCAATGTTCTGACTTGCGTATTTTGTTTTATGAACCAATATGATTCAACAACTCAAAGACTTTCAAACGGGCACGATAAGCCTCGTATTATTTGAAATGTGACCGAACATGCACTCGTCGTTTTCTTTAAAGCGATCCAGCAGGGAGCTTTCATAGGATACTGCAAAGTGGTGGCGAGTGTAGAGGAACAGCTGCAAGGAGTCGCCACCGATACACACCCATAAAATACCAACGTGAACCAAAAAACACTGCTGGTCAGTAAATCTACGTATCAGATACAGGAATAAGCACCTGTGGATGCTCCACACTTAGACACATGCACACACACACACACACACACACACACACACACACACACACACACACACACACGCACACACACACACATGCTGCTGGAGGAGAAATACAAGTAATTTAAAAAGGCTGTGATAAAAAAAGAAAGAGACATTTTTATAAAGCTTATTTAATAAAGTAGGTGTCAACTAATAACGTGTTCTTTTCATCACATTCCGTGTTGAGGGTGTATTGATTTAGTCTCGTCTTCGTCTAAACATCGATTGTGATAAAGGGACTTTATTAATGATTAAAAATTACCACTGGTGTGTTTTTCCTCACTTGTTTATGACACAAACACAGATCTACTTGGTTTATGCTAAGTTAAGAAGCGAGTAGGTTCCAAACACACCGTCACAGACACGTTAGACCTTTGCTTACCTCGGTGCAGCCACAGGACATCAGGGGTTGCGTGTTATTGATTTTCTGCGGTAAGGTTGCTAAAGAGGACAATATGGCTCAGAGGAAAGATATTGACACACGTACTGGAACTAAACGTGTTGTTTTGAAGTGGTGTGCACGCAATATTCTTGTTGCATACACACGTCCTTATCAGTAATATCACTGCAGTACTTCTGCTATAATGTGACTGGAGAATATATTAGAAATGTACAAAAAGGGGACAGATTGAAAAAAAAAAACCTGAAGAAATGAGTGCAGGGATGTAATGTTTCCATAAACGCCACCGATGAGTTTGCTGAACAGTTTGATGGGTTTAAAATTGATGTGAATCATATGCTACAGCCTTCACAGTCGCCAGATATCAACTCCATTGAACGTCTCTGACAGGTTTCGGAGTGATGTGTTGGATGGCCTTTTCCACCGCCGCCATCAAAACGTCAAATGGAGAAAATATTATTTGCAATGAATGAATATTGGAGAATCTTTGACAAGAAGCTGTTTTGGGCATCTAAAGAAGACGTGTTATGTTATTTATTTATTTTTTTCCATTTTATGTGTCACCTGCAGGTAACGTTCAGAAGGCTCGAGTCTTTTCTGTGTGGTGTTTATATGTCTGCATGCATTTCCAGCTTCCTCCCACTTAGGACAATTGGAGACTGTAAAAATAAAAAAGTTGCAGGGTAGGAAAAAGTCAACCTTTTATTATGAAGTCTACAGAAAATCTGATACTGTGCTTCCGTTTAAACATATAGTATAAAAATGAAACGCAAATGCGACGGCAACTACATTAAATGCGTCTTTTCTTATGTTGAGGACAAAAGAGAGGGAACAAAACGTCGACAACGGCAATATGAAAGCATGAAGCCATCAATAATGAAACTGCATTAAGAAAGAAACACTCTGTTATCTGTAAGTCAGGATAAGTCTGCCTTTTTATTTGGCTTTTTTTAGCCCGAGTTGCACTTTTTTCCATCTCGCAGGCACATCGCAGCCTTCAATCTATGAAACTATCTGTTGACGATTTAAAATAAAGTCAGATACACGATTTGTTGTGTGATCCGTCTGAACGGAGCGTGTTATTGAATTCTCTACGTGAACATGTTAAGAAATGCAGCTGTCGTGCACCGTTGGACGACGGGGTTGCATGAGTACATGTCAAACTCAGTTTACATAGATGATAATAATGAATGCCAACAGACAAAACAATAATGTTAGTGACTCAACCTGCAAGCTTCTTCAGTAAGAACCTTGTACCCAACACCAAGATAGGAACATATTAAAGTACTATTCATACCAATGTATGTGTAATGTATAACACCTGCTATACTGTTCTCTTCAGAGTGCCCAATAGAAGAGATCTAAGCCTAAAAGCTTTTGAGAACATCACTTTATTTCAAGGTTGGAAAGTAACCAACATATCAAACTTCAGTGGAGTTTAACTGTTCGTTTAGAAGCATTGTGCTGATTCAGTCTCTAGTGAGTAAACACATTGAAAGAGAGATAGCTGTCAGAAGCACCGTTTACCCGTGCAGGAGAAGGAATACGTGTTCTCCAGTGTGTTCCATCACACATCGATGGATGAACGCTACATGTTCTCGCCGAGCTTGTCCCGGCTCGCTTAACCACGTGAGGCTCAGGACAAGTGTGAGGAGGAGACAGGGGAAGGAGGCCGTCGGACAGTTTGGATCAATGGTCAACTCTTAGCGAAGCCATTAATCCCGGTCCAGTGTGAACAGTGCTTCGATAGCATCTGGCCGGCCTTTGGTCTCGCTGATTGATTCCATTTGTGTTGGAGATTCATAACTGTGAACGCTCATTATTGACTACTCCTCCATTCCAGACTGTCTGAGTGGCTTAGACAGGGCTGTTGTCAGCGGTGCAGTGGTGCCTGGAGAAGTGGGTACACTCTTAATTTCCTTTTTTTTTTTTTTTAAAGTGGCCCGTCCAGCAATGGCAACACCCCTGTGTTATAATCAGTGACATATAGGAGTGCTCTTATTTAGTTCACCCCACAAAACGGGAAAGTAGATTTCTCAGTCACTTGAGTTCTGCTGAGTATAAGGGTGGAACAACTACATAATTATGCATTTCGAGGTATACTCCATCCACGTGTGAGTACTGTTCTCTCACCTCGAAAGCAGCATTGAAGTATTCAACAACAAACCCATATGCTATATGGTGAGAGTGGGGTGAAGCCAGCAGGAAGATGAGGAGGATCCCAGCTGAGTTGGGAAAGTGACAGAAAAAATGGAAGAGAAAGAAAGAAGATACCAAAGGGTGGAGAAAGGCAGACTGTAACTGATGGCTACCAGTTCATTGAGCAGTGCTGAATAAACCGATTGATTTTTAGCACAATAGAAAACGTATTAGCTGAGGTGCTGTCCCATGTTTCTAACCTTGCACTGGAGCACCACGATTGGTTTGTTGGAAGTTGATAAGCGGAACTCTGGTGTAGTGGTGGCTGATTTTCATCTTTATTAACTTTGCTGGGAAAAAAAAACAAATCATGCCGAAGCGATTTTCCCCAAAAACCCAGCATTTTCCTCGTGCCATGAAGTTTCCGTCATTACATTTTATTGCCAGGCTTTTGTGATGCGGCGACCAGATTAGATAAGTTTGTTTTATGTTTTTCAAGAGACGGAGTGATCGTATCCTTTCATGCCACTGACGTGTCCAGGCAGCCATGTTAATTTGATGTTTCTGCCGTAAGCGAGTTCAGCCGCACGCCGTGATTGAAGTTAAGCTATTTATCAAACCCATTATTAGACACAGCCCAGTGGTCGCTCCTGTCCCAATGTTGGCTACGAAAATCATAGGAGCATATTATCTTGATTTCTGCTCTCACCCGGCCTGCGCTTAAAAGCATCTGAAAGGCATCTGAAAAGCATTTTTCATCCATCTTTTTTGCTTTTTTCCTCACCCGAGGCTCTCTAACTGTCTCTGTCTCTATTTCGTCCCTGCTTTTCATCACTTAGCCTAATCTCATGGTTGAACAAGCCCCCTGGTCAGCTGTCTTCCATCCTCCTGCTTTTTTTTTTAATCTTTTCTCTCCATCTTTCCTTTCCCTCCTCCGTTTTTGTCCCCCTTCATCTTTTTCCTACTCTCTCATACCCGACGCCTCCTTTCCTTCTCATCCAGTTTTGACCCCAAAGTCCATGTTGGGTGACTTACTGTGTAATTATGGTTTCAACATGGCGGCCTCTCATGTCGTGCAGCTGTTGTCGCCAGGACTTGAATCTCCACGGCGACTCGGAGGTCAATTAGGCAGCAAATGAATGTAACTGCAGGATGCTGCTAATTGAATGGTGCCGTTGGGTTTTCGGCAACGATGGAGGGATGGATGATGAGTTGGTCATTGCTGCGGTTATACGCTGGTGAGGAACATGTGTCTGTGTGTAATTGTACCTTTACCCGGACAATCATTTTGAGTCACTTTTTTTCAAAAAAAAAAAGGGAAAACTTTTCTAAGATAAGATAAGATAAGATAAAACTTTATTGATTCCACAATGGGGAAATTTGTTGTTACTGCAGCGTACAGAGTAAAGAAAAGAAAATAAAAGCTAAAGAAAATAAAAGCTATAAAAAATAAAAATACACAACACTATGTACAAAATTCGTAGTATTTGTTGTTCAGCATACACGTGTTCATTATGGACATAAGAATGGAAAAAAAATACTAATAAATAGCAAGAAAAAAGTATGCATAAGCAAAGCATATATACATACAAACATGCACGTACACACCTACATACATACACATACACACATATTTACATATTTGCATATATACACGCACATACACACATGTACACATACATAGCTAATGCTTAAGGTGCAGGGTGTGTGTGTAGAGTTTTCAGTAAACTAAAATTCTCTGGCTTGGGATCTGGAAATCCCTTTTTTTTTCAGCCATGACATTTTCCATAAAATGTATAAAATAATCTTCAGATTAATCTATAATGAAAAAAATTGATAGTCACAGCCCTACATTAAACATATAACAAACGAAGTCCACAAACACTCATCGCTAACGCTTATACACGGGATGTTTTTGAATATGAGGCCCTCAAGTTAAATGATAAAATATGTTATCGATCCATAACAATACACGCTAATTTAAATATGCGTCACACAGCAGTACAGCGTCATCCAGCGAGTGGCGAGATCATACGTAAATGAACTGATGATTAATGAGCTCCGCTTATCATAAGGTAACAGTTTTGTAAAGGAACAGTGTGTGTGTGTGTGTGTGTGTGTGTGTGTGTGTGTGTGTGTGTGTGTATGTGTGAAAGAGAGAACAGGAGGGGGGTTAACTGTGGCTCCAGTGAGGCTCCGGCTCAGTAATATTCAGATTAGTGAAGATGTCCGGTTGTTGTGTGGTTAAAGGATTTCCCCAGAACACACACACACACACACACATGAGGAACAGTGGGGTAGAGCGGTGGATAAACACGTTCACCGGGACCTCGCTTCTCCTTTCCCCTCCCCTTCCTCATTCTTACTTTCTTTCTTTTTTCGCTCTACCTTCTCTTTGTCTCTCTTCCTGAACCCCCGGCGGCGCGTTCGAAGCCTGTTTAATGTTTTTTTTCCCGGCAGCGTTGGGGTCAGAGATGAGTGGCGCCTGGCTGTAAGTCTGCCAGGCCAATTAAAGCTGACAGCAGCTGCAGATGCTTAAGACCGCGGCCGCCGCCGCCCTCGCTCGCCGCTGCTTAACGGCGACAACTTGAACTCCTGTCCTTCCATATGGCCGCCACCAAAGGCAGCCCTGCCCGTTGAGTCAGGCCTGGCAGAGGCGGCTGGAGTGATTGTTGAATCCCTTTCAGATATTCATGAGGATTTAACAGACCAAACGTGCTCCATTTGTTTTATTTTGCAAGAGACTGGTCAATGTTTGGAGGGTGTTGGACCGTCTAGTGGATTTGGAGAGCTCTCCGAAAATATCTCCAAAAAGAAAAAAATTATGCACGTCTCCAAAATGCCAAAAAGTGAAGAAAAAAAAAACCAAGCCTGAAGGTCATTTATTGTTGAGGTTATTGGAGGGTTATGCGAGCGTTTCCGTGCACCTTGACTGCTACAGATTTTGTTTTGTTCTCCAGATTGATGGTAAAACAGAATCAGTCTTTAAAGGTTTTCACATTTAATTACATTTGAACTTACTTGTAGCCTTTAATCAAAATTCTTTATGAATTTAACTTTGGTGTTAAATTAATGTCATTTCGTTTACAACAAAATACACTTTTTTCCTGCACTTAATCTACTTTTATTTTTAGTAGTAGTATTGTTATTATTGCAGGCTTTTGGTCCATAATCACACTTAAATACCTAATACAAGATTTTCCTGACTAAAATGTTTAACATGCTGTTGTTGTGTACCTTCATTTTCCTATAATGTTTCAACAAACAGTAGAAACTGCTTTAATACGTGTTTTTATTGGTTGATTTAATCAGGGGGTGTATTTCAGAGAGCGATCTCTGAGGGAAAAATCTCCTGAACAGTGAAGGAATCCTGGAGAACGCCAAACCTCCCATGATCCCGCGCTACTTCGTGGCATCAATAACTCTTGTATTTTGTAATTGTTTTCCCTGAGAGCTGCAGAAAATGACACACTGTGCGTTTAAATAATAAAGTTTAATTGCAAATACACCCTCTTGCTGCACATATTCATACGTTGTGTATAAATAATGCATTAGTCCTTATGATGATATATGGTATTTAAAGCTCTCATGAATAACTGCCAGCAAACAATGGATGGAGTCATTTTTCATGGCTTGTCACCGCGGACTCTTGCGGCGCTTGAAGGCAGGGGAGTTGTTTTTTTTTTTTTTTTTTTTCAGCGTCTTACATGCGGAGCAACATGTGGTGACACTTACTGATTGGATGGCATCTTCCTGCAGCCAGAGCCTCGCCGGAGCCACAGAGTATCTGGTTTATATTGTAATGTGCTGTGCATGTAATCAAGAGAGGCCAAATAAAAAAATAAAAAATAAAAAAAAAACATTTCAGAAAATGTTAGCCAGTGTCAAAAAATAGATTGACAGTTGAGTAGAAGGTGCAGAAAATCATTAACTCCTCTATTTTAGCAGAAACATCACCAAGAACAAGTCTTATGTAACAGAGGAGAGAAATCATTGGGTTTAAGCTTTTTTATTTAAGGTGAATAAAGTCATTAATCTTTCTGTAACCAGACAATGTGGTTAAATTTGCCACAAAGCCACAGATGAAAAATAAATAAATTAGTAAATTTCACAATATATTTTCACCAAATTAAAATATAGGTCTTTTATTTTAGCCTCTAAATGTAATTTTCAAACTGTGATAAACAGAAAAAAAAAAAAAAAAAATATATATATATATATATATATATATTCACCATCCCACCATGACTTGGACAAATGCACCTTGCATTTAGACCATTTTTGTGTTTGTACCACATGCTGTTGCACTGTGTTTTGCTTTTTCTTTCTTTCTTTTTTAATTATCCAGGTTTGAATTCAAATCTCCCTTTCAGATAATGGGGAAGAGATTCCAGTGGCCGTGTGTTCTCCTTCAGCGGGAGAACACTCCTCTCCAGTGTTTTCCTTTCAACATAGCTTACATTCCAGCCTGGGCGGAGGACGGAGGGAGGATTTCGTCTGCGGCTACCGCTGCTGTAAGAAAACAAAAATCTGTTGCGATGTGGCTACCCTGCCGGCCCCTCCTGAGTCGTTAGTATGCATAACAGGCACACTCCGGTGAACAGGTCGAGGTTGGAGGTCAAGGGTGAGTGGAGCTAATGCTTTCATGCTCTTGATTCAGCTCCTCTCGGGTGTAATACCCGCCTGTCAATTTGTTTGAGCTGCGGATTTACATAATGAATTTATATTAGCCAGTGTTCTCCGCACACTCCCTCCTTCACTCCCCTCTCTCTATCTCTTCAGCCCCCCCTCCCTCCCGTTCTCTCTCTCTCTCTCTTTCTCTCCTCCACCTCCCATCATCCTCCTCTCATCAAGTTTACCAAGTGCCCAGAGAGCAGAGTGTTTAAATGCAAACGAGCCTCATTTCCAAACTGACGCCACAGCCAAAGTATGCCTCGCATAGAGCAGCCCCGAGCCCCGCTGAGAGGCTCCGACAAGAGATGGATGGATGCAGATGATGGAAAGAGAGGGAGAGCGAGGGAGGGAGGGAGGGAGGCGAGAGACTGATGGAAATGTGGAGAGGAGTGGGGATTCTTTGAAGTAATGCGCGAGCGTAAACACGGCATGCGGAGCGGCGGGGCGGTGGAGCACGTAGGTGTCGGCCGCTATTGACATTCCTGCCAGAGAAGAGGTGATGAACAAGCCGCCGTCTCGTTAGTCATAACACCGCTTTCGCCGCACAATGATGTGTTTTTTTTTTTTTAATTTATGCATCAGCGTGTGGCCAAGTTCACGGCGAGCGGGGTATCTTCTGCTTCTTTGGACTTCCAGTAATGCTGCGGCTCATGTTAGCATTGTTTCTGCGAGCCGGCCTTCTGTAACACGGATGTAGGCATGATTCTCCAGTATTCACCTCACTTGTGTGTAATGAGATTCATCTGTTGACTAAATATCAAGTGGTACGAAGCAGTTTTCATATACAGCTCTTTTGTCCTCCTAACTTGTTCACCCATTCACACTCACACAACCACCTTCTCATCAGTGGACACACACACCCTGCTACTCAGGGCAGGGTTGGAATTTCCTGTTCCAGAGTCGTGTAGTGCTCACTCCTCTGTTTCTATTCCTCATTTTTAACGTTCGATCTGATCCAATTGCTTCTGTTTTTTGTTTTTTTGTTCTTGATCAGTGTTAAGCCGATGCAGATGTTTGTCATTTAAACTTCAAATATAAGAGTCAGAGGTGCACGATTTGAAGCTATAAAATATATAATAAATAGAATGTATAGTGACAGATACCATAGCAGAGAAGGATATCAGCAAACATTATAAATGAGATATAATATAATCTAATAGGTACACATATCAGGTACACACTGTTATACCTTCATCATTCATGATAATAGAAAATAAAGGATGTGTTTATCATTTAAAAAAGGAAACTGCAACACCTAACAAGTACCACATACCCATATGTGAATATTAGCTCAATATATCAAGATGAACAATGAAAAACGCAGGCATGAAAGTAAATCACCGTCAGGACTCTGCAATACAGGAATAATATGGGTCATATCGTGTTAACCAACACAGAAAGACTGAAATGTCTAATGCCACTGAAAAGGTCTGATATTGAAGCCGTCATTCAGGCCTCTTGGTGGGAGTGTCCAAAGTATGAATCCAAAACAGTTCTCTCTTCAGCAGCAAAGAATCAATGTCACCTCCTCTACGAGGGATTTTACGGCTTCAATGCAGATGTACCGATGTGTGGAAATGCTGTGTTGAGCTTTTTTTTTATTTTTGAAATGCACAGCAACAGGGTTTGTTTTTTCCTCCATCCTGATTCCGAATGACACTTCTGTGTTCTGTTATTCTGGTTTTAAGAGCACTGCTTGTTTTTTCTGATGTACGCTGAGCCACAAGGGCACCTGAGCATGTACATGACATTTTTTTTTTGTATTGCAGGATATAACGTCATTGATCTTGTACTGTTCACCAGAGTAAGGATGATTGCAGCAGGGGGTTCTGCGTGCAAAGTGCATCGCTGGCAGTTCTCACGTGTGGGACTGGGGAAGTGTGACGGGCACTAAGGTCTACTCAGTAGATCGTGTGATACGATCGAAAGCTGCAGATCAGCCACTGGTTTGAGAATAGCATGAGCTATAACTTATCCCAGAGGAAGAATCATTGAATTGCAAACAAAAAAAAAAAAATCATCAACATGTCATTGGTAAAAAACCGATATGAATAAATACATTACAACATGAGTTTGTAAATAAATATGTATACTGACAATGTCACCCTAAAAATACACATAATGTAAATGGTTAGCCAAGGTCGGCAGCATTTTCACAACCATCATCATCATCAAACAAGAGTGTCATCAGCATTATCCTCACCATCAAAGAACATCATCATCATCATCACCATCACCATCATCATCATCACTACCTCCCTGGCCTGAGTCCAGGAGGGAAATGGTTTTGGGAATAAATAAGTTCCTGTCTCGGTAGCTCTTTACAGGGGAGATCTGAACTGAGATCCACAAGGTTAGATCTGAATTTAGAATTTAGAGTATATTATTTATTTTAAAAAAGGGCAGTACCAAAAATATAGCCCGCGACTACTTTCCATTATTTGTCCATCGGCAGTGAAACTGTAGAGTACAGCTCAAAGACATCAACTCATGATCGACTTTTGAGATTCTCACATGTATACATTAGTATAGAAGAAATTGAAAGGATTACAACCTGTTCACTCATTGATGGGTACAGGTTAAATACCAAATTAAACAATTTTTTAAAAAGTAAAAATTAAAATTTCTTACCCATCATGTGGTGGTCTCCATGTGAACGTGAAGCTCGAACCTTCTTCCCAAGGCCTGGGAGCTGAGGGGTTCCTCAGTATCTTGGCTGTTCCTAGGACTGAGGCTTCAGATGTTGTTCCTGGGATCTGTTGGAGCCAGTCTCCCAGGTTGGGGGGGGTCGCCAGGGGGGATACGACAACTTTGACCTCCCACATCTGTTCCAGCTGTTCTTACAACCCTTGGTGTCTGTCAATCTTTTCTTCCTCGTGTCCAGATCTACCACCACTACGACCACTTTATCCACCACAAGTCCCACAACACCTTAGTCTTGTTGTCCCAATTGGGATTTGGGTTCCAGGGATAGTGGGTACAGATGTTTCTGTACTTTTATCCCAGCCACTTGGTTGTGCCCCATATACGCTTTCCCAGCGAGCATCTTATTCTCTAGCCATTGGTAGGTCATCTTGATAGGAGCTGCACCTCCTCTATCTGATGGTGATACATGCCATGGGCCGTGTTTTTTGTCCTCACTGGAATGGACTGCAGATTCCAGTCTGATGAATACATGATACACAAGTTGGGAGCAGGGGGGATAGAACGGTATGCTGAAGTGCAGTTGTGCAACATGCTAAATTTTTAATTACTTGACTTAAAACCAACTGGAAAAAAGGAAGGGATGGGATGTTCCCTTAGAGCTGTGGAAGATTGTGTGCAGTGTGTAGTTTCTGGTGGCATGTAGTGGCAAGGTTGCAGAAGTGAATACAACGAGCATGCAGCAGAACCTATGGTAGCTGCGAAAAACATTAAAAAAAAAAAACGGGCCATGTCTACTGCCATTGTTGGGTTTTCACTTCCAATGTAAAAAAAAAAAAAAAAAAAGTTCAAGCTAAGGTAAAGATTCTTATTTCTAAATGAATTAAAAATAAATTCAAACATTTCTGCCTGGTGTATTTTGCTAGATGCTGCCACAAAATCTCTGCCTATATCAGCAAAAGGACAAAACAGCAGAGTAGAATAGACTGTATTCAAATAGAGTGAAGTATTACGGTTAGAAAAGGGGGAAAAAACAACTTGTGTATGTCGTCTCTCCCACACACGTCGTCCCATCGCTCCTTCTCATGACCATTCTCTTAATGAGATGTGTGGCCATTCACCTCCTGCCATCAGCAGACACACACACACACACACACACCTGACAGCAACAGAGCTCTTACATTACTGTTCATGACAGAGCCGCTGTAAAACTTCCCTGGAGGTGGTGTGTGTGTGTGCGTGCATGCGTGTGTGTGTCAAAGTTCGGTAACACGCCTTGTACTGTAGTTAGGTGCGTGTCTGTCCCCTCCCCCCTCCTCCTCCTCCTCCTCCTCCTCCTCCTCCTGCACCTCTCTCTTTCAGTTGCTGCGACTCCGGCGTGTATGCTAGGTAATGATGAGTGCCCCCCTCCTTACTTAGTTTGATAGACTCGTCTATCCTCCTCCTCCTCCTCCTCCCTCAGTCTATTTGGGCTCAGTGTGTGTGCTAGGTAATGATGCAGCTGGGCCATTAAAAGCGGGGGGCTATTTGACAGCGCCCCACGCCTTTCATTCCCTACACACCTCCTCCCACACACACACACACACACACACACACACACACACGTATGCGCAAACTTGCATACACACAGGGCCTGAAAGGACCCAAATGAACCCCCACAGGAGTAAATGGAGCCGTCGACCTAACACTGAGCATTTCTCTCTCGATGAGGATTGTGCATTTGTTTTGAAAAAGGAAAGAGGAGAGAGGGAGGGTGAGGAGAGAAAGAGAAAGAGAGAGAGAGAGAGATAGGCATGAAGTTGGAGCTCTCTCTCTCTCTCTCTCTCTCTCCGACTGTCTTTCACTTCTCTCTCAGCCGCCCTCCCACTCTGTCTTTTGGAGGATGTGTATGTACGTGTTTGAAGTCTGTCCATTTGTCTTAGGGGATTGTGCGGACCTTGTATTGACTATTGAGGGTGTATGAGAGTGTGTGTGTGTGTGTGTGTGTGTGTGTGTGTGTGTGAGTGTGTGTGTGTGTGTGTGTGTGTGTGTAGGGTGCAGAGAGGGAACTGAAGGTGTTAAAGGCTTGATGTGAATAGCCTTCATCCGTCAGCCGCGGAGGTCGGTAGGGCGATACTGCAAGTCGTGGGTGGTCCGGCGTTTTCATTTAAAACACCCGCCATTCATACACACATTTGTCTACTGTAAGAGATGGGTGGGCCGTCGACTACAGGTACAAAGATATTTTCCCCAGTCCTCAGAGAAGAAAGAGGCTTTTCTTAATGTTGGGTCTAAACTAGAAGCATAATCAGTAGTTAGATAAGATTAGTCTACATGAAATTCAGGAAATTAGGTTACTATAGCAGCCAAGTATACAAAATAGATAAGAAAAAAACAAATAGTGCGTGTAGGAGGCAACTGAGGGGCTGGAGATAATATAAATAGTTTTGTGTGAATATACAGAAATACATTTTGCAAGCTGCATTTTGAAAGGGTTTGAAATGGAACTTTGTTGGTGAGACATATGGAGCATTAGTCAACAAAATGTACTGATACAGAAAAACATCTGAACTCAAGGTCCACTCACTAAACAAGTATTTTCCACAGCTCACAGCAATGACCAGGAGGAGGTCAAACCGTCACATCCAACGCCACAGACTAGATCCCCATCCCCACCCACTTATACTGTATGTCCACTGAGTTCCAAAATCCTGATCTTAAGGTACTGACCCGCTGCATCTGTATTTCAGCACTTCCCATTCATTGTCTGTCGGCGGTGCAATGCATTCTGGTAGCACCGCGGTGTGGTTCAAGAGACGAGGCGTCGTGTTGGCGGTGCCACATTTACATAAAGTCAGGCATCCAGCATGACCCGCTGCCTCTGGATTCTGATGTCCAAACTTTGAAACTAGCTCTTATTCATCTACAATTAAGACTCTGCAACTGAATTTGTTATCTCTTGCTTGTTTTCAGAAACATGTTTTAGTGAATTACTTTTATAAAATACAGTACTTCACTACAACCTACCCTGGTGTTATTACCACCCGCTTTGTGTTAATGTTATTAATTGTGGTTGTTCTACTTAATCTATTGTTACTGTATTTACTTTATCTATGCTTACCCTACTACAACTTACATCTCTCAAACATTGATATTTTTTAATGTGGATAAATGTACATATTTGAATTTATATTTTTTTCTTTCCTTGCTTTTTTGCAAACCTTAAAGTATGTTGCAGCCATGTTGCATGGAGATTCTGCTCTTTAAACATGATTGATCGACTATAATGGTGTAATTTTGCCCGAACAAGCTCCTGAACTGCAAGCAGCCTAACGAATGAAAAAGGACGTCCAATGCATGATGCATCAAGAAAGGGCTGGATCTTGACTTTATGTAATTCTTTCAAGCTACTATATCCAAAGTCAACAATGAAGTTTCTCTCAGTTCTCAGCAGACAAGAATACATGTTAATGTAGGGAGTGAAAACTGTGCAGGGATTAAGGGGTTAAAGAACTATTCAGAGTTTGTTCAGTGTGTGTGTGTCTGTGTGTGTGTGTCAGCATGCTTGCAGATGTGGTGTTTAGCTGCCATTTGCATGCAGTTAGGTACGTTTATATTGATAATTACCTTAGCATGCCTCAGTCCTTAGTTGGATACTAAACACTATGAATAAAAAGACTCTCTGGAGGCTAATCTAGTCATTACACAAACCATTATGTACAAATGAAGAGTGACTCCTTACAGTGAATTACTCCATCCATGCATTTACATACATTACTGTTTGTTTTGCATCACGTATAATGCGAGGAGGAAAATGTTCTGCTGAAGCCATGAGCATCTCTTTCTCCTTCCAGCGCGTGCGGTCAGTTTATCCGTCGCCGCTGATGTTCTTAATAAAAAGGGCTTATTGCAGACAATGACGCATCCTCAAACTCCCCGGCACATTCCCTGCATCACAGCGTGTTCCTTTTTTTTTTTTCTTCTTCACTTTTTAAACCTTTTCAACCTTCGTGTGCTTGTCTGTGGCTACAGAAATGTTCTAAAGGTCCCATATCTGCACTTTTCTGTTTTTTATCTGAGGCTTTGATTCCCCCAACATGATATATTTATAGTTTAAAGTACAACAATTTAAGCCCCTTGCCACTGCTCTAGAAAGCACAAGTCTTTTTTTGGTCTGCCTCATAAATATTCACAAGCCTCTTTCCTGATTGACTGATCTCAGACTGATTTCTGAGTGACAGATGGCCGGGGACAAGCACAGGTGACAAACTCCCTAAAATGTCACGGGTGGAAAAAAAAAAAGAAAAGTAAAGCTGTTAGATGTCAGCTGTAGGCTCGTAGCCAGGGTAGCTGTTTCAGTGTCCCCCCCAAACACAAGGACGGATGTTTGAGCGTTGATGATACAGCCAACTGCAAATCAGCTGTTATACGGGGGACGGCTCCCTACCGCCATAACGCCGACCCACCACAGCGGCGGATTATAAGCAGCACTACCGACGCTCGCTTTCATCCACCTACCGCACGACATCACAAAGTGGAGGAAGTATTCACAAGCTGTAAAACGGCAAAGTTTCTAAAGTTTCCGTTTGAATTTGTCTGTTCCTTTTTAGTGTTTGATGCATGGGTTAGTTTTTTATATATAACTAGACCTTAACTAGCACGAAGAAACCCATGAAAGCAGCTATTTGCATGATATGGGACCTTTAATGTCTAAATAATAATTACAGTGGGATTTAGCTGGCTTGACTCAGTGAGCAGCTGGAGGACACAGCTTGTCTTTCAAAGGAAGGTTTTGTTCTTATAAATACTACGAAAATGAAACTAATGAGACTACTCACATAGATCACAAACATGGTTTAATCATTCATTGAGCTAATAGTCTCTAAAGAATGGCTTTCATATATCTTGAGATACTGATAAATGATTTACACATTGAATGAATTCACATGCCATGACACAATGCTTTAAGCCCTTTGGTATAGAGCCTGAAGTACAGGGCAATAAAAGGCTCAGGAGTCAGACTTTCAGCAGTCAGTCTTTCGTTGAATATGCTAGATTTCATCTTGCAGCCCTATCCATCTAGTATGGATGGAGGAAAGGGAAAAACGCTAACTAAAAGCATCATACTGGAACATAAAGTATGAATTATTTATGTTGCAAAAATTTGACAACAGAAGTTGAAAATTAGGAAAGCTAGAAACCGACATCCCTTTATGCCAACGAGGGAAAACAAGCCTTCCAGGGCGCTTCTCTTCTGTTTTACTTCAGACTGGTGCACAGGCCGAGATTTTAACTGGATGCCATTCAACGCTGGAAACTCTGTGTGTGTGTGTGTGTGTGTGTGTGTGTGTGTGTGTGTGTGTGTGTGTGTGTGTGTGTGTGTGTGTGTGTGTGTGTGCATGTGTGCAGAGCGATAATTATAACTGTCTGACACCTCTGGGTTCCCAGACTGGGAGGCCTCACAGAACAGCAGTCAGTCAGCCAGTCGTGTGGGTGTGTGTGTGTGTGTGTGTGCGTGTGGTGGGGGGGCGCACACGCTTCCATCTGCATCCTCCACTGTCACATTGCCACAGAGAGATGTAGAGAGAGATTGAGAAGACCCTAAGGACTCCACTCAACTACACAAATCATATTTTCCTCTCCCCTCTCCTCGCCACCTCGGACTGCCCAACAAACAATTGTGATGCTAGGAATGTGTGCATGCTATGCAAATCAAAAGCTACTTTTCCTGGACCCCAAGGGGGGGGGGGGTCTGCAATGGCATTGGATGTGTGAGATTGTGTGTGTGTGTGTGTGTGTGTGTGTGTGTGAGGGGAGGACAGAGAGATATATGACACCGTGTTGCCATGTTTCTGTATCAAGCAGTGAACCCCCAGTGTTAAAACTCATTCGTCATACACGCCATGGCACTCAATCATGGCTTTGTGGGTCCTTTCTCCGAGAATCCGCGGTCTATCGGATCAGAAGGTGGCGGTGTGTGATATGTGACTGGCTTCTGTTGTCGGGGAACCGTCGCTTCCGTGTAAAGGCATGACCTCTCGCGGCTCCGCTGTCCGAGGCTGCGTTTCATTAGTCGTCCGACACGCACCTCGTTGACTTCCCCTCCGCGTCTGGCCTCGGGGGGGAATCCCCCGGTGCCGTGACAAGTGTCATTCCATCTCGGTGGAAAACTCACGCGAACATCGTCAGATCGACCTTTCAAGCGCTGAGGGAGCAAGTCGTCATTCACCACATTACGGTACTAATCCGACTACTGACCTGATTCTAAACAAGACCCTCTTTGATTGAGGTGTTTACACAAGTTTCTTATAGAACATTATTATTTTAGACCTTTTTCTGTGGTGTACAATGACAAAACACTGTTATTCAGTAACACCATGATGTTAAACCACATCAGTTTTAAGACAAAAGTTAGCTTTTCCTCATGATTTTGATCATGATTTTCTGCATGTGTGTGAAACTCATTTAGAACAGCTGCAGCTCATACCATACGTTGCATATTGCAAAACGGTTTAAGCTCTCTGATAGGATTTCATAGTGGATTTAAAGTAGATGCATGTCTGCCATAATGCGAATAAGACTGGTGTACCCCCAGGGCCGTTTCTAGACACTCTGGAGGACCCAGCGAACAAGCACCTTTCAGGCAGCGTGGGAGGGGGCTTCACGTTGTGTCGCTGATGGACCAAATGTCAGCCGTTCCTGGGAGGCCCCCCCCTTATAGCCAGCAGCCAGCAACAGGTAAAAGAGGGCCCCCATTAGGGGGATTCCTACTGTGTTGTTATTGTTGCAGTGTCCAATAGGATTCCATCATGTTGTCATATGGACCAATGCCAGCCATCGCTGGGGGCCCCTGTTAGGTCTGTAGCGTGAACCAATTACCTGGGTTGCCTGTTTTGTTGAAATGCCTCTAAATGCTCAGCATGTCTTATTTCCATTACTGCATCCTAGGAATATGACTTCGTTACAGTTAATCTATGTCTTTTATTTGACTCTCAGCAACTGCAAAAGATTATTCCAATTTGTTACAACTTGGGTCTCTTTTTCTAGTTTGTAGACTGTGGTAGCGGTTTATAATGTACAGCACCTTCGTTATGGAGGTCGTGGGTGAATGGTGTGGTCAAACACACCCATTGGGATTTCTCTTTAACAAATTCATCAAAATGTACTTTGTATCATGATACTGGGCCATATTAATAGTTTTACTAAAGAAAAAAAAAGGTTTGAGATATTCCCGCTTAAGAGAAAGATTAAAAAATAAAGCAAAACAGAATTTGCCTGGGGCCCCAAAATCACAATGTTTTTCTTTAATGATTTGCTTAAAGATTAGAAATGCTCTTTTCAGTAATTGTGATGGTTTCCATGGTGAACTGTACCATTGTGATCATATTTATGTACTATGTATGCTGCTTGCTGCACTCCTGTGCGGTCCAGGCAATATGTGCAGCAATTTCTCATTCATAATTGTAGAAATGTCTGTTATTATTGTCTGTGTATTTCTTCCCTATTGTTAGTTTGCCTAGTTGAGTCGGTAGCTCTTAGCTTTGCTCTGCTGTGTTCACATTTTCCTCACTATACATCATGTACTATCATCCACCTGGTTGTCATGGCTAAATTATTGCTAATTGGAAGTGAAGCCAATAAATACCAGTAACTACCTCTGTCTTTGACATGAGAACATGAATGATGATCAAACCCTTTCCTACTGAACACAATAACCAGATACGGGTGTGTGTTTGTGTCCAGTGTGGGCTTTATTTGATTTCAGCACCAGAGAACAAAAATGTTTTATTTTGATTGAAACTGAGAATTGTATTTTTTTTAAAGACATCTTAATGTTTTTTAAGGCAGAAGTCTGAGTTATATTTTCTGCAGACCCCCCCACCACCACCTAGGATGTCAAACCAGCAACCCTCCAGCCACACGGCAGCTTCGCCGGGTTCCAGGCGTCTGTTCCGGAGCAGATCTCTGCTGCATTGCAGCACAAAATGACTGTCTCAGTGTGCAGATTGTCAGATGATTCCTTATGTTTGCTGGCAGAGGGAGAAGGAATTTTCAAACAGGTTCAGCAGCAGTGAAATAAACAATCGGATGTTGGGTGGAGAACATTAGGATTAGCAGGACTCCAAGATTAATCTTACAAGATAATCATGAAAGAGATCAATACCTTCTCCCCAGTCAGTCTTGTGTTAAAACATATTTTTCTTCTGTTCCACAGAATACAGTGATGATGTATTGATAAATACCTTCACCTATATAATTCCTCAAGCTCTTCAAGCTGAAATTCTTTGGATAGTTAAAGAAAAAAAAAGTGAATAAAAGAGAACCTTTACTCTGGGTCTTGTCATTGGACTGCAGCAGTAAGCAGGAAATACAGCTGAAGTAACTCAAAAAGAGTCTGCCTAATAAGAACACAGCACAACACAACATTTCTTCCATGAAGTCGTGATGTCACGATACGGTCACCCCTACAATCCCCGCCCCTGTCCACAGCCGTTCAAATCAGCCAATCAGAGGAGGCTCCTTATTAATGAGACAAATGCAAAATGACCTGTTCTTCCTATAGAGCAACAGGGAGAAGCTTGGGAGAAGAGATGTGGAATAAATCCATATGATAATATTTGGTTCTTAAAGACCACATTTATATCAAACATCAAACAAAACTTTAAATAATAATAAATAAATAAAAATGAACAATATGGGGCCTTTTAAATGCTTTTCCATTAGCCTGTGATAACATTTTAATTTGTTGCGCTTTGCAGGAAACGCAGAAAAGATTAAAAAAAGATAGAGATGAAGAAAGTGAAAGCAGGGGGTGTGTGGACAAATAAACAGATGAAGAGGCAACAGGAGGTGTGTGTGTGTGTGTGTGTGTGTGTGTGGACAGTGTTGTGTGCTGTAAACTGGTGTGGTTGGGTTCTAATTATAGACTCTGGATAAACATTCTATCATGAAATGCTACTGCTACTGGGCAGGGCTCAACACGCAAATATGGATGTAGCAGCTACACACACACACACACACACACACACACACACACACGCACACACACACACGCACACACACACACACGAGGTGCTGGCGCAGCCATCGGCAATTTGGGCTTCAGTATCTTGCACTTGGATATCCAGGAGGAGGTTGAGGGATGGGGCGTCCGGCCTCCTGATTGGTGGACGACCTCCTACCTTCCTCCTGAGCCAAAGCCGCCCCAAAGAACAGGATGTCCAAGTAAGAAATGAGACAATGTCCTCTAGCGAGAAAGGGAGTTCCACCAGACAAGCCCATAATACTGTCACCTCCCTTTGTCTCTCTGCAGCGTGCGCACACACACACACACACACACACACACACACACACACACACACACACATCTATCGCCCTCTCTCCAGTCGCTTTCCCTCTTTTTCCCTTTCTCTGTGAGTTGTTCTTTTTTGGACAGAGTTGCACTGCCCTTTTCAAAGTTATTTCGAACGCCTCGGGCCCACATTAGTATTCAGCTAAACGCTGGCTCTCTTTGTTTCAAGGAGAAATTGCCAACTCTTAGCCTAAATTTTGCAATAAGACACTGGCAAAATGGTCTACAGACAAAAACGATATGATTCACCTGGATACCTCCCTCCCCTTCTCCCCTTCTTTTCTTCTTTCTTCTTCTCTACTTCAGCCATGCACACACACACACACACACACACACACTCCGTCTTCCTCAGTGGGTGCTGTTATGAATCGATTCGGTGGAGGTTATTGCCGTTGTGAGCTGCTTTTGAAATTTGTTTTTTCCTGAAATTGGATTTTGGTCAGCCCTTATTTTTCCACATGCAGGCAATATGCAGCTCTGCATCTACCTGCAATTAGGCTAATTCATGTGCTGTTTCATCCTTTGTAATTTTTAATAGGTCTTACACACACACACACACACACACACACATGTGCAGAGAGAACAAAACAATGGGAAAGAGAGACATGAACAGACAAAGATCCAGCTCCTCTTGTTCTTAGAGACCCTCGCATCAACTTCCCTTATCAATCATAGAAAACACACACACTTCACACACAGACACACACACACACACACACTATCACACTCCGTCAGTCAGTAAACCTGCTGAATTTTTTATTTCCTGATTCCTTCACCTGTTGAGCAGCAACTGTCCGCTGCTGTCAGGAAAGTATTACATATATAATCATTTCAGGTGTGTGTGTGTGTGTGTGTGTGTGTGTGTGTGTGTGTGTGTGTGTGTGTGTGTGTGTGTGTGTGTGTGTGTGTGTGTGAGTGAGTGCTTGTAAATTTCTCCCATCACTTGCAGACAGTCTACATGAAGTCCTCTGTCTTCAAAGGCAGCAGAGAGTTCAGCACACACACACACACATACACACACACACACACTCACACACACACACACTCAAACACACACAAACACACACACAGACTATGGAATATTGTGAACCTGAGAATCACCGTAATACCAGGTCCAGCCTGTGATTCTCTGGGATATTGACTGACGTGTGGGTGCCTGAGGTGGTATCTGTATCTGTAAATGTTTTGATGGATTTGCAGCATCACGTAACCGCTGTTGCAGTTTCTTAGGCACCCAACAGCAGGGGCTGACAGACACACACACACACACACACACACACACACACAGTCCGGAACTGATGATGGCTCAGCTCTGTCTGCAAAAAAAAAGGTTTGAAAAGTGTATAAGCTGTTCTTTAGAAATGCGTGGGAAAACTCTTTTAGCGACTTATTAAATGATTTTTGATGCAAATCCAGGGAGCACTAATAACCCCTCTTTACATGTATTTGGTTTCCCTCTGGAAACAGCACATTTGCCTATAACATTTGCAATAGTGCTTAACCTTGGTTCTTAACTTTTTTCAATCATCACGGATTTCCAAATGTTAGTCACAATTTTTATGTACTTCAGAAAAAAAAAAGAATGCAAGAAAGATCTATTGGCCTTTGTCCAGCACCCTAAACCACAGACTGCTCCACAAGTCTTGATGGGCCTGTCAGGTCACATGACGCAGGAAGACACGGCATAAGTGTCACTTATACCATTAACGGTGGCTCTGTTTTAATAAAGTGTCCCAGTAAGCCGTGACAGCGTGACAGTGAGCCCGCATGCAGGGCTGCACAAACCCTGACACCGAAGCAGCTAAGTGGAATTCAGTCATCACTTTATCATTTTATTATTTCTACTTATGATTCAATAAATGACAAATCGAAATGTCATTATTATAACTTTGCGTGTTGTGGTTCCAATCATCTCGTTAGAACCTGAAAATAGTGTATGTTAAAATATGCACTACAATCATCACGTGTTCTTAGACATAAAATGCTAATTTGGTGTGTTATTAATGTCATCATGGGGACGGACTGCTGCTAAGTGACAGAAATATAATGAGCACGGTGTTATACGAGTCTTGGGGACGCATCCTTCAACGGCCCTGTGTCAAGACTGTGGTGTGACCAAGGAATTTTAGGATCCAACAGATGGATCCTTCTGTTGGATCCAACCCAGGATGGCCAAGTATCCCAGGATGCATTGCATACCAACTGGCAGCAATGGCTGAAACTTTGTATGGGGCTAAACGCTGTTGTGATGCTGTGCTGTAGGATACGGCTGCATGAGGAAAATCTGCCATGTGCAATAACACTGATTAATACTGTGATAACAATGTGACTTGTGATGAAAAAACTCATTTTGAATTGTTCATATCATCTCTATAGTTCTTACTATTTCTGATTTAATAGGCACACTGCTAACATAAACCCTGCTTAAACTGATGTACTGATATGTAGTAATGATACAATCATCTTCCCAAAATATAATATCAAAATATTAGCCAATATTAATAGAATCCTTTTTTCAGTCATTTTTCCATAACTAAATAAACATATTAATCTAAAAAATAAATACATGATAGATAAATAATAAAAAAATTTATAAATAATAGTGCTGCAGTGTAATATAGTTCACATGGCAAATTGCTGCGAACATATCCTTTAACAAACAAATTTCCATAACACAGTGAATATGTAACCCTGGATATTTTCTGTAGCTACAAATTACGGATGTTTCCTGAACACCTCACATGCAGGCTAAAGGTAAATGTTACAATTCACAAGTGTTTCTAAAACGCCTCACATGCAGACTAAAGGTAGATACTATAATTTACCGATGTTCCCTGCTGCAGTATTTTTTTGTTGCTCTCAACTCGCAAATTTGTGATATTTTTCATTACTGCAGATAGTTACCGAATATAGATTTAATCTATTTAGTAGCTCATCAGTTAGAGATAGTTAGACTCTCTGTCTCTTTCTCTCTTCTTGTATGTGATGTTTAGCTGTTCCTCTGCCTCCTTTAGCGATTATGGTACCAGTAATGTAGGACACACCTTTGTAGACCACGTCCTTCGAAGGATGTTCCCCTGAACTGGGACGCGGCTTTTGTCTCTTTATATGTAGCCTACTAACCAAACTGACAACAGGAAACCTGAGGCGCAGAACTTAAAGGGCTGATGTGGCCAACCAGTTTGTCGGCGTTCCGTCGCCTACCTGAGGATCACACCTCGGCGTGGGCCGGCGACACTGTGCCGTTTCCACGCTGACAGACTGATCATTATGGGCTGTGGGACGCTATCATCTCCTCTTTACGGTCCAGATGTTCCTCGGGGTGGGGGGGTGGGGGGGGACCGGCTGAGATGAGAAGGACACAGGGGGAGCGTGTGTCTCTCTGCGTCTCTACGGCAACAACCTCGCCGTTTGTGACTTTGTATGCGTTTTATGTCTGCGCGCGACTGCTTGAGAGTGCACCTTCCTTTTCTCTTTTCTCTCTGTGTATCTCCCTGCGTGTGCGTGCGTGTGTGTGCGTGTGTGTGTGTGTGTGTGTGTGTGTGTGTGTGTGAGTGTGTGTGTGCGTGAAGCGTGGCAGCAGCTGCATAGGGGACGCCAAAAAGAGTGCTGATGAGCAGGGAAAGAGTTGCTGACTGAGATGCAGAGCCGAGCTCCGTGGTTGGAGGACAAAACGCAGTGTGATGCAGACAGTCAAACACACACACACACACACACACACACACACACACACACACACACACACACACACACACACACAGGCATAGACACTTTAGAGACACTAGCAGTCCATCAGACAGCAGGGTACACATACACCACCCGGAGGGTATAATGCAGTCTGTCATATATTCAGAAAATCCTCCGACACGCACTCAGTGACTGAGCAGGGTGAACTCCCTGTTACGCTGTTCTGAAGCAAAACCGAAGCCTGACGGCTTCAGAAGTAAACCGCGCACCTTTAAAGGTCCTGTGGACTTGAAGTGAGGAAGAAGAAGAAGAAATGAAATTCCCTGTTTCTCAAAACGAGGACCACGTACCCTACAAAGCAGAGTGTGTGGAATCACATCACCTGACTGGCGCCATGCCGTCATACCTTCTGTTGTCCATCTCATTTTCAGGTTTTATCTGTGGGTTGGGAACAATAATTATGCTGCCGATCAACATTTAAATTATTCGGCCTCAAATCGCGGCTCTCAATTGAATTCTCGGGTTTTCTGTCTATTGGAATTTTAAAAGAAGAAATAGATTTGATGAGCGATTCTAACCTAGATCCAGATGCCCGGGGCGAGGGTCGCATAGTGACTGGAAACACGCGGTTTACACCTCGCATGCAGCGCGGTTATTAACTGAATGAACAGCAGTAGTACAAAACAATAAACAAATAAACAATAAACAACGGTGTGACATTTTTATAGAGCCACTAAATCCAAGGACGAGGGAGGTCGGGGTGGATGGATCGGTTAACAGAATGCAGGGCCGGGAGACGGGAGTCACCCAATGACGTGGTCACTCCCTAACCACAGCGGAGTGGTCAACTTGACCGTGAGATCCAACAGACGTGAATAAATAACATCAGCATTCTGATGGTTAACATCAGGTGAGGACAGGATTCTGATTTCATCAGGTGTTCATGAACGCATCAACCTACTACAGTAACTTTTATCTTGTGCATTTCTAGTGAGTTTCTTAAATCAGGTTACACCATTTAAAACTTAACAAACAGCATCCGAAAACTAAATGCAGCAGTTCGCCAAGATGCAAATGTCCGACTTACGAACCTTCGTAGGTGCGAACCTCTGATTGATCTCCATAAATGTTCGTAAGCAAAGTCCCAGCAGAGTCTACTCTTATACTAGTTGAGCAGTGCTGCCGTCAGTACTGCAGCGCATTGTGAGATATTTATTATTTTACATACTGTAATATCTCTGGAAAATAGTATGCACCTCAGGTGATATCGATTTCATAGTACGGTTTTGGACATGAAAAAATTCTCACATCCTGTTTTAGCATACTAATACTATGTTAGAAGGAATGTCAGATGCAGCCGAGGTGAAACAAGAGAGGCCGAGCAATATACGAACCTTTTTATGCCGGCGCTTAGTAAACGTGGGTTTTACAATGTTTTATTTATGTATGCATACTCAGCGTGAGTCGTATTCGTACATTTTACAATGAGCGGGAATGTGAATTGGTTAGTTTTGGCATAATTTGAGGTATATCGGTGTTATTCAAATGTAATTTAAAATTGTCCCAGTTTCCATCATAATTAAAGTGAATTTCAATTAATTTTCAGCTCAGAAAAAGAGGCAGGAAGAGACAATTACAGCTAAGAGGCATCCTGGAAAAGTCAATATGAAGTTTAAGTTGAAACTGTAATAAAATTGCATATTAAACGCGGTTCAGTTCAGAGTTATATATTTCATTTTGCAATGCAATTTTGCTAGAAATACATTGAAAAGGATCCTCTGCTTGTGTTGCGCTCTGTTTTGAGATGTGAGATGTGAAGACATTTGACTGGATTTTTATTGCAAAATTGATCAGACACGGAAAATATTTCACCTGTATTTCACTTTTCTTTCTTTCTTTCTTTGAGGGGTGCTGCATTTGATGTAGGGCTTACTGGTGATTCCTAGCTTGACTCTGATTAGAAAAGCAAGTCACAGGGAAAATGTCATTTATTAGGACATGCTTACTGCTATAATGAGCATAAATGTCACCCTTCAACTATCAGTCATGTCCCAATTGAGTTATACAGCTAACAAATCCGCAGTAATTACAGTACATTGAATTATTAGAGCTGCGTCTCTGTCTTAGACGGGCTTTGTGTTGTATGTTGGAAAGGAAACTCAACAGATAATCTAGACGACGGCATGTTCATGAGGAAAAAGTTTTTTTTTTACTTGGTGTGTGGAATCAGAGTGTTTACCAGCTGATTGCTTGCCTTCCACAATAAGTGCCTATTATTCAGCCCAACAAAATGCATATCAGGAAAATTGCAGCTTGGCCGTCTTATTTGCCTCAAGTGCCGCTGCCGAGGTACTCCGAGAGCAGAATGAAAGAAAATGGCCTGTGTGCTCATGGTTTAATGCGGTGGTTTCTAAATGCAGGCCTGTTTTATTGTGAATTAAATTGAAGTGGAACACAAGAGGAGGAAGAGTTTGAAATGCGGAGAGCAGAGGAAGGGCAGGGAGAAGGAAGAGATAAGGGTTGGAGAGGCTTAGAGACAGGAAGAGAGCAGAATGAGGAGGAAGCATGGAGGCAGAGAGAGGAGGGGAGGGGGGGTGAATCAGAGAGGAGGGGGGGGAGAGAGAGAGCGATGCTGCGATAAGTGTACTGCAGAGAGGAAGTGGGGCTGTCAAGATAAAGACAAACTCAGACAGAGGGAGAAGCAGATTAGAGGCAGGCTTCGACATTTCAAAGAAGATGGAGGTGAGAGGGAGAGCAAACAGAGAGACGGAGAAAAAGAGCAACGGGAAGAAGGGATGACAGACGGAGAGAGAGAGAAGGGGCCAAGGAAGTGTCTTCAGGGTGCCAGCCAGGAGGAAGTGCCAGTGGCCGTAACCACGGCAGTGGCAGCACTGGTCGCTATGGGAACCTGTAGAGTGGTTAAAAAAAAAAAAAAAGCAGAGTCCGGTCAACAAGGCCAAACTGAGCCTGTCAGCACGCAGAGAAATTATCTGAAGCAACAATCACCCAACGGAAAAATAACAGATTTGTAACCTTTCCGTATTTCACCCCCGAGTCACAACGTATGTTTTTCCACTTTGAATCCTTCCTCTCGCGGGAAGAGATGCATTAGTGGCGTGACGGGGGAGCTAGCGTGTAGGACATACGACCTGCAGCACATGTCCACACTTACAGGATGATTGCTGTGACATTTTAAGGACAGATGGTGGAAGCCACAGCCGGAGCCGCGGGTCAACAGCTCCAGAGTTGGAGGGTCATCGCCGCTCCGCTGCAAACCAAAACCGCAGCACTTAGGCTGCGCCGGGATCCGCTCTGACACCGTCCTCCCGGCGTCGCATATGTCCTGCTGCACCGCCGCCGCTCGTGGGAGTCGAGCGACTCCAATTAGGGCAGAGAACGCCCACGTGCTGTTCTCTGCCGGCAGAGACGCGGCTGACTGATGCTAATCGCCGTTCACTCGGACGCTCCGATCGCAGCCGGGGCGGGAGCTCAGACGGGGGGGAGGGGTTTGTGAACACAGCCGCGGGTTAGACAAACATATTCCGAGTGGTTAAATAATTAACCAAACATTCCGCCGCCGGTCCTCGTTTAACATTGACCCGCCGTGCTTGCCGTAGCTGTGTGTGCACACACGTCGTTGGCTCGTCTGCAGCTTGTCTCTTTGTCTGACTGCTTGTGTCTCTCATTGGCCAGTTTAGTGTCCAAACTTTATATATGTATATATATATGTATATGTGCAAATATAGCAAGGAGCGTCTGCGTGTCTGTGCCTCACACATCTCTCTGACTGTCTGGTATATTTTGGTGATTGTATGTGTTTCTGTATCAAAAGCCCACTCTTCTTTTCCTGTGAAATGTTTTGTAAAATGCTGTATTATAGGTATTTTTCACATAATTGTGGGCAATAATAGCAGTTTTGAACCTTTTTTCAATGGTAGCTTTGCAGATTTTACCGAATGTGTGTTTGTTGAAGCCCATCTGAGCAAAATCTTCGCTTACATTTCCAAAGATTCGTGACTCTCCACTAATCAATTAATCTCGTCGTTTGGTCCAATCAGATTTGGTGAAGATGGCTGGCCCGCGGAGTGTGGCTGTTTGTACAAAGCGCTTCTTTTTCCAGCATAACCCGACCTGAACTTCCATTTCTTTGTGACTTTAATGAGGCACTGAGGCCCTCGCTGCCAGCTTCTTATTGATATGTTACTTGTCTTTGACAAACGATCTGAGCTATAATACCACAGTAGGTGTTCTAGACAGGATGGTGCCAGGGAGTTGACGGAAGGGTTTTTTTTGACATTGCAACGGTAAGTAGCCACCATCAGGACAGTAGACAGCTCATCAGTTACACACATATTAGGGCCGTTGGAATGAATTTCTAATAGTAAAAAAAAAAATGTTTATTATTAAATTCTAAAATGGATTCTCCAATGTGTCTAAAAGTCTTCCTGCCGGGTCGGGGGATGTGTGTGCCTGTTTATTTCTGTAAAATATCTCATTCACAAGCTGACCAGAAAGACTAACTTTACTCATTGTACCAACTTATCAGCCTGGTGCAGTGTGTGATTGGCCTAATGTTAGAGAATCACTGCAAACATGTGAAAACAAAACTACTTTTGTCATGTCCGGTGAACGGTAAAAGGTTTCCGAATCATGAAATACGCCTGTATTTACAAATATATATGGATTGAAATTTGAATGGGATTATAGAGGAAGAAGAAGAAGAGGACACATTATCATTTAATTACATATTATTGACTAGTGATATTAAGGCACATCAGTTTACTGTATAGACCTGTAAGTGCGGAAAAAAGAGACAATACACTCAATAATTATGTAGATTCAATTAGATAAAGAGCAGGTAGGGTGTCACATAATAAATCATTATGTACTACATGTCCCTCCTATCACCCAGCACGCAGGCTGCTGTGATACACCTGCTGTGGCCACAGCACACGGATGTGTTGCTAAGGCACGTGAACATCCTCCAATTGATTGGAAAATGAAGTGGGGGTCGAACACACACCTCCTGTCTACGGGGCCCAACGGGCCGGTTAGCTACAGTTAGCTGCCGTCTGTGTGTGTGTGTGTAAGGGAGGAGGAGAGAGAGAGTGATGGAAATAAAGTAGAGCCGAGAGAGAGAACAAGGAAATGATGGAGGTAAAGGAGAGAGAGAGAGAGAGAGAGAACTTGCATGCTGTGACTTGTCCTGTACAGATTCAGACAGCAGTCAGGGACCCTGTGGCCTCCCAGCAGTGCAGCGTGACACAGCTACTAAGTCTCTGAAGATACACACACACACACACACACACGCTCATCCAGCCCAGCGCCTTCCAGCCGGAAGTAGGACGGATGGAAAAAAAAAGAGAGAGAGAGAGAGCAAAAAAATAGAGAAAAGAAGTGAGAGAACAGAGAGGCAAAAAAACAGCAGATAAAAGAAAGAGAGGAGAAAACAAAGAGGTGACGATAAACAGAAAAACACACATACACACATTTGATAGAGGCAGTGCATGGCGTGATCTGTTCTCCAGTGAGCTCGTGGTGCTGGTGGAGTTGCCGAGTGTTTTTTGGAAACTAGGTCATTGTTCCTCCCACTCAGCCTGTCTGATCCAGCGCATAGCCCGGCTTTTTTTTTTTTTTTTTTTTTGTAATTTTTTTTTTTAACCACCTCTTTCTCTCCTTAACTCCCCCTCATCGTGTTTTTTTTTTGGGTGGATGGGAAGCAAGGAAGTGGGATTGTCAAAACGCACACGTACTCATGGACACGTGAACGCGCGCTGAAACAAATACCGTCACTTCGACTGAAAACACACACACACGCGCGTGCGCGCGCGCACACACACACACACACACACAAGCACGCAGGCATGCAGATGGTGGGAGCGGGCTGACTATATTAGGAGGAGAGTTCTCCTGAGGTATGTCCAATATGTCCAGCAGTGCTCCCCTCTCCTCTGCTAATGGCTTCGCACTGACAGATCAGCTTAGAGGCTTTTAAATATTCAGCCTCTGCATATTGACCGGGCTCAGATTGAATTATACAGTCATTTATTCATCACTCATTTCACACGAGAAGGTGTGACGCACTGCCCTCGTACCAATCTGTGAGACATGCATATGCACACAGGGCCAGACACACACACACACACACACACACACACACACACACACACACACACACACACACACATACTGCGGGTAGAGCAGACAGGAAGGGCAGAGAGGCGGAGACTCTGCTATCCAGGATGAGTAATCATTGCTAACTGTGCCAGCAGAGGCAGCGCGAGGAGGGGAGGGAGGAAGAGGAAGAGAGGATGTTGAAGAGCAGCAGAAATGGGGAGAGGGAAGAAAAAAAAGAAGAGGCAAAGAAAGGAACGGAGGAAACGAGGGAGGAGGAGGAGGGAGCTGGACGGGAATGTAGAAGTCGAGGATGAAGAGACGGAGCGTAAGTTTGGGACAAGGAGAAAAAGTTGTGTGACTCAGCGGCGGCGGGTCACTCGGGCTGACGGCTGCTCGGCCGACACCGGTCTGCACTCCGCGTGGAAAAGGTTGAGTCAACTCAGGCGGCGGAGCTAAACTCTCCTGACAGCTTTTACCCACACAAACAACCTTCAGTCCTCCCCCCGCGTTTGCACACGCGCACACAAAGCAATCAGATAGTCCAACTCTGTCCTATTAAGTAGTGACGCTGTAGGGCTCCATCTCCACATTTTGGATTTGATTAAAGTTTTTCTGTGATCGGACGATTCTCGCTGAAGTGAAGGAAACATATACAGTTTAATCTTTCGCCTTATGTGTGATGATGACCACAAAACGACTTTCCTTTTCATATCAGTGTTTCAGAATAAACTAGGCGCCGGTGACTGTCGCCGTTGTCGGAGGACGCGGCGAACACAGAGAAGCCCTCCGGCCTTCATTAGCAATTTGATTTAGTTCAGTCACAAAGAGGAAGAAGACGGAGCTTTCTGCTGGTCGAACAAAGGCAGGTTAACAGGCTCCTGTCTGTCAGGGCCCGGCTAGCGGGCCGTGACTTCCTGTATTGACATGTAGGACAGATTAGGATTGACACAGCCGTCAACCACTGAAGAAGCTTACTGGTGTTGAGCCACGGCGCTCAGTGAGAGGCCAAGACACGCATTTAACGTGACTGTTAGCTACAGCCATGTAATAAATCCAAACAAAACTGCAAGATACAGAACAGTGTTCAGAGAACAAATTCCCAGGTGATCATGATGTGAAGTGATTTAAAGGTCTGATGTTACCATATATAGTTTAAGAATCAAAAAACATCTCAAATTTCTGCCCTTACGGAACAGGTTGTCATATTAGTTTTAATGAGCCTCTCTCTGATTGGCTAATATGCATGACTGCAAATGACTGTATAGTTGAGGCAACTGAACTGAACAATGGCGGCGTGCATTTCTCTGTGGATTAGGAGTTCTGAAACATAGAACAGTGTTTATATAACACCGAGACCTTCTAATAACCACAAAGTAATTAAAATCCCACTTTCTACAATGAGGGACCTTTAAAACATGCATTACTTTATTCGCTCCTTTTGCTGCCATCGCTCTCCGTTGCTGAACTCTGCCGCCTGCTTGGTGGTGACTGTATGTATGACATTTTGTGTTTGCGTTAATTAGGCGCTTCATTACTTATTTACTAGTTTTCATTGTTATGTTTCCACAATACAAACATTTTTTTTTTTTAATTTCAGCGGAAACCCATGTTTTCATACAACAACATGATTTCATAATCAGAGTGGAGTAATTGCGTTTAATTTCGTCTGATGCTAAAGGAATGTATTTCCTTATTTGTTTGGGTTGATACTGTTCACTGTTGGTTTTATACTGTGCCATGCTGTTGTGCACAGAATTAATTTTTATTCTGCCATTTATATACATATACAGTAGTTTTACCAAAGGAACTCATGGCAAAATAAAAATCCTTTTTCCATTCAGTACAGAATCCAGAACTATTTAAGTGATGCATCAGCACATCAAAATTATGGGCATTTGTTCTTTTCTTTTAGTAATTACTGCTGTGCAAATAAATAAATAAATAAAAAACTTCCACTTCATCTAACCAATTTTTGTGACATTCGTCACTAGAAAAATAACAAAAACAGAGAAGAGAAAAAATAAATCAAATTTGCATTGACTTTGCAAGAACAATAACAATGAAGTTTAGTATGTGCAGGAAAAAAAAGCAGATATTGGGAAAGAAAGATGACAGAGTGTATTTGTGAGCGCATTAGTGGCTGCAAAGAGCTTGTTTTTCACGGCACATGTTTTCGAAACGGGGTTTCAGGCTTGACGCTTCCACCCTCGAGATATTATCATTGATGAGCAGAGATCTGTGTTGTGTTTTGCAGAAAAGCCCACCTCACAGAGATAGGTTGGGTTAGGGTTAGTGAAGGGAAGCAGAATGCAGAATTTCCTCTCTGAGGTCAAAGACTCCACGGACCTCCTCAAATTGCCGAATATTTCGCTTCCATCTTACAAAGTGCAGGAAACAGCCAGTTTTTTTGATGAAATGGACCATGGTAACAGTGGTTACTGCACATGCTGCTAATCTGACATGCCACTGTCTTGACATTGATGTCTAATTGCCAGACTAGTGGCATTAACATTATTTCACAGACTTCCCACTATATTCGACATTTTTAAATGTTGGATTAGCGGATTTATAAACATACACAATTTTTTTGACATGAATAGGCCTAATATTAAAGTGATAGCCTATTTACTTTGTGCTTCCATATATCATCACATGCTTGGGCCAGTGAAAAGCACTTGATCAGAAAATACTACGCCAAATAGGCTATCAGACCCTGGGAAAATGCCCTAACTGATAGCCATGGGAAACTGTCATGCATTTTTCTTTTTTTTTAAAAGAGCATTGGCTAGCAGCCTTCAGGAAAATTATCTAATCTAAAACAGAGTTTGTGCTGCTTCATTCATTTCGTCATGTAGACCAGAGAATGCGAAACTGTGGTTTCTGGGTTTAGAAGGTGTGTGAGATGAAAAGGGCAAAGGTGGATCTATGGTGTTAGAATCTTCTTTACAGGGTAAGGTTAATAATAAACCTATAATTCATTATTTGTTCTTATTAGGTTGATTTTCTAGGTAATATCACTCAAATACCCATATGAGGAGTAATGTAGTGATATTCAATGTGAAGTCGGCCCTCATTTATAAAGCTGTTTGTACATTGTTGGTAAATGAGTGTAATTTAAATGTCACAAATATATTCCCAGTTTACCTACCTACCTTCCTGGGCCCTATGGGCAGCAACCTGAATATACACTGATAGCCTAATTCAGGGAGTAATGACGCACCATTTGTGTGACAAAAGTATCACATACCCCACTATAGCAAGTGTCATTGGGGGGGCATTGTGTGTGCTTGTAATGAAAAATTAAAATGCAATTCAGAAAAAAAAGGCATGTCAGAATAGAGATTCTAAGAAAACGGCATGTCTAAATAGAGATATGTCAGAATAGCCGTCGAAAACCAGCAAAAACATTATCCAATATCTTGTGTAGTTCAGGTTAGAAATGGTGAGTCGATTGTGATTAGTCCTCCTTGATTAGTCCCTGCAGTCCCTTTCTTTTCCCCTGGCATGGTCCGTGTACCATCCCCGCAAATGCCCGCACCAGTTCTCCCGTTTCAGCCCGTGATCACTCAGGTAACGGTCAAGGGGGCAAAGAGCTCGTCAGCTGTCACTCAGCTTGGGACACTCTGGCAGGACAGTGAATCCTCATACAGTTTCCCCGACGTGATGAAGCAAACATGAGCAGTCTTTATTGCTGCCAGAAGCCTCGTCCACTTGTAAGGCGAAACGTTTGTCTCTCGTGTAGACAAAAACACAGCCTTATATCCTATTTAATTGAATATCAGGGTCAATGAACAAAAACCTCAAAATGTAGCCAATTTAAATTACCCTTCACTATAGACTAAAGTCTGCAGGCTGAAAACTATTAAAACCACAAGCAGCAATATATATAGGTCTTCAGTCTGGCTACAATAAAACCGATGATAAGTAGTAAGGAACACTTCAGCAACATGGTGATTCCTGCACTGTATATAGGGACATCATTTCAGACATAGGGACCCAAGTCTAGTGCTGATAGAGTCTATGCTTCTTTGTCGATAAAAACTTTGTTTGACAAATAATAACTGTAACAACATTGAGTTTTAAGATAAAGATACTGACCTGAAAACCCTGATATATATATATATATTGAAATCAGATTTTAGTATGTACATATATATGGATATAATATAAGGTTTTAAGTGAAAGTTTTATTCAGGCCATAGGCCCTGAGGCCTGAAATAAAAATCCTTAATCAGATATCTTCGGATGAAATGAACAGAAACCTGTAATTGAAAAGAAATTATCTGCTGTGCATGTTTCTGAATATGATTGGGGGGGGGATGTTTTGATTTCATTGCCGAGCCATAATGCCTCACTGTAGTGAGTCATTTTACCTAAAGGACAGTAAAGAGCCTGGTTTATTGAGGCTTGAAACAAAACGTGTACATTTCCAAACACATCAGAAGGCCTCTTTTTAAGCTCCCGGGCTTAGTTCCTGGGAATCCGGAGTATGTATATCTACCCTCCGTGGCCCAGCCCCCACCGTGCTGCAGTGTGCTGTGTGCCAGCCCACAGTGCAGGTTGATGAAGTGCCTTTATGGTGGTCTCTCCACACTAACCTGGACCTGCACCGACCGATCCTCATCCCACTCTGTCCTGCCCCCACTGAGCCGGGTGATAAAAGACCTCCATGTCACCGGGCTCCGGAGGAGGGGGGGGTGGAGATTCATTACCTGACCTGTGCTGCCGGCTGGGACACCATTGACTCTGACGGCTCTGTAATGCTCAGACACACAGAAGTAGATAGATGACTGAGTGGAGAAAGAGATAAAAGAGGGAAGAAAGGGGCGCAGGAGAGGGATAGAAAGGTGAAGAAAAACAGGAGCGGGATGAAAAGGAGGCCAGATAGATTGAGAGAGGGGACAAAGTGGGGGACCGAAACATAAGAGGAGAGAAGATTGAAGCAAAAAAAAAAAAAAAAGGAGGGAGGGAGGAGGGGGCTAATAGAAAGTGAAAGAGTAACCAAAGATATGTTTTCAACCAACTGTCAAGCTAATTTTACGCCACACCTTTGAAATGTCACCAAAAATGTGAATTAGGTGCGTTTCCATTAGCCGCTTTGAAGCGGATCAATAGTGCTCCGTAATGTGAGACTCAACACATTCACACAAAAAAAAACCCTTTTCAGTGACTGTTTTGTGCACTATTGGGCTATAAGGTGTTGTCGTCCTGTAGCTTGAGGCTAACACTGGCAATATTCCACGCTTTCATCTGAAGATTAAAATAAAGAAATGCACCTGGCACCATTCAACTGCACCAAGTAATGAGTAGAAAACCCCAGTGGGAGCCTTACATGCGGAGCTTTGACATTTGACTTGGGAAATGTGATGGTCTGCTGTTTTTCAGAAACACTTTGCAACTTTGAAATATTTGTTGCCATGGTGACATCATTATTTGACACCCAAATGTCTGTGTTTGTCAAAGAATCGCATGCAGCGTTGGCTCCAGAAATGTCTCCTAAAGAGCTACCATGAGGCTCCTGTTTCAAGCTGACATAGTTGAATCGGACGTGAATATGTGGACAACATTATTAGATGGATGAACCCATGTCATGCTGTAATTAACTTTATGTTTTTGCTTTCTAGTTTCATTAAAAAGCAGGAAGTCAGTTTGCGTTCTCTCAGACTGTACAAATATATTTTTTGTTAATCTTGTTGATGACAAAGCTTATTTTCTACTATGCCCACAAGTCAATTACTTCGTGTATTTCTTCACCGTGAAAAGCCTGTGACTGCATGGTGCAGCGAATCTTAACAATCCTTGATCTGCACCGATCAATACTTTGTATCAACAATGAATCAAATGACTAATGCAACATGAAAGAGGCTCTATCAGCCAATTAAGGGCACAAAAGCAGCTTATACGCTGTAACATTCATAAGTATCACAGCTAACACATAGTGTTCCCATAATATGTTCCTGGAGCATTCCTCCACAGCTTTCTAAGGATGTTTGTTGCATGCGTTTTTGTTCATGTTGCATTCCTTAAAACATGAACATCTATGTTATTAGTAATGCTTTTCTGTGGGGGGCTGAGGTTTCCCTGTTGGAGGCCATTTGGCACCCCCCCCTCCTCCACACACACACACACACACACACACAACATTGGGGATTGTTTCCTAAAAGGGGGGTTGGTCTTCTCCCTAGAATATTATACAGATGTACAGATATACACTTATCCTTCCTAGAACATTTTGGAAATGTAATATTACCATCCTCTAAATCAAGAATCGAGCCTCTATTTGGAAACCAACGTTTTGTGCCTGGGCTGTTTTCAAAAAGTAATAGTAAAATAAGAATTGTTGTGTTTTCATTTTTATCTCGGATTGAGCTGTTTATTTCATCTGCAGAAGAAGGAGCGACAGTGAGGCACCGAGGCCGAGTCACAGGTAGACATGTTGGAGATGGATCGACGGAGAGACGTAGAGATGTTCCAGATAGACTGTGGATTACTGGAAGAGGGAAAATTAAATAAATGGAGAGAGACGCTGCGCGCCATAGACACTACACACACCTACACAAACACGCACACGCACAAACACTCGCTAATCTGTCAAGGCAACAAAGGGAGGCAAGCCAGGGCTGCATTTGCATGACAAACTGGCCCCGCTAGGTTGATTGAAGAGAAAACAATTTTAGGAGACAGGCTGGCTGTGTGGTACGGTGCCTGCCACCTCTGGGTGGGCCTCAGGACCCATAATCGCAGTGTGTGTGTGTGTGTGTGTGTGTGTGTGTGAGTGTGTGTGTAGGTGGATGGTTGATTTGTTTGTGAGTGTGTGTGTGTGTGTGTGTGTGTGTGTGCGAGACATGAGGTGGTAGTTAGAGGGATATGGGATTTAGTTAGATGGCAGGGAAACAGAGAAACAGAATTTATCAGTTTATTGTGTCTTGCTGCAGCTGCGTGTGTGTACATGTCTGTGTGTGTGTGTGTGTTTGTGTGTGTGTGTCTCTGTGCGTATGTGTGTGAGTATTTCTGTACTGCAGAACTGGTAGCTTTGTGTGTCAATCTCTGCCTGCATGTTATGTCTGATGTATAATGTGCGGGTATAGGGGTGTATTTGTGTGTGTCTTTGTGAGAAACATGTGTATGCATAGTCTGTACTGTACCGGTTGCTGTGTGCGTGTGTACAACTGAGTGTTTGAGACATAACAGTAAAGTCTATGTTTATGTGTGTGTGTGTGTGTGTGTGTGTGTGTATATATGCATGTGTGTGTGGTGTTTGTGTGTGTGTGTGTGTGTGTGTGTGTGAATTTCTGTTCTACCTTAATCCCCAGATTGCCAGAGCTGAGGGTTCAGACTTACACTGGCCTTGCTGCTACTGTCAGCCTAATCTAATCCTATCATCACTCTAAAACCTTGTCTGGTTGAAAACACACACACACACACACACACACACACACACACACACACACACACACACACACACACACACACACACACTTTCTCTCTCTCTCTGGGCTCATTCCCTTGCTTTCCTCACTCACATACAGTAGACGCCCACACATGTACACTCACCCATGGACACATACACACTCCCTCCCTGCTGTTGTCACACACACACACACACACACACACACACACACATGCACGCACACACAGATGAACAGTCACACAGATGCCTGAAGGTGGTTCGCAGTAGCTCTCTGTACGAACCGGGCTGCAGCGTGTGACAGATGTAGGTTGACTGTGATTTCTGAGACTTGCGTTACAGAGCGTGGAGGCTTTCGCTGTTTCTGTCACCCACAGTGTGTGTGTGTGTGTGATGCGTTTGTCGCTGAAATGTAATGCAGACGCCACGTCGAAGCATCAAGTGTCACTGACAAAAAGAGATAGAGGTGGAACAAAAAAACGGATACCGCAGTATATCACAATATGTCCTCTTGTATACATATATCAGTACACTTATTCCAAATATATGTTCTATTGTTGTTGAAAGGGTATGAGTGAGTGCATTGTTTTTGCAATATGATACACCATCTCTATGTGTAGGATTCCATTTTTTTCCTCATGGTTAATGTCTAATAAGTGAATGAAATTCACAATATACTGTATATCTAAGCATGTAGAATCAGCCTACTCAAGGAAACGGAACTATTGTGACTATGGTGTTTAAATGCTTGTCTACACCTCAGCCGGACATCACATAGACAAATTAACACGCCTCGATGATGCGATTGCAATTTGATTATGCGCTTCTAAAGCTGGACAACACATGAACGCGTGCTCCACAACAATGGACGGTGAAGCCACTGGAGCCAGCAAAGTAAAGAGAGAAAAAAAATGTATGTTCAATGTATTTACACACAGTGCGACCGGCAAGTATGATCAATTAAAGGAGAGAGACACAAAAGAAAAACCTGCATCCTATTCTCAGCGCAGACAGCACCAGCCCAGACAGCCGCGTCTGGATGGGAACTGTAATTGAGAATTTCTTAAGCTTATTAAGTTGTTTATATTTAGTCCTTTACAAGGAGACAGAAAAGTCAACAGATACACCTGTATATATCTGTGTCTGTATCAACCCTCTGAAAACAGCAGGTAGCACTGCATGAGGGGGCGGATCCCGTCAGTTATTCAGGTTTCTCGGTGCCATGTTAACTGAGACAAAGGCAGAAGTCTGACTCCACGCAAAAATAAAACTTCGAGCATAGCGCAATTAAGCTCTCCATGTAAATGTAAAATAACCCTAGCACGGCTCAGATTTAAACCCAGGGCATCTGGGTTTAAGACAATAGTGATGACCACTAAGCCACTGCCTTGGAGCTGGGAAATGGAAAATAATAAGCAATCCAAAAGGGACCCAATGACAATTAAACTCTCTTGAATAGAACCAAGAATGAACATACCTGAAATTCATTTCACCTCTATATGTGTGTATACAGTTTGAAGGTGTCAGTCTACAAGCTGTAGCTCATATAACAAAGTGCTCCTTGCTAGCAGCACCTGTAACTCTGCTGCTGACTTGTGTTTGACATGTTCATCTGGCGATACTAGTACTTAACTGTAGCCGACGATGACGCCCACTGAAAAGTAGTGGGAAATGGAATTAACATTATTGCCCCCACATGTGAATTAGTTGAAATCCACTTCTCCTTTTATTTGCCAAGATAATTCACCCACCTGACGTGCGACATATTCGGAGGCTGCTTAAGCAGCGTGATCTGGTGTCGTGTAGAATTGATCGGATTTTGGGTTGTTGCCTGTGGAACATTGTTGCAGTTCAATGGCTGTGAGAAGTTGCTGGATATTGGCAGGAACCGGAACACGCTGTCATACATGCTGAACCGAAGCACCGCGAACATGCCCAACGGGTGATGTCTGAGTCCACAGGCCAAGAACCGAGATGTTTTCAGCTTCAAGGAATCGTGCACAGATCCTTGCAAAATGCGGCTGTGCAATATCACTCTGCAGCAGGAGGTGATGGCGGTGGATGAGTGGCACACCAGCGGCCCTCAGATCCCATCTCGGCATCTCTGTGCATTCAAATCATCATCAATAAAACGCAATTGTGTCCATTGTCCACGGCTTATCCCAGCTCATACCATAACCCCACCGCCAGCATGCAGCACTCCGTTCAACAACATTGACCTCAGCAAACCGTGCTCCCACACATCGCCATACTCACTGTCTGCCACCTGCCCAGCACACTGGAAAAAAAGTGTGATTCATCTGTGGAGAGAACATTTCTCCAAAGTGCCAGACGAAGGTTCATGTCAGTTCCTGTCGACAATCTGCAGTCGGGTCAAGACCCTGGTGAGGAGAGGCAGTTCTGACAGTTTGTGTGGAAAATTATTCACTTGTGTAAACCAACTGTTGCCTCATCCGTCCGCGTGGCTGGTCTCAGGCGATCCTGCAGGTGAAGACGCCGGATGTGGAGGTTTCTCATTGGTTGGGTGTGCTGCCAAATTCTTGGAAACGCTAAAAAACGTTAAAAGTATGAAGGCTTATGGTAGTGAAATGAACATTCTGTTTAGCTAGTGGTCAGTCTGTCAGCTGCACAGTCCCTCAAACTTGTGGCATTGTGTTGTGCTAACACTGTACATTTCAAAGAACCCTTTAATGTGACCAGCCCAATATATACCTGTATGCACTTTGCTTCTTTTCCCTTGTTTTTTGCCATTAACCACGCCAGAACAGACCTGTGGTGTACTTGTGCATTATGTGTCCCCTGATAAGAGCTGATGGAAAACCATTTTTATTTTTTCAGGTCTTGGCATGGTTTTTGTTTCATTACATAGCCAGACCTGTTATTTGTCACATATTTTTAGGTGAGTTCTTGTCCTAAGAGCATTTTTAGTACCAGATAAGGGACACATGACACATCAGCAACTATTAGCTTCCACAAAGGCTAAACTAATGGTAGTGCCGGAGGCAGCTGTGACATGTTAAATAATTTTAGTTAGTACACATTAAATCATCATAAATGAATCAACAGCAACTGCGTTTTAGAGTAAATTATGATGATTTTGCCCTTAATGCGAAGCATGTCACCGGTGCTTGCAGAACACTCATTTATTTAACATTCAGCAGTCAACAGGAGAGCCGAGCTTTTAGCTGACGTCTTTATCTAAAAGAGGGCCTGCAACAAAGGACTAAGCCTGAGAAACATCATGAAAATGCACAGGCAATAATGGGCTAAACGTGAAAACTTGATGACTGTAAGGATTAAGTGAGGTTTCCTGACATCGTGGTACCAAACCAGCTTCCAGTTCAGCTGCGAGCGGCAAACCCCTGTGACCTGACTTCTACTCCATCTGTGTGCACGCGTGCATGTGTGTGCATGTGTGTGTGCATGTTCGTGTGTGTCTCTCATTAGCTCTAGGTTAAGGCAGGAGTTTACTGGCGGTGACAGGTTTATTAAATATCTCAGGGCCCACAGTGGACATGGCTGGGAGGGAAACCCCCACTGCTCATGTAATTAATGTGGCCACTCAATACTCATGTTTGAAGCCTGTGTGTGTGTGTGTGTGTATGCATGTGTGTGTGTGTGTGTGAGCTGTATTCTTTTTCACTTTACCAGCATGAGTATTTTTGTTAATGAGTGTGTATATGTGTGTGTGTGTGTGTGTGTGTGGTTGTTTTCCCCGCAGTGCGGAGGGACAAGGAGCTGTTCAGGGACTGCGACTGGGGCGAGCCTCCCTGCTGAGAGAGAGAAAGAGAGAGAAAGATAAATGAGAGATGATGATGATGGTGATGATGGTGTTGGTGATGATGATAGAGAGAGGAGGAGGAGGATCTGAGATTAAAATGCTTGGAAGACTCGTCTAAAGGGGTTCATTCATGATTGATTGCTGAACTTGTTTTTCCACGTTTGACTTAAGCAGGTTGGTAGTTTTGCCCTCACGATACTGTCTGGTCTGTTCAGGAGAACAAACCTGTCAACTTTTTTTATGAATCCCTGCATCTTTATTTATTAATGTCTGGTTTAGAGTCTAATTTTAGTCTCTCCACCATAGTTCCTTCTGCCCGCACTTAAAGAACCAGAAAAACTCATCTCAGGAACTAAACTTGGACCTGAAAGTCCCTGTTATTCAGTCCTGTTTGCGTTACCAACACATCTGAGGATTCAGGTATAGTTAAAGCATTACGAACCCATGATCGATTAAAAACTAGCACACATGAGGAAAAAATCCCAGCCCCAAAGTTCCTGCACTTTTGGGAAGTAAAACACCCCTCCTGGAACTTAATTCAGACACATACTTGTGACAGCAATCAAGCACGTCCACACAGTCAATATCATCAATAATAATGTCCATTTATCTTTCTAATTACTTTAATAGGTGCATCATTTCACTCTCCTGCATCTCAAATAAAGTCTTTATATTCAAGATCCCAAAAAATCTATTGTTGGATTAATTTTAAATATGCACTGGCCTTTAGAAATGCATAAAAGGGACCTATAGTTTGTATCACCAGCATGCCGTCAATTATTGGATCGTAAATTTATTAAAACAAAGTATTTTGTACATATATTTGAAGCCGTTATTCGAATACCACATGCAATAGTCAGTTCCAATCAGTTCTCCAATTTGCTGGTGAATAACTTGAAACGTGAGATGTGCAGATCGATTTTTTTGACTCGTTTTGGACAGATGTGACAAACGTTGGCTTGCTGCAAAAAGCCAGACAACAGATTGATGGACCTCAGAACAGAAAGACAGAGTGGGGAGTAAGGAAAGCGAGATGGAACATAAACCCAGACCTGACTTTATCTGGTCATTATGATTGCTTTTATGATCCCCACTATGTCAAAAAGGAGAAGTAGGGAAAAAGAAAACGTCTCTCGGGCAGAGGAGACATGATGATGATGACAGACACTGAGGTTTCACTGCAAATCTGATGAAATTCTAATTGGGAGAGGACCCGCTCAAGCGTTCCACCGGCGGCCTGTTTCAGGTTAGCAGCTGCAGACAACATGGATCTGCCGCTGATTTTCAATTAGTTTTGGTCTTTGAAACGACAAAAAAGGAGGAGCACAAAGCAGAAGTAACTATTAGCCTCTTAAACCTGCTGGACTTTAACACACAGTACGTGGAACACGCAGTGCTGTCGGAGTTTGGATCAGTTGAATGTGAACAGAATCATGTCTGGGTCGGGATGACCCGTCAGACAACGGACAGCTGGGAGCCAGAGGTCATCTCAGCAGTGGCTGTATCTTGTTATTGCTTCATTAAAAGAGGATTTGTGTCTTTGTTTTTTTGTGTTTTTTGCCAGCCAGTTTAATACAGATTAGATTAAAAAAGGACACGATACAAAAAAAAGCCAAATTGAAAATGGTTTATACTCAAATACAAGTCGCCTTTTTTTAATATTAGTCATTTACAGTTTAATGTTAACGACTTATTAAATGTGCATATTTTAACTAGATTTACAGAAAATCTTTACAATTCCTTCAAACCAATGCAGAAGAAGACAACAGAGTAATTAAAACCGCCAGTTAAACCTTGCGTTACGTGAAAAACTTGATGGGAATATGTACTAATTAAAGCAATATTACAGTTCTCTCATCACTCAACACAGAGTTTGATTCACATAATGGGCAATTTAAACACATGAATACACTGATGATCAGGAGGTCATCATGACAACAGGATGTTAATTACTGGGGGATGACTGAGCCACGGACTATATGTTCTACTTTATCTTTCTTTTACATCTGTTTCCAATGCACCTTGTTGCTGTTTTGTATTATCTAACATTATCTGTTTCACCTGAGGCATAAAAACATAAAAAGTTTTTTTCTTTTATTTTCACATTTCTGGTTCTTTCACTGAATGTGAAAATTCAAACAATACAATACAATCAAAAAGCCCATTTCTGTTTAAAAATGCATACAGTTTTAGGTTTCAATAAATAAATGTTCAAAGTCGTTTTACTCAGTTTTTTTGAAATCTGAAATCTGAAATCTACAGAGGGAAGAGGCAGGGATCTCGGTTGAAAAAAAAAGTGAATAAAGTGTGAGATATGAAACATGGAGGTTACAGAGAGGAGAGCTTGATGAGCTGCTTGGAAAATGGTGAGTGACAGGGATTGGACTCTAGCGAAAGCGGACAGAAAATGAAATGATGACATGGGCAGCTCTCCCACCTGCACAGACACACTGTCTGGCCAACAAACCAATCACTCTCTGAGGAGGCAGCCTCTCTCTGGATGTCACTAGGCAGACAACAAGCACCCCCCATGCACACACACACACAGAAAAACTTTGACTAAATCACTGCTTAAATCATTTTCCAGCCCATCGCCAAATTATCCTCCATCTCTGTGTCTCTGACCGTTTGTGTCACTTTTTGCATCCTACTCAGCACTCAGATGCATTTTTGTACGTTTTCCATCGCTTGCAGGAACACTTCAGTCACACATAATTTAACGCTGCGCTGCCAACAGGAGCAGGAGGTTGAATAATCAGAACAGACTATCAGATAAGGAAAGAAAGTCAGAACACAGATGCTTGATGTAGCGACTGATTGACTGATTTGTTGCCTTCAGGAGGGTAAAACCAAATGAATATCACACATATGTCTTTCTACTGGCTGGGAAGAGAAGGATGAAAAATGATTCTAGAGTCACTATTTTTAAAATAAAATCGTGATTGCATACTTTCATTCTTGTTATTATAGTTACCGGGTGAACAGTAAAAAAATCTTGTCTATATAAAGATTTATCAAATGAACCTAAATAAAAGAACAACAAAGTTCTTCAGATGCTTTGAGGAAGTTACAGAATCTAATGCAACAGAGGCTAGCTGAACCGCGCTAATGAATGTGGTACTGAGCTACATGTTTGGACTTACATTAGGCCGGGTTGAGAGGGCACAAAAATGCATTAAGAAGATTCTGCACTAAAAACACTGTGTGGGTGGAAACTCTCCAGAACCACACACATAGCATTTCCCAATGTGATAACATCATCAACAGGACACCATCCCGGCTTCAAAAATAAATCTGTTTCCTCGGCTCACATGTAGTTAGGGTTTTTGTTAAATTAAAAGATATCCCTAAAAATATATATATTTGTGTTTTTTACAGACCAGAAATCATCTCTGTAATTTCTTTATATCTCCTCTCTCATGTTGTTTCATTATCTCAATAAAGAGCTGTCCTCTGATTGGCTGATTTGAATGGCTGTGAATGGCTATAGAACACACCCAGACCTTATAACCAAAAAGATATTTAAATCTAACTTTCTACAATATGAAACCTTTAAGTTTAGGCACAAGGAAAATTGGTTAGGATTAGTGAGGGATCGTTGTAACAGTAACTATGTCGCTGTAGGAAATGATCATGATCATTGGTATAAGAACCCACCACTGATCACTTTACCTGACTCTATAAAGATGTCCCACTATTTTCATGCCTTTCTTAGCACCAAAGATGAAAACATGTAGGGGTTTTTCATATCTCGTCAATTTTTAGTCACCACTAAACGGTGTATGCTAAAAAAGAATTAAATATGTGAAATTCATCAAATATTCAACATATCTGCACTACAACATATGTGCGCCGTGAATCAGACATCACGGAGTCTTCAGGTTGCAGCCCAGAATGGCTCAACATATGGAGTGACGGGTCGAATAATCGCCGTCCTCGCTGTTGATTCCGCCCTGTCGGACGTCTTACCCGCCGGTAGAATGAGATACAACTGCCGACTGGATGCGGCGTGGCCGTTGTCGTGCGGCCCTGCCTTTGGTTTTAGCACCTCAGCGGCGAGCGCTGCGGTTACAAGCTGTTGTGGGGCGATCTGTTGACTCCATATAGTCACGCTCGCTGCTGCCGTAAAGGGAGGCTAGGGGGGCTCCGCTCGCGGCGCAAGCTGTGAGCGGGGACACTCGCTGGCTTAGTACAAGCTGTTTACTCCCCGGTTCTGCTACCGAAAGCTATAGGGTGGCGAGAGAGAGAGAGAGAGAGGGAGAGAGGGAGAGGCAGACTGGTGGGGAACACTGGCTGGGCTGAAACAAGCTGTCAGGGCCCGTGCTGTTCACAAGCTGTAGGCCGCGAGCCAGGCAACCTGGGAGCTAACAAAGATATGAACCATGGTAGGATAGACACGTATATATATGTTTTAGATATCCGTCCCGTGCAGGCAGGGGTCGGCTGGAAGCAGCTGTGTTGGTGTGGGCAGCATTAGCTCGCCGGTCGTGCTAACCTGCGTGTGGCTAAGTTCTGCCAGGGTGGTAGCAGGTCTGGGGCGCTGCAACATGTTCCCACTACCGTCCATCTGTCGGCCCGCGCTCGCAGCGCAGCATCCCTCACCTAATGTAATGTTTTCATTATAGCCCTCAATATGGGAGATATAGGATTTGGCGAGGCCTCGCCAGGCAAGGCGGAGGGTACAGAGCGGCTCGGAGAGGTGGGAGCGTTTGGTACGGGCGCCCATCTGTTCCGGACCTGCTGCCCTCGCAGGCTGCAGCGTACTGTATGTTGTGACATTCTCAGATGAACGTAAGGGAGGATATATATAAATGCCACTGCTGTTCTTCCAGAACAGGCCATGGAAAGGATCAGTAAAGCTACAGTTTAGTTTCAGTTGCTGAAAAAAAAACTGGTATATGGCTGGCCCATGTGTGAAAATCTAGAGGGTTTCTAATTTGAAAGAATTGGCAGCACTTGGTTGAGGTGATGGACGACCTTCGCCCCAAATCAGGAACGTGATAAACACCGAGCCTAATTACTCCTTAAAATCACAGCTAAATTAAAACAAGCTAGGGAGCCGTCACAGTCTTTAGAAACTAAAAAAAAAAAAAAAAAAACTAGATAATTGTGGATCAGGCATCATTTCAACTAATTCAACAGAACGATTGAATGGCACAGCACAGCTAATTATTGAGTTTCTGGGTGTCATTGCAGTGTTTGGTGTGCTGGGGAAAATGTAAAAAAAAAAAAAAACACCAACGTTTCGCCCACAAAGTTCGTGAACTGAAGTGAGAAAAGCTGACAAACAATTATCCGGTTCTTCTTTAATTGGAAGTAGGTGATAATACAAAAAGGGAAAGCCAACACCACATATCTATAATACACAATAACTGTGTGTGTGTGTGTGTGTGTGTGTGTGTGTGTGTGTGTGTGTGTGTGTGATTAGATTTGTCAGAGAACATTTATGTCAGCCAGTTTCAGGATCCCAACGTGGGACTCTTTATGGGACAGGGTCATTGTTACTGTTAGGAAACACCTGTGATATTTGCTCTATGTCCCAAATCCATGTACTAGACAGCAGTGGTTGAGTGTGTGGACAGGAAAAGAGACTAAATCAGAGATCTAACATCTAGATCTATGCAGCATGCTACCAATAACTATGGAAGAGTAAAATTTGACATGTCAAGATTTAGATTGAAATTTCAGAATTAGGGCTGAGCAGAAAAATTGGAAGGGAGGAACACTCTTTCTTTGGCTGAAACCCCAGGCCCTGCACTTCCTTCTGTGTGAGCGAGCGACACCATTGGTCGGCCGGGTCGCGTGGTAGTGACTTACTGCTTAGTGTTTGTTTGTTGGTCAGTGCAGCTCCAACATGGCGGCCACGCTCCAACGATGCCATTTTACAGCCAGGCAAGTTCAATAAAATATCTTTCTGAAAACGCTAGCAGATGAAAATCAGCCGCATAAAAGTCCCTTCATTGTTGTTCGCCACAAGGATCCCAACAGAATACAAGCAGAGTTTCCATCTCCCTTCCCCTTAAAAACCCAGGTTGAGTTCACACCCTGCTTCTTCTTGCTTTTCTCTCTTCGCCTTTTTTCTTCAAGGGTTGCCACAGCGAATCGGTTGCCTCCATCTAACCCTATATCCTGGTTCTCTGAAGAAGAAGAAAAGATGGCAGGACCCGTGAACTTTTCCTAGGTTGGCATTGGCTACAGCCACAGTAGCCTGTGTTAGTGTTGAGGGATAAAGTAGCAGCTAAACCTGCTGAACTGGCATCAGATTAATCTCTCACTTATCGAACCATTAGTAGCCTGATGTTATAGAAGGTAACATTTCACTGATAATTCTACCATTTAATGATACTTCACAGTTGATGCATAACCGTGCAAAAAATAATGGATTGAGCTGCTCTCAACTCCTCAATTCTCAACCAATTTCTCTTACTTTACTTCCTATGTCATCAGAAAGGCTTCACCATCAATTACATGACTAAAAATATTCTAGTTCCAGTCAAACTCTGGATGACTTGATATATCAATGTTAGCTCTTATTCATATAGTGGACAGTTCAATGGTATATTTAATATTAGGAACTAAGCTGTAAGGATATGAACGAATTTAATGATCTATAATGAATTTTGTAAAATAAATAGTTTTTGGTGTTCCTACTTATGTGCCATTGAAATTAACTTTAATCTTTCATCTTAGATTTAAATTATTTTTGAGATTCTCACAACTATATCTAAACTTTTTCATAAAACTTCGAAGCAGCTGCAGAGGATCACTGCATAAAACTGCAATTCATCCAATATGCAAGTAATATTTCTCTATTCACATTTTGAAAACACACACAATAATACTACTTCACGTTGTTTGTAGTATGTTTCTGCTCTGCTTGTGTGCTGAGTGACCAAACATTGTTGCCCTTTAAATAGCACACAACTAACCTGTCCTATCCTGTCCTCAAATCACCACTGTGCTTTTATTGCACTGGACCATACAGGCAACACACCCACTGGCACCAAAAAACACACACACTCTTTACAGAACGCAGGAGCTGGGTGTGAAATTGCCACTTTAACGTGTTTTGTTAACTAGAGATTACAGTTGAGTTTTGCAAGAAATATAAAAAAAAATCAAACCTTCCTCCATACTTTTCTCTGCCTGGTCCCAATACATCATACATCGTAGTATACCATGACAGATATAGAACAAATGAAGAAAAAGCTCAGCAAAAAGTCCCATGACTGATCATATCACCTGCTACCTCATTCTGACACAGTCTTCTGATGCTTTTTGCTGTTTCCATCTCGTTCCCATAGCCGTCTTACTCTAAGACCCTCAAGAAATCCCAGCACTGTCACTAAACAGAATAGAATCTCTGCCTAAACTCATTTATTTACAAACACATATAACAGTAATATGACCAGATCATTATACTATACAGGAAAAAGTCCAAAGCAAGATATTTATCATTAGTCTGGTTTTTACTTGGCCTTTCAACTCAATTTTAAAACTGGTATGAAGATTGACTTCTGCACTTTACATAAATTGTAGCTTTTTTCTTACAATAACATGTCTCTCCTCATCCCAATGTATGTCCATGTTTTACCCAAATGTACAGATTGTCTATTAGGATGCTGTAATAATCCAACACACCCTCATTTGGCGAACATGAAAGGTCTACTTCAGCCTCCATGTTACTATAGGAATACATACTTCCCACAGGCATTGCACTAGTATTTTTAAAAGAAGCCTTTTTGTTTGCCTTTGCATGTTATGCATCTGTGTTAATCTTTTCTATGTGGATTCTTCACATCCAAAAGGAGCATAATTCATGGTTGGCAATATTTCTGTACCATTATGGTAGAGGATGAACTGGTGGGAAGTGATTAGGTTCACGGTGTCTGTTAGTCCCTGATCAAGGCATTAATTATTCCTCGTGGCTTCCAGTGCAATAAGAGTAACTCCAATAAATATGGAAACGTTCACTTTCACCCTGTCGAAGCAGCAGGTCAGGCCTACACTGCACACGTCAACACTAAGTGCTCTTGACATGTGAACAACTTCTGTTCCTTAGAAGGTTTATGGAACAATGCCAAAACTGTCATGTGGTGTCACCCTTTAAACTTGGATAGTTTAGCTCACTTAAAAAGGATTTAAAAATTGTAAAATAACACATGCTATCAACGAGTTTTATATTCTAGGTGGTTTAAATAGGTATCATTCTATTTCAGTTACACAAAAAAAAAGGTACAAATGTAATTTTAAATGGCAAGCAATCAACATGAACACAACATTTTGAGGCTTGCTCAAGGCTTATTAAAACTTTATTTTAAAAAGTTTTTGACTTTCTCATCTTGCCAACTCTTATTTATCACTGACCTAATATCTGTTAAGGACAAACTGTTCATTAGGATGTTTTTGTGTGTATGCCCATAATTCTTTGTCTTTGGTTGTGTTTCAAAACATCACGGATGTCTGGCTGAATGTTAACTGTCCTCATGCATCACACTCAATCTGGGAATGAATCCCCTAATCACCTTTACAGCTCAAATGCAATAAAACTTGAACAATATTATTATTATCCTTTAATTTTTCAAGTGAATACCATCATGCAATATTGAGATAAAATAATGCATAAAATAAATTGACAAAAATTGTAGCACTGGTCGTTCAACAAGTGTAAATAAAATAAAAATCAACAAAAAATGACATTTTGAACATGGGAATATAAACTGTTGATGACTTATAAGTGGTTAATATGGCTGAGTTTGACTGATCTATATGAGCGAGAAATCTTATAAGGTAGTAGTTTGCTAATCAGAGCTTAATATATTATTAAATTAATGAGAGCACTGATGTTGACCAGAGGACACTTGAAACAGAAGAGAGGTTTTCCTGTAGGTAACGTCACCCACATCAGGTAATAACAAGATAATAACACATGAAGTCTTCTATGTTGTTATTATTCATCTTTAGACAAGTGACAACCACACAGTCCCAATCTCAATCCTGTAACCCTATCATGCTTCCTCCAGATGCTCCAGGCGTGACCATGCTCCCTTAAAACAAGGAGATGCAGCCCTTTTGCTTTTCATTTCCCGCCTCTTTTTCCCCTGCATCTTTGTTTTTTTTTTTCGACGCAGATTGAATTCTACACGTCGTGTCGCGAGGCCACGGTTTACACGGCGAGTAGAGATCGCTGTCTGAGCATCGTCCTGGAGGATAAAAGAGCGGCGCGCGATGGCTGCTGTGAAATGCCTGCAGCGGGAACGGCCGTCACATCGAGTAAAAGCGAACGTGTGTATTAGAATAATAACCATGTGTTTGTGCGTTTTAAAAGAGAAAAGGGAAACGGAAAAAGCGGTGTGACGCCCCAGCCTTTCAAACACTCCTGAAAATGCACTCTCTGATTTCATACATTTTAAGGACGGGTAGTTGTTTAAGGTGTGTGTGTGTGTCTGTCTATCTGTGGGTGCATGTGTGCACATCTGTGTATGTATATGTGTGTGTGTGTGTGTGTGTGCCTGTAACTATATGTATAGACTCTTAACAGCAGGAGGCTCTAACCTGCACTATCTACAGTCTGTAATCGCTGCTGTTTATGGCTGCATAAAACAACACACACACACACACACAAGCACACACACACACACACACACACACACACACACACACACACACACACACGTCCTCATTCCCTCTCTGTCTCACACACAAACACACACACACACGCACAAACACATTTATGGCTGCTGTCTGTCTGATTGTGTGTCTGTCTGGCTGTGTGATTATTGCCGTCTGGTTCGTGGCTCTTATCAGTGCTGTGATGGACACACACACACACACCCACACTCGCTTGACACACACCTTCGCTCTCTCTATCTCTCTCTCTCTCTCTCTCTCTCTCTCTCCCCCTCTCCCCGGGCTGTGCTCTGTGCTTCCTCTGGTGGTGGTTGTGGGGTGGCGTTGCGTCTGCGCTTCACCCCGCCGAGCCGTGTGCCAGTTCAGGAGATTGGCATTAAAGCCAGACATGAGCTCATCGGCCCAGCTGGGCAGACAGCCCATTACAATGCTCAGCAGGGCCCTACCGCAGGGGTGAAAAGAGCTCAATACCTGCTGATTATCTACTCTTTCTCTCTGTCTGTGTCCCTCGCTCCCCCTGCTTCACTTGCTTTTGCTTTCACTCTGTTTCTTCGTCTCTTCTCTTATTCATTCGCTCTGTCAGGTGTCCTCTACCTCGGGCTCTGTCTATCTCTTTCTCAATCTGTCTCATTCAATCTGTCTTTCTCTCATTCAAATCCAAACTGAGAGACACACACACACACACGCAGAGGGAGACACTGTCTATATCTGTCTGTCTGACATTCTCCTTCCTCTTTTTCTCTCTATCCGTCTCACTCACTCAACTTTTCAGTGAACGCTGTGGTGTCATTGCAGTGGTGCCTGCGGCAGTAAGAGAGGTAGGGAGGGAGGGCTGTTTTTTTTAAATGACAGGGTGTGTGTGTGTGTGTGTGTGTGTGTGTGTGTGTGTGTGTGTACAAATGACAGGGGTGGGAAACCAGACAGCTGGTGCACCTGTGCGGACAGGATATGACACAGCACTACAGCCAGACAAGGGCAGGAAGCTGCAAATACGGTGTGGCATGCCAGACGTTTTTATTGAACGCAACTCTACTCTGCAATCTGACTGTCTGGAGTGGCCTTTCTGTTACTTAGCGCTCTGCTGAAGATGTGAAGCTATAAGTCGATGCTCAAGCAAACACCCCCCCCTCCACCCGCTCTCCCCTCTCCCTCTCGCTGTCCAGCCTCGTCAGCCGGGGAGATGCATTGCGGTTAATTCATGAATCCTATTCAGCCTCGTTATGAAGGCTGAGTCACATCCATCTTTTGTTCTGACATTTGGAATGACATTCAGCAAATACTGACTCCACATAGAAGTCGCGCGGTGTTTGCGGGTTATTAGTCTGACTGAAAAATGTTATGTTAAGAGTCGGAACGGATTATTGTCACGCACAAGAGCCTCCATCCCACCGCTTCCATTGGCGAAGGCTGCACCCACAGGAGGAATTTTAGTGATGCAGGATGGAAAGTATACTTCACCGCACCGGCTGTAAGCGCATTGTGTAAATTTAGAGCGTTGCATGTTGAATCATGCGCTTAGAGTTGATGCAGCCAGTTTGCACTAATCTTATCTCCTTCTGTGTTAAATCCTGGTAAACTACACAACTAAACACATGTGTACCGGCTATCTTCAACCCATATGAGATGGGCGATGAGGTCTGGCTTTGGCCCCTGTGTGTATGTGTGTGTGTCAGAGGTCAGAAAGTCAGGAAACCGTCTTTGGTTGCCTTCACGACCATGGTTTGGTTTATCTGAAAAAGATCCGGCAACATTTGCCTTTCAGAACCACTCAGGCTCATCTCGAGCGAGGCAGGAGGATGTAAATCTCTATTTAGCCTATACGGCAGCATTCAAAACCAGGGTTGCAGAGTGCTCCACCAGCACAAAGGAATGATAAAAGCATCTGATGAAAGGAGAAGCCACTCTGGATCGGTCAAACGCTTTATTATGTTGCACAGGCAACAGTCACGGGGCGGTCATCATCAAATAATCAATTAAGAGCATAAACTCATAACCTGCTGATCCTTGTTTTATCCAATACAACACACGCATGTGACTTTTATGTCGTTGAGCTAACTTTAATTTATTGTTTTTCTTCTAATATCACTTTAATTTTTGCATGCTAAGTACTCATTTTTTTACTTTATTATTTTTAAACTAACCTAAGACTACATTATTTTTTATTATAAGTAACTTTATTGTTTTATACTAACATTAGTTTATTGTTTGTATGCTGATATCACTTTATTGTTTTTATGCTAACACTACTGTATTGTTTTCATGCTAATGTTAGTTTATAGTTTTTATGCTAACATTACTTTATGTTTTATATGCTAAAGCTACTTTATTGTTTTTATGCTAATGTTACTTTATTGTTTTTCTACTAACGTTGGTTTATTGTTTATTGGACATGCAGATTTCATTGTTAACGTGTAGCGTTAACCCTGTTAGCGCTATTTTGTGCAACTACAGTAGTTGTTTTCAAAATGCAAGAATCACACAGATATTCAACTGAAAACTGCATTTTTTTCGGGATGGCAGCAGGTTACTTTATTCGTAAATACTGAAAACATTCTTTCCCTGCACTGGTTTTATTGTTGGCAAAGGAAAATGTATCTGGTTTTCTTGACAGTTCCTGCCTTTTGTGGCATTTTAACCTTTGATTCACTCCAGTATATCGAGCTTTGCTTCCTCCCAGATGGTCTGGACGGGATATAAAATCCAGACTGCACCAGAGTTTTATTCACAATTTTCACACCAACCTATTGTACACATATGTTAGTCTCATCCACACAGAGGAAAACAATAAATAAAGTATTGTATATGCTCAGCATATTCTGATTCAAAGCAAACGTGTGCTCGCTCTCCATTCGTGCTGTCGTACCCTGCAAGAACAGAGCAAATCTCTAGAAAATAAGATGTAGGCTCGGACGCTTTCATTTTCCCAGTGTCCTCCTCCGTGCTCCCTTCTGGTTTCTGATGAAGACGAGGCGTAATTGATTCAAAGTGGTGCCCGGGAGACGGCTTTGGTTTCAGAAGTAATGGAGCGACAGAAAGGAGAGGCGAGGCGAGCTGAAGCAGACACCAGAGAGCTGGAACAGTTTTTCCAGTCCATGTTTGGGGATGATGCATGAAACCTTTTTTTCCCAGGCTGAGCCACAAGATGGCGCTATGAAGTAGTGTCTCTCTCAGCAACACAGATGGAGGACCTGCTCTGGCTGCTTTTTTGTCAGTGGGGGGGGGGGCGATGGACCTGAGGCCTGTTACCGTGCTGCTTTTTTTTTCTCCCCCAGTATCAGCCTGATCACATCCTCTGATGCGTTCAGGGTCTCGTCACAAACGTCTCCATTTGCACCTGCGAGCGTTTGTAGTTGAGAACGGGATATTTGTCACAAACCTTCGCTTCTTGAATATCTTTTCAGTAATCTGGCTGGAAGCAGGAAACCTCCTTAAACTTTATCTTCAAATGTAGCAAATGTCGCGCACACACACACAGACACACACACACACACACACTGGAGTGCTGTCAGTCGGCTGTACACAGTGTGGGAGTATTTCCTTTCCAGTCTGCCTGACTTCAGTATTAAAGAGGAAGGGGAGGGGAAAAAAAACAACATATTTTCAGATCTTTTATAGGGGCGTAAATGAACATGTCATGCTTTGGATTCAAACAGTCACCAAACACGCAGTGAACTCCTGAATTCGCATGAAAGCCCCGTGTAAGCAGGAAAAGCCCAACGAAAAGTTACCAAAATAGGCACATCCGCACGTGCCGAGCGTGATAAACCTATCAACCCTAAAGTTAGTATTCCTCAAATACACGATGAGACAGACGTTTCCCAAGAGAGAGAGAGAGAGAAACGCACAGAGGCTGTGTGTGCAGTGTGTGTGTGTGTGTGTGTGTGTGTGTGTGTGCAGACTGCAGTCAGGGGGGATGGTAGGGGAGCTGGTAGACTAGAGTGCATTTGGTATTCAGCCGTGCCTAGTATTTATCTGTCTGCTGGCTGTCTAGTCTGGTCTGGCCTGTTAGTGGTGTCACCCTGCGTGCTCCCCGGGGGACTAAATTGACGCTCCAGACAGACTGTGCGTGTGTGTCTGTGTCTCTGTGTGTGTGTGTTGTTTGGCGGTGTTTGTGAGTAGATAGAGGTGGATTTGCAAAAAGAGAGAATCAATGCGTCTATCTATGAGCGTCTGGGGGGGGGGGGGGGGGGGTGCTGGACTGAGGTGTATGGTTTATATATATGTGTGTGTGTGTGTGTTTGTGTGTGTGTGTGACCTCAGGAGAGTGACCTCAAATCAAAAGCTGAGAAAAATACAAAATTCTCCTCAGCAATTGATATTATTTTTTAGCTTTAGCTGACAAAATGGCCAGTGCCTCAATTTGTTGCTTCAGTAGAATTTTGACAGCTGCCAGACCTTTTTTTTTAATTGCATTAGGGTTACACAATTTTTTTTGTTTATCTTGCCTATCCAAAAGTGTCAGTACATTAGTCAGAGGGGTGGGGAATTCACTGCCGTCAAGGAAAATATTTTTGCATGATTGGATATAGAACTTGGCCAGTGATGTGACACTTAACGCATAACATCTGTTGGAGGCCTGTGCTTTTCCCATTCACTTATTTTTCTTCACAGAGATCCATTTCATTTTATTGCATTTAGTTACCGTTGTTTTCAGAATGATGGTGGTAAAGCCACCCCTTTCAGCAGGCAGGCAAAGCTTGTATATATTATATAAATGCTAAATATATATATGTCACATGTTGAAAGTTTGAATGAACATTACTGACACAACATGATTTCCTGCAAAAAAAAAACAAATAAACAGCATAATCAGTGATTTTACGCAGATAGAATAAATCTTGCTTTTATTTTCTTGGGGGACCACCTGGATTCTCTTCAGTGACCGCCTATAGGTCCACAAACCAGAGTTTGGGAACCTGCCGGTCTAGAGTGGCATTCAGAGCCTCTCTCAGATTTGAACAGCCTAGTTTATTTATAGACTGCAGATGGTCCTGCGCTAGAGTGTGTGAGTGTGTGTGCAAGTGTGTGTGTGTGTGCAAGTGTGTGTGTGTGTGTGTGTGTGTGCGCGTGTGTGTGTGAGTGTGTGTGCGTGCGTGTTGGTTGGGAGGATTGCACTGTTAGTTGGATTCAGAGGGGATGTGGTGGGGTGGAGGGGCGGGTTACAGGATGGGAAGGTGGGGGTCTTGCCTCTCTGCTGCACATGTGCCCCTGAACCACAAGACTGGTGCGGGGGTCACCTCAAGGTTAGCCCCTTCAAAGAGCTGTCTCCATTGGCTGTGGCCCGCCGTAACAAGGGAGTGAAACTCGAAGCGCTCTCCCCACCCTCCCCAAATAACACACCAGACCGGCCAGTCCCGGTCCTGCCACACACCCCCCTCCTTCTTCCCCCCTCCTCTGCTCTGCTCTCCCACAGCCATTGTCAACCATGACCCGGCCGTCTGCTAGCTTTCTGAGTCAGGTCAGGCACCCCCCACCACCCACCCATCCATGCACACCCACCCCCTGCAATTCAGACACACACACACACACACACAAACATATAACCCCTGTCCCATCCCTTCTCTGATGTTGCCTTCAAGTGCTCCTCGTACAGCTCTATCGCCTAGTTGTGAACATGTACATTGAAGCACATTCAGGTGCTTTTTGGGTGAGAAATAATCAGAATAAAATATCAGAATGAGCCTTGCAACAGAGTATGGTTTTAAATTCTTGAAGACCTGTTTTTATTCTGTAAGGCTACCGAGAAAATGTAATATGCTTATAATTGATGAAAAGAATAGTATTTCCAATGTTCATTTTCTGCGCTTAAAGCAACAAATCTGGCCTAAGCTGTCAGGAAACTTGGACAGTCTTGTCTGCTGAACAGAACTTTGAGCTGTACAAATTGTAATATTTATGAATCACCAGCAAGTACAATAGCCAATTAATGCGTTCTGCAGCTAATATATGCACAGCTCGCTGGCCATTTATAAATATTAACTAGTTGTAGCACACAGTGCCACACTATGCATAACTGAACCAGGGGGCCTGCAAAACAAATACTCATTGACTTGCTAAAACCTAAAACATTGTGTTTGGCTTTGTTATATATGAAATTTAAATTTGTGTTTTTATTTTTTATATACAACTATACTAAATGTCGTCAGATGAGAAGGCTTAAACATGACCTGACTATGTCATAATATATAATATATAAGTATTACCAGTATATTATATGCATTCTATGTAGTTTATTATGAGGATCAGCTGACACTCCTACTCTTCCTGGTCTTCAAGACAACATAAGAACAACACAAGAGAAGAGAGAAGCTTATTATTATGATTAAAATCCAATTTTCCAAAACGTTTTTTTTAATGAACACACATAAATAATTATAATAATTTAAAAAAATGCTGAATACAGTAAGAAATACTAAAAAAAATGAGGTGGAATATACTCTCTGCACATTAATTTTAAAACTGAGACAAGGCAACAGCTCCAACATGACTGCAACCAAACAAATTGGACCTAGACAAGGTTATTTATGATCCGAATACAGAGGGAAAACTTTAAAGAAGTGAATGTAAGGATGTTTTTGTGAATACTGATATTTCCCTGTGCTCTTGAAGGCAGCGCCTCTCTTTCCCCCTGTCTGCCCCGCCTCCGCAGTCCTCTGACTGGCCAGCGCCGACTGTCAGTCAAGCGCGTGGGCGGAGCTTGAGCCCGCTGTGTCTGCTCCGGTCTAGTAGAGGAAGGACAGCTGCTCTCAGCGGCGGAGGAAGGAACGGAAAAACACACACACATATACACACACACACACGCACACACACACACGGACGATACAATGCGTTAGCCGCAGGCGACGGCTCATCCCGAAAAGCTCCGACCGATTCACTTCCCGAGCCGCTCCGAGAGGAACATGGCGTGAGACGAAAACGGTGGGGGAATAAAAGTGCGAAAGTGTCGGGAGTTACTAGCAGCGGCGGACTCTGCTGCCGCTGCCTGGAAGTTTTTCGTTGTTTTCCCGTCGGGGGGCCCCGACGGTGGCGGCGGCGGCTCTCTCCACGGAGCGGTGTCCCGGTCTGCCCAGCCCCATGCAAAACCTAACGGCCCCTGGCGGCCCCGGCAACTCCAATGTCACCTGCTCCTGCAACTGCACCGCTTCCCAGCCACAGGGAATGGAGATATGTGAGTAGTTCCCCCTGACCTTAAAAACCGGCCGACAGACTTTGCTGCCTAATCCGTTTTATGTGTAGCGACAGAAGGGACAACACATCAGACTTAGTGCGCGTCAAGACGGTAACTTGAACCGCGTCTGCTGTGGACTCGCTTCCTTCAGCCTGTATAGTGTTTCTGTATTAAATCACTTCTAGGAGGACTTACAGTGTGTCCAGTAGAAACTTTATAGTCGCCCTGTTGGACTTACTATTTATAATCTCCTTTGTTGTCTTTATGTGACTTAAAGTGTGTCAGTGGCACACACATTAGTTTGTAGTGATTCATTAATATTACACTTAAGCTACAGTGACAAATAGCCTGATTAATAGATCACTATAACACTGTGCATACTCATTATAGACTTTTAGTTTATATTCTAGCTATTACTCTTCACAATACAACAGTTAAAATGTTAGCTATAAGTTATGTGATCTATTATTTAAGCGAAATTAAGTGAATTTACAGTGACAAATCCCCTATTTAATAGACTGTGCAGAGTTGCGTGTTACAGACGTATAGTTTATGTTATAACTATCCTATTGTGTATAGTTTATATAATAACTATTCAACTGAGCTCTGAAGTTTCCTGTTTAACTCTTGTCAGACATTTCCTGCCACAGGGGTTGGTTTTGTGCTCACACTTGGAGATGTAGCTCCTACAGGCCTGCAGGGCTCTGCATATGCTCAGAGGGATCACCACAGAGGGTTAAATAGTTTGCCTGTCAGCATAGACAGGAAACGCTGGAATGGTATGTTATGTCTGTCTGCCTTCTGAGCAGCCCAGAGAGAGAAACTATCATTATCAGCTCTGCCCTAATGCCGCCGCCTGCTAGATCCACTGCAGATGTTCCTCTTTATGGCTGAAGCAGAGCGTTCAGAGAGCAGACAGACAGACAAACAACACGCAGGCAGGTAGAAGCGCGGAGGGCGGTCAAGACGGCGTGCGTACCCAGCCTGACAGACAGACAGACAGACAGACAGACAGACAGACAGACAGACAGACAGACAGACAGAAAAAGGAAGACAAATAAACAGGAGACGGGCACATAGCAGACATGCAGACAGGCGTGCACATTCATAAGCCAGACAGCCAGACAAGAACCGGCAGAGATATAAACAGAGATGCGGACAGACACATCCGAAGCCAGACAGGCAAGACATATTGACAGACAGACACGCAGACACACAGACAAGCTACAGACGGACGGACAGAGTTACAGTGATGTGTAATTTCCATTGGGGCCCAGGCCAGGCCTCGGCAATGTGAGGTGAACGCAGGATATTAGATTTAGATTTGGCAGCAGAGTGTGGATGCGCTGACGCCACATTGTAACCAAGGAGTGTGTATGTGTGTGTGTGTGTGTGTGTGTGTGTTTGTCTGGCAGGCGCACCGGTGTTCCACCATTCGTTTTCTGTGGCATCATCGTATTGCTGGCCAGGAAAAACACGCAGAGTTAGGCGTGAACCGGTGCATCCACACACACACACACACACACACACACACACACTGATACAGCAGAGAGCCTAATTAGATAATCCAGTAAAACTGCCTCAGACTTCCAGACTGAACTGCAGCTGCAAAAAGGAAAAAAAAAACCTTCAAATGATTGTAGTGATTGATGCTTGGAGAGTATTTATCTACAACAACCGTGTAGTGTATTTTACAATTATGCATGCGTCTGGTGCTTTGAATAAAGGCCGGCCTGGTATTTTCAATGCATTTCTCGTCATCTGAACGTCTCACTAGTTGGAGGCAGCTCCATTCACAAGTGGTTTGGAATAGCTGTGTCCTACTGTAGTGGCCGTCTGGTTTGAAAAGAGCTCTTGTTTGTCGGCCGTGTTGTCATGCAGACTCGGCAAGGCTGAATAATGTAGCTCATGCTTTGATGATTTCTCTGGCTGAAGAAAAGAGCTACAGTCTGCCTTTTCTTTTTTCTTTTTTTCTTTTTTTTTTTTTTTAAAGCAGAGCGGGCGGTCTCTTTATTCAGGCGAGGAGGAAAAATTGAAAGGGACTACGAACATAGAGGGATCACAGCGCAGACAGTGTGTCATGGCCGGGAACCGAACCCCGGCCTACACACTGGGATTCATAAGTTGGATCTGAAAATGCAGAGACGTTTTTTTTTTTTTTTTTTAACTAACTCTGTTGTGGCAGCGGTTGGTTTGATCGTGATGAAGGTGTGGTTTTAAGGAGTCCTGAGATATTGTAAAGTCCTGAAGTTAAAACACTGCAGATTCATACAGACCTGCTTTTTTCCCCTTTAACCTTGTGCCTGCGCGGTGACAGTTTAGGCAGGTCCTCTGCAAACAGTTTCCACTCGTAAGTCATTTAATCTAGTATTGACTCTTATTCCTATCAGTCCCGTCTTTCTTAGTGGAAATACTAACTGTGTGAGGTCATTTCACTACATTGTAGCTAATGCAAATACACTTTTCCCCCCAATGGAGACATCACCTTGGTAGCGGCACATTGCTTCATTACTGATACCAAAACAATTTGTACTCATCGGGAAAATTAATTTTACCTTGATTCTGCATTTTCTTCTTTGATAGAGAATTTTTAGTAGAGAAGAGTCAATGCTACAGTGAATTACTTATGAGCTTTTCTCGGGGTCCTGCAGTAACTTCAAATTGTCTTTTCTTGTAATCTATGAGAAAGTCAGAGGGTGTTTGCACAGTGTGTTTAAATACATGTTAAGAGGTTTTATGTTACTCTTGAGTAGTGACTCTTCAATTTAGAGTATCCGGGATTATCCTATTTCTGATAAGAAATGTGTCAATGGCACAGCACACGTGGAAAACTGTCAAGTCCTAGAAAGTGTCAGTCTGTCTGATTCAGTCTGGTTTACTTTTTTCTTTGATCAGATACTGATTTGGGTCATAATTTTGCCGGTTTTGGGTGACTTTATAACTACTGAATATAACTAACCGTATGTGTAATCACAAATAGCTGTATGAGAACTCTAGATGGAAAACACATATATTTCTCAGATTAAAGTATCACAAGAGGTTTAAAAAAAAATCTCATCAGGAACATAACAGCACTCGGATTTTAAATCTTAGTTCTAACTATGAAGACATTTTTGTGTAATGGCTGCAACCCCAGGTTGTTTAATTACCAATTACTCTGCAGATTATCTGTGAACATAGTGGAAAATAATAATTTCCTAAAGCCAACATCTTCAAATTGCCAGTTTTGTGCGACTAACAGATGAAACTCCAAAGATCTGTTCACCCAAGCAGCAAATCCTCCAAACCCCCCCCCCCCCCCCCCCCCAAAAAAAAAAAAAAATTGAGCGGAATGTTTGATAGTTCGCAAATGACTCAAACAATCAACTGTCAAACAGCTGCCGATCATTTCCTTATCGACTAATAGCTGCAGCTCCGGTGCGTATCTGTTTCTCCCCCGAGACGGCAGCGCCGCGTGGAATATCGCCAGAATATCTGTATCATCCTCCCTGTGAGTGTAACTGCTTCAGATGCGGCGCATACACCGCATCACAGCGGCGTACGAGCACTCCTGGGACAGGCCGGGGTCCATGTGTCAGAGACCTGAGGAGAGAGCCGTGTGTGTGTGTGTGTGTGTAGCAGTCAGCCTGCAGCGAGGGGCCAGCCAGCCAGGCGGATGTAAACGGCCCGATCTGTAATCCTGTGTATGAGTGGTGTTAGTGTGTAGGTGGCAGCAGGGTCATCTGTCAACTACCTCAGGCCAAACACGCACACGGCTACTTGTTGACTCTGCCTCAAACACATATACACTAAGATGTACACAGAGGCACATGCGCTCACATTTACACCTAGATATATATGCACACACACACACACACACACACAGACACACAGACAGGCACTCTCAGGCTCAGCCAATATTTACCCTGCAGTCTCCAGCCAGACAGCCAATCCAATCTCTCACTAAGCTCTTTGTTGTTTGTTTTGGGGTTTGTTTTTTTGCCTCCTTTTTTTGTTGTTGTTGTTTGGTTTGTTTGTGGAGGTGTTGTCGATTTGGAATTAGTTTTTTATTTTATTTAGTTTATTTATTAATGAATTCCAATAATGAGCCTTGAGGAAACAAAAAAAGACTTCAAACCGAGTCTGAATAGAAATCCAAGGGACCTTGGGGAGGGGAGTGGCAAAGACAACCAAACAACAGCACTTTAAAAAAAAAAAAAAAAAAAAAAAAAAAAAGAGAGAGGTTTTTTTCCTCCCAGACAGACTTCTTTGCGATTACTGTTCCTGTAATTAATTTCACAGGGAATTTCTACACTTGGTTAGTGTCTCTCAATGGAGTCTTATTTAGTCTGCCACCTCCCTTCTCCTGAGCCGAGGGGTTATAGTGGTGAACAGCGGTGCTCAACCTTGGGTGGGGGTAGGGGGGAGGTTAAGAAAGGACTCCTTGTTTTAAGTGGGGAGGTGGCGGCGGGGGTCTCCAGACGCTGTTTTTACATCACGGAGTTGACCTGCAGACGCACCGCACAGCTTCCATTCTGCCAGAATGACTTAACGATGGCGGCATTTAACTATGTGAACTAGGCGTTGCACTATTGTGGCACTCCAAACATTTTCCCAAGGTTGGCAGGCCTCTTCATGCTCCGAACACATTGCAAGGAATATGTGTGTAGTCAAGTCCTATGAGGAGCATCCAGGTTCAAGTTTTTTCTTTGAGGACTTCTGTTGTCTTTTTGTTCCCCCAAGACTTGCAGAAATACTCCACATTAAAAAGGTTTGAATTCCTTCAGTGTTCATCGTTCAGGAGGGTTTTTTTTTTTTTTTTTTTACCAGGAGCCAAATTATCTTCTCTCTTCAATAGACCTGGAGTTAAAAACCAGTAAAACACTGAATAAAGTTGTTTCTCTTGAAAAATCTCTTTCTTCCACAAAATATTTAACATAGTTGTGGTCACTTTTAGACATTTCAATCCATACACATTGGACTTTTTCAGCGATTTTAAAAAAAAAAAAAAAAAAAAAAAAAAAAGGTCTTAAATCACATCTGCTCCTTCTCCCTCATTGCAAACATCCACAATGAGTATGCAATATATGAGCATTGCAATTGTTTTATGAGGAAGGAAAGCATGTTTGGCTTCACAGACGCACAGGTGGGGGGGAAACACCACAGGTCACCTTTAAGATGAAAACATGCCTCTGTGTAGCTGGAAGCTGTGTGGTTGATGTTGGTTTTTGTCTTTGTCTGTGTGTCACCGAGGCTCACGCCAGTGTCCGGCGTGTTCAGCCGCACACTGTGTCATGTTAACACAGCAGGTCTCGGATTTATCACAGCTTTCTTTTTTGTATTTTGTCTAATGTCCCCGCTGTTTCTCTGTCTTGAATCAGCTTGTCCACCATCCACCCCCCCTTCCAATGTTCTTACCTCGTGGCCGTGCAACCCTGCACTTTTTATTTTTTTTTTTAAGGAAGGAAAGCGGTGACCCTTGCAGCTATGGACACTGTGCAGAATGCAGCCGTGCAGCAGCTCGCTCTGTTGGAGCCGAGCGGGTCAATTTGGAGGCAGCGGGTCTTCCAGAGTGCAAAGCAGCCAGGAGGGTCAACCCTCGCGTCCTTGTGGCTCGTCCCGGCACCACCTACGGTGCACAGCGTTCACATCCTTGTCACCGGCTGCTGGGAGTCCCTTTGTGTCTAGATTCTGCAACCCCCCTAACCCCCGTGCGCACACACACACACACACACACCCCAAACCTCCTCCCCTAGTTCCCAAAATGCCCTTGGGACCAGGGCAGATTTGTAGTCCTAGTGTGTTTGAAGACAGGCCATCCGTCAAGTGTGTGTGTGTGATGGTGATGGTGGGGGTGGTTTGTAGTCTGCTGTCTCGGTCAACATCTATTTACACACAGTTTGCCTGTCTGAGATGCTAAAGAGCTGCGCTGAATGAATCGGCTCTGCGCGTCTCATGTCTGCAGGTCTGTGGACACGGACGGGACACATTACAGTCAATCAGACACACGTAGACAGACAGTACACACGCACACACGGCCCATTTGATTTTCCCAGCGTTCAAGGCAAATGAAGTGGTTGGCATGTTTATTGCCCTCCGTGAACCCCTCGTCTCGTCTCCTCCTTTTTTTTTTTTTTCTTTTTTTTTTTTTGGCGCAAAACAAAGCAGCGATTATCGCTTTGAAATTACAAATGCTTGTTTCGGCATCGGCATGAAAAGAAAACACCGGGAAAATCAAGGACTTTTCCCGGGTAATCCGTTTGTTTATGTGCACAGGAACACCCAGACAGTGGAATAATGACATGTCTCTTCAAGTGGTTTCAGGGTTTTCTGTGGACTTTGAAAAAGGCTTTACGTGGTAAAGATTCCAAAGGGGTGTCGCTGCCGGTTCGGGAGATCTTGCCTCGATCATCTCCAGTTTAGAAGCCGACTGCAAGACAAATACAGACGGGCAATCGTGCCATACACAAAGGAAGTCTTTTGCATGCATTCAAATGATCTTTGGCATGCACAGAAGATGAAAAAAAAGACTTCACAGTCCGCCTCACGCTGCTTGATGGCTTGTGTATACTTTCCAAGAAATGATTGAATACCGCAAACTTGTGTTAATGACGGATTAATTAACCCACTACCATCCTTAATAACTGCTTTTGAAGTAAACCAAGCATCCTCTCCATCACAAAGGGTTCATTTGTACGAGCAGCTACTTCCAATCGTTGCCTGTTGAAATAGGATTAGTTTCCCTCCCTAGGTCAAAGCACCATGCATGATCGCGGATGACATGCGAGTAACTGTAATGTGACGGAAGTAGTGGTGAGATACTTGTCAAACCAATCGTACGCTGGCCGCCTGTAGTAGTTTGAAAATAAAAGTGCTCTTGATAGTAGCGGCCGTCGGTGACGGGGGCCGCAGGTTTAGAAGAGGCACATCTCGCCGCTAAAACCACTGTTTGATGGCTGTCAAGAGCGGAAGTCGACATCATGAGGCAACCACGGTGGGGAGGGCAGGGCTCAGAAACACGCGTGTAATGCCACCGCAGAGAATTTATGAGTTCTCCCCTTTTTAATATGTGAAATCAATGGAGTTGTGCTCCTGGCCGGGAGCAACGTGCAGGATTTAAGAGCCACTTCTTCTCTTTTCTCATTCAGAAATGTAGCTGCATCTTTGGCAGAGTGCAATCTGGCAAAGGGGGGGGGGAGAAAAAGAGGAATTAAAACTTTTTTTCTTTTTTTTTGGTGGGGGGTGCATTTTCTGTGACTGTTTATGGCCTAATGTTACCTTCCCTGAATTTTTAAGGTATGTAAGAGTGCTGTTGGTTTAACATCAGAAAACGTGTTGTTTTCACATCATTGATACAGTTTTTATTGAAACTGACTGAAAAGTGAAGGAATGTGGTACGGCTGTTTTTAGGGTGATCCATAGTAGGCTGATTTATAGCAGTTTGTAATGTCTGTAATGTGTTCCACCATGTTTAACTCTTTTCTTCACATCAGTCAGTGCTGCAGCATGAATCTATTTCATTATTCCTCATCAATTCTTGACTAAAACCTCCTGAAGCTCCAACTTTCATTGAGGTAATGTCCGCCTCAGTTTTTTTTAAGACATAAAAATCATCAGTAAGTCAGATCAAGTCAATTCCAACTATTTCCTGACTTTTTAAAAACTTTCGGATAATAGAGTTATCCGGATTCCGTGCAATCTCGTTCTTCACTGTCGGCGCGGTGCCCCCTCGCCAACCCCACGCTGCTTACGTCAAACAGAGGTAAATCCACAGGCCGTGCCAGCTGGGCCGCTAACAAGGTCCCCGCTCTGGTTCTGACCTTATCAAAGGAAATTACAAGGATTACTAGAGGCAGAGAAAGAGAGAAGGAGATAAAGACGAGATTGGAGATGCCTGTGTTATGTTTTGTTTCATTTTTTTTTTTTAATGAAAAGCAGCTAAACAATTCCGGATTACTCTCTTATTTGTAGCTGCAGCAGTGTGTGGCTCATGTAGACTCAACATGAACCAGTGGGATGAAACAACTTCTAGTTGTATTACATACAGTAGGTTGGGTAGGTAATTGATGTAACCCAGATGCTGGTTGATATATCCTCTGCCAAACCTCACACAGCTGTAGATTCCTCTGTCTGAACATTCTGTGGTGAGCGAGTGATGTCTGAGGGGTATTTTATTTTACTTTTTTCCCCTCCCGTTTTAACCAAGTTTAACCTCCTAGCCTGGAGTCAAGTAGTGCAGGATGTGTGTGGGAGTCACAAAAAAAAGAAGCCTCTCGTTGCTCCGATTCCTCCTTCTCCTTGTCTTCCCTCCCTCCTCTCCGCTCTTCATTAGTGATTCAGAGGGCTGTCTGATTTTTGGTCCCTCTCCCTTCCCATCCAGACACACAAGTCAGACAGCGGTGTCTGATACCTACCCCCAACCCCCCCCCATGCTCCCCCTGCGCCGCCTCCTCCTCCCCTAGGCAGCCACCAGCTGACCCCAATCAGGCACAGGGCCTGCTCTATTGTCTGGCTGGGGAGAAGGGACACACACACACACACAGACACAGACATGTGTGTGTGTGAGTGTGTGTGCGTGTGTGTGCGTGTGTGTGTGTGTGTGTGCGAGGGGGGTCAGAGGGAGATAGTCTGGTCTGGCCCTGCCTCTTTGACTCCCAACCCCCAACCATAACAAGCATCTCCTCACCTCCTCCTTTCCCTTCAGAGTTTTAAAGGTTTTCTGTTAATGACTCTGTTAATAACTAGTTAATAAACACATGATAGCTCACTGTAGGACACAATTATAGCCACAATATCCAGCATTCCTTATTAGTTCATACATGTACAAGATATAATTGTTGGCAAATAATAATCTATAAATGCAAAAATGTTCGCATATTTGGTTGCAAGTACATTATAGTTTGTTATAAACTTTTGATTTCTGTCTTGTTAGTATTGATGTAAAATGTTCAGGAGGAAAGGAGGAATGATTACAGCAAGATAAACCTGATTCAGTGTTCATTTGGGCATTTTAAGACACTCTTGTAAAAATGGGGTTCCCGTCCCCCTTGTGTGTTAACGCGCTGCTCGTAAATGGTTAATAAGAAAGGTTCAAGTGAAGTGAACCAGTTGTCATTCTGGAGAATTGTCCTTCTGTGTTTCTGTGTGTCCATAGCTCCTATTAAACTGTGAATGATGTTTTTTAGAAATAACTATTTGGCAATCATACTGAGATCGGTTGCCATGGCGATAATACATTGATATGTTCAGGGGATAGAAAAATAGAAAGAGACAAATGTCATGGAGGATGACTGAAGTTTGTGTTCAAGTTTTCACAGCCTTCTCTTGTATGAGATTTTTTTTTTTTCATTTGGAAAATAGCGAGAGAGTAACAGGAGAGGAGAGACATTTTCTCTCTCGTCTCCGGTCTTCACACTTGGCATTCCACTGGAAGCTAACGTGGCTCCTGGCTAGCTGTGCTAATGATGATTAGGACTCCTGCTCTGTGCAGCATGGAGATCCTGTGTGAATTATTAATATAGGTCATAGTCACAGCATCCGGCTTGGCCCATCCCAGTGCCGTCCCAGCAATATTGCGATACATGGCCCCTGCTTACCCCTGCTTAGACACAGCCTGCCCCATCTGTCGGCCAGATTAACCCAGCGGATCACCTACTGTACATGGAGGGAGGCTGCAGAGAGGGTCCCACCACAATTTGTCCACATCCATGCCATCATGTGACCAAAAATTTTTTTTTAAAAAGTTATCCCCTCCCAATGTCTGGAAGAGTAGAAAAGCCTGTGCTTTTTAATTTGTAGTAATGGTTCTATGCATAAGCATGTTGCTTGTTACGCAGCACCCTGGGCTCCTCATTTACTGCGTTTTATATTTTCACGAGACCGTAAGCTTGATGGTTTTCCCATAAGAAACTTGCTGCAGGTCTTTCCGTGAGTGTCTGTCTGACCAAACAGGTGGATGGGTGTGAGCGCTCAACGGTTCTAAATAACTTTCCCAAAGATCTCCCTTGTCGAACTGCGGCAGCAATTGAGGCCATTATTCGACTAGTCGTCACACGTTTATGACACTGCGTTAAACGGCCCATATTTCACACTTTTCCCAGGCTTCATTTGAAGTTTTGATACCCCTAACAAGATATATTTGTGGTTTTAAGAACCAAAATCTATCTTGGTGTAGCTTTACAGCTCTAGAAAGAACAGGTCATTTGTGTCTGTCTCATTCATATTAATGAGCCTCTCCTCTGATCGACTCATATGAGGCGGCGTGAATGTGAGTGGGTTTTTGACTGTGCAGTTGTGACATCACAACTTCGCAGGAGTCCTGATGGCTTGTTTTAAGGCACAATTTCTGAATACTGACAGTGTGCATTTCTCTGTGGATAGTTTTTCTAGAACACCCAGACTCTCTGGGTCATCCTTTATCCTCTCTAAATAATCCCAAACGACATTGTAACTAACTATCTAATGAACGCAGGGATGTGCACAAGTGACTGAGTGATTCCACTTCCTGTGTCATTTGAAATTATAATTCTTTTTTTTTTTTTTTTTTTTATAATTTCAATCCTGCAACCAACCCACCAATAAATACTTGGCCAGCTCAGATTCTTGCCATCAAATAACATTTGGTCGACCATTAGGAGCCAGAGCCTATTTCCCTCAGTTAATGTATGACTGTTACTGCGGTAAATGTCTACTCGTCTGGCCGAATGTCTAGGAGCCTGAACACTGTGTGTGTGTGTCTGTGTCTGCGAGTGTGCATGCGTCTGTTTGTGTGTGTGTGTTATGTGTGTGTGTGTGTGTGTGTGTGTGTGTGTGTGTGTGTGTCAGCCCTGAACAGAGACAGACATGCCCTCTCAGCTGTTTTTTGTCTGCAGGAGCACATAGAGAGTCAGACTGCAGCCCCATGCAGTGTTGTTGTATGGCAGTTGATCAGCTTCAGTTCAATATTCTGCTTTCAAAAAAAAAGAGGCAGATTTCAATCCAGAGTAAACTCCCAAAATGTCAAAACAAAAAAAAATCTTCTCTCATCTGTCCAGTGAAGTGGGTTAGGTGGAACCTCACACCACCATCATCATTTTAAGCAACACTGAAAACCTATAAATTCACATCCGTGTGTGCGTGTCATGCCCCAAAAAAACATCAGGAGCTTCTTTTCTAATATTCTCCTTGAGTTGAACTCCCCAAGTGGTACTTCTACAAAGAAAGATGGAGCTGCTATGAAAAGAAAGGAAAAGAGAGAGTGTGGGCAGGAGGAAGGGGTTGTGTGGGGGAAGATTTGACAAGAAGTACAGAAACAGAGATGAAGTAGAGAATGAAGATGTCAAGTATTTGTAGTTGCTCCATGTTGACTATATAAAGTGATTTTTTTTCAGAAAAGATTCTATAAAACGCAGGAAGACATGTTGCATTTATTATCATCCCTATGACCTCAGTTTGATCAACTTATCATCTCTCATCAACACATGAGACGAATTCCAAAAAAACATCTACAAACGTCTTCCAGAGCTGTGCAGGCAGCTTTCATCTGCTAGCATTTCATCACATGGAATATGCAGCATCTCATCAACTGGAACCCTTCATCAAATCCACTTTAAACATTTACAAGTACCAAAATTGCATAAATAACTCAAAGATCTGTTGTTGTTATTTGTTTTTTTGTTGGCTGAGACTCATGGTCAAAACCTGTAGCTATAAACTAAAGCTGAAAAAACAGCGTCAGCGTTGATATAGAAAGAGTCAGCTGAATATTTTGCTGACAAAGATATAAAGGTTTGGTCCAAAACTAAATTCAACTGTTTCTAGGGTGCTTCCGCCAACCAAAAGGTCCATTTGAACTAAACATGCTTAGCTATGAATCTATATGCTAAATAATGTTACTGGAATAATTAAACTAGTGGAGTAAAGCACCCTTATAGATATTATCCTGAGATTTGTGTTGTCATTGTAGTACAATGGAGGTAAATGGAAGATTACTTTTGGTGCGTAAAGCCGTGAAAATCAACAGAAACATGCATTTCCACTATCGGTGACCAGTACGCCACTTTGGATAATCCACAGAACACAATGTAATCGCTTTCTATTTCTTTGGTAGAGAGCTGTTGAACTGTGAGGTTTACAGGGGGAGGGACATCTCCAAATCCGGGCACATGAAACCAAAACTGCCCGCATGGCTAGACACCACCAGAGGCCCGCGAAACATATGTTCTTTTGTAATTTGGATGAACCCTTTTTAAATCCGCGTTGCCGCCTCGATGCCAGCGGTCACTTGGTACAGTATGGCTGCTGGGCTGGCCTTTTTGGTCAGAGGTCTTGAGTTGTACTTGTTTTCTGATGAGAGCCAAGCTGGTTTCCACACTAAACTGTCCTCCCCTCGGTTTGAACCCCTCTCCAGCCCCTTCCTCCACCCCCGCTGCCCCGGGGCTATTTATACCACCGTCACTCCCTCAGCAAGCCTAAAACATCTTGGCCATCTCCAAAATGCCACCACGGTTTTCAGAGAGAATGGCTCTCCCTCCCCTGCCTGCACCTTTCCTGTCTGCTGCCGCCACCGCTGCTTCTTCTTCTTCTGCAGCTTCTTTTGTTTTGTTTCTCTCTTTTCTCTTTTTCTTTTTTTTTTGTAGTTTCCTCTGTTGTTGGCAGCTGTTGCTCAGCACCGCGCCAAAGTTCAGCCCGCGGTCATGGCCAAGTGTTCCAGTGAGGGAAAGGAAAAAAAAAAAAGTTTTTAAAAGCCCCCCCCCCCTTCCTCCTCCCTTCATCACGTACTTCCTTTTATCTAACATTTTCCTCCTCGTACACAAGCACAACGAGCTTTTTCCTCTCCCCCGTTCTCACTGACGTCGCTTCCCTCTCAGTTTTCTTGCTTCTCTTTATCCCTGTCTCACTTTCCCCCCATTTATCTTTTCGGTCTCCCTCTCTCTTCCTTCCTTCTCTTCTCTGTCTGCGTCTCTCGCTCCTGCCTAATCCTGCCTGCCAGGCATTGCTTCATGGTTGTTAAGCATCTCAACCTGGGGGGGGGGAGTGAAGGAGGGAAGGAGAGAAGGAGGGAGGCGCTAGTCATCTGGTGAAGGCTATTGAGCAACTTGAGCGTGGTTGTTTTGCTCTGTTGGCTCAGCACAATGAGACCGCATGTGGAAGACATGTTTACACCCCTTCATCTGAGTCGCGGGGGAGTGGGAGAGGAGAGGAGGAAAAAAAATTACAAAAGTAGGAGGGAAAAGGTAGGGAACAGAGGAGGTGGGATAAGAGAGAGGGAGGCAGGAATGATGACAAAAGTGTGTATATATAGTGGAAAAGGTGGGAGAAGAGAAGAGGAGGAGAGTGATACATGATGGAGCAAAAGGGAAACAGAAACAGATGGATAAAGACTGACTGGAGGAGAGAGCGTGACAGAAAGAGTGGAATAGTTGGACATAATGACAGAGAAAGAGGGGGACACACAGACTAAAATAGAGAGACAGTCCATCATGGCGGAGAGATGGCGAGTATGACAGTGAGTCATAGCCGAATAAAACGCCACGCAAGCATATGCTGCTGTTGAGGAGCCATCTTTTTCCAAAATGGAAACCAGTTATGATTTGCGGGCAGGCATGAAAAACAGCCGAGCAGATTAAAGTGAGTTATTACAAACAGAGGAGGTGTAATTACACACCAGAGGAGGAGGGGATCTGTCTTCTGTTGTTCTTTTTTTTCTTCTTCTTAATGACACAGAAATCTCTGTTTCCTAATGATGAGTTTTTTCGTTTAGTTTATTGTGATATTTTTCTTGTTTTTTTCTTCTTTTTTTAATTTAGTCTAGAAAATTACTCCATCACAATGTCCAAGATCCCCAGGTGACATTTTTAAATGACTATTTTTCTGATCAGTAGTCCAAAAAATCCAAACAGCTCTATAATATGACATTTTATAGACAGAAATCCAAATATTCTGGATGATGCTTTCAAATCAATTAGTCATTTAAGCTCCAGTGAGAAAACTTCTGAAACATTAAAGGTCCCATATCGTAGAAAGATTTTGTTATCTTTTTGATTCTAGGAACATCTAGTTGTTTAATAACCGCATGTTTCAAAACTCTCAACAGAGAAATGCATGTATTAAGAACTATGCCTTAAAATGGACTTCTGTGAAGTCGTGATGTCACAACTATACAGTCAACGCCCAGCAATTCAAATCAACCAATATGAGGGGAGGCATATTGATAGTATTGAGACAGACACAAAGCAACCTGTTCTTTCTGAGGGTTCCAGAGAGAAGCTGGAGAGAGGAGATGATATATAAACATCTAATCAATCATCTGTGACATACTATAATGTTATCGTAAGCAGATATGTCTGTTTTTTATTACATCTCCCAAGCAGACATATATTATTACAACTGTGTTTGTGCTATATTGTCAATCATGATCTGTTTATGCAGCAGCCCCTACTTATGGAGGTTAGTTATAGTAATGCATTGATAAGCTCTCCCAACATATAATGCTAAATAGGCCTAATGGCTTGTAAGAGCAAAAAAGTGTCACTTTAATTAAAGAGTTAGCAACACTTTGGGGGAAAGGCTCTTGACATGTTGCCTCTACAGTGACAATGATACATTTAATCCTAGCGGGTTTGTGGAGCACAATGGGGAAAGCATGGCAGAACTGCCCTACAAGTCCTCAAAGGTTCAGGTTATGGGAAGCTCCACGTTACGGTTCGTTAAATCCCAGTAATGGAAAAACACCATCACTCTCTCGTGTCTGAATGGGAGCGACTCCCTGCAGCCAGCTTCCAAAAAATCTGTTGCAAAGCATTTTTTTCCTTCTCTCTCTCTCTCTCTCCTTTAGAGGAGTAGACGGCTGTTACAGCAGCAGCAGATTTATGCCTCTGGGTTTTGAAATCAAGCGTTACATTTCTAAATAACGTTCCGGTGTGTCCGCCTTCTCTGGCCATGTCGCGTCACCGCAAACAACTGTCCGCAGTCTTGTGAAACATACACGGTACGAAAAAAAAAAAAAAAACAAGTCAGCAGTGACACTGACGTGCCCATCCTGAGACGGTGCTACACACGTCGCAACCACAGGATCCTGTCACAGCAGCAGAGTTTGCAGCACATATGCAGCCTGCAGCCTACGTCTGGGAGGTGTCTGATCCCCCTACTGATGTTTAAAAAACCCACTTTAGACTTGCATGGCAAAGCCGCCTCTCCTGTGGGGGTGAGGTGTGTGGTGTTTACTGGAGTGATGGGGGTGGGGGTGTCTGGCTTATCTAATGAACATGTGCCAGGAAGCAAGCAAGCAGACAGACAGACAGAAGCCCACTTGTTTCTTCCTCCTCTCTCATCTTGTCTGTTTTGTTCTTTTTTTCTCCCCCCCCCCCCACCACCGCTCTGCTGTTTTGTTGTTGAGTCGCGGAGATCAGACACAAAACGCCGCCACGCTTTGTTGTTTGTCTGCCGCCGCCACGTTCTCCCTGCACCTCTATCGCTTCCTCCGCTGACTCCTTTCACCTCATCTGTCCCTTTTTCCCGCTCTTATCTTTGTTCCTGTCTCCTCGCTGTGTCCAATCTCTCCGTCTTTCTTTCAACCTGAGCTATACCCTTTTTTTTTATTGTCGTCCCCCCTCCCTTTGTGCCACTCTGATAGCTATCTGCTTCTTCGTTTGCTTTTTTTCTCTCGCCTTGTTCTCAGCATGATTTTTGCATTTTTTCCACCTTCAGCAGCAGCCAACCTGTGATATTGACCTGAACACTGCAGAATAATTTTCATAACCCCCCTGCTAGGTTGATAAAGATCTACTGTATGTGTAGATGGCTGAGTTGCCTGTGGCTGATATGAGTTGGCAGGCTGAGATAGTGTGGTACGCAGTTTTTTTAATTTATTTTTTATTTTATTGCCTTCTAGCCTAATTTAGTATCGTTAAGTCAAACTAAAGCTATGTAATAAGGACGTCGATGGTTAATCTGCAATTGCTCAGTCAGCTTAAATATTGTAATCACTTAACGATATATTAATAACTTAAAGTCTTCCCTGTGGGAGTCCTGAGTGTTCCTTAACTTCTATTTGGGACCGGATCGATTTTCCACTGCAGATAGTGCCACCTCAGCGTAGCCGGTCGTCATAGCAACAGCACGTGATGCCATCCTCAATGTCGGCACAGGGCTGTAGAGGATGCAGAAGGGATGGTGTTCTAGGTTTTGTCACAGCAAAGAGACACATCTCTGACCGTTCTGTGGTCATTATATTAATAATTTAGTTGCTTGGAACCTCGACAGATGCTACCAAACTAAAAGCTATCCACAACTTTTGATGAAAAAAACAGATATTTTCCAAGTTGGCGGGAAAGCACCAAAGTTGTTAAAATATCTAGCAGCTCTAAATGCTGGTAGCAGCTTCAACAGAAAGCGTCTCCGGCAGGAAAATGAGTATCAGACATTGGAGAGCATCGCTCCAGTTATGGAGCTAACCTCAGCGACAAGCACAACTTATTATTATTTTTTTTTGTGGGTTGTTAATCCAGTTTACCGGTTGAAATGAACTGCAGAAAGACTCCCCGGGCCCCGGGACATCTGTTCCACCTGAGCAGGTGTTTTCAACAGCTGTGTCCGATAATCAATTAGGGGAAGTTGCATCGCTAACTCCAACATTTCGTAACCGCATCACATTGTGAAGTTGTTAGTCACTATGTTTGCACATGTGATGTGCACATAAATAGCACTTAATATCAGTAACAGTAGCATGATCCATCTGCGTGCCTGTTGGTCTTTATTTGCCGGTCTGTCCTCAGGTTGTATGCGTGTTTCTGTGTGTCCTGTTGGCTAATATCCTCTCCCTAATCCTGTCACAACAACCCACCGCCATGTGTCTCCTCTGCCTGTTGTTGAAGACGATGGTTAGCGATGTGGGTAACGGAGCCCGTCACTACCAGTCACTGTCAAAGCCCGCTCCCAGGTTGAAGCGCGGCTACCGCACGCCGCCGGCCCTCCTAATCTGTTTCAGGTTGTTATGGTCTGGCTACACTGTCTGGCACCCCCCCCCCACAGCCGCCCCCCCTCCCCGCAGTAGCCTTCACTGTCATCAGCACGTCTCCATCATTAGTTGCCTCACTCCTTTCTGCCCGTCGAGGTGCCTGTAGGGCTTTGGATCCAGGCTATTGTTGTCTGTTCAGACCGATTGCCTTCACTTTTGTCTTTGAGTCATTTACTAATAACACACCGGCTTCCAGCATGCTCAGGAGGAAGAGTGGAGCGGACCACCCACTGTCCTTTTAAAAAGTAATAGTTGTAATTATCACCATCATCATCTAGCAGCTAGACAAGCAGAAAACGGCTCTCAAGTGGACCACTACTACTTGTGCTTTTCTTCACCAGACATTTCTCATATGGGCGATACAACATTCTATAGCCCTGAAGTGGAATCTGTGTTTTCCAAGAAAGATTAACCCAACTAACACAGACGCACACACACACATGCAAATTAGCTCGACGCTTTAATCTGGTGCCATGCATCTCTTTGTTCTTATTTAAGAATGATTAATGTACGTGCATGCCTTCCCTGCCAAAAAAAACAAATAAATAAATTAACATGAACACCGGTTCAGACACACTGCAGTGCAGGCATTTCTCCTCTAACCCTGTTGAAGCTTTGAACAACATGCTAGAGCAGAATGTAGCTCACACACTCACACAGTGACCCCGGCTGACCCTGGTCAACACCCTGCACATGTACACACACACACACACGCGAACACACTCACTTTAACCGTGACATTAGTCTGACCCTCCAGTCTGGTTCAATCACTTGGAGAGAGTGTCTGGCTTTATGGCAGGAGGGGGGAGGGGAGTCTAGACACTATCCTGTCTGTCTGGCTCTGATAATGCACACACACACACACACACACACACACCTGAGAGACTGGGGGGGGGGGGGGGGGGGTGTTTGTGTGTGTGTGATGTGACATGTTTAGCCAGCCGTGCGTCCGCCATCTCTCTGCCTGGATGAATACTTTAACAGCTCTCTCTGCTTTACTGCTGTTCATGAATATTACATTATTGGAATATTGATATTATTAGACTATATTGTAATAATCATGATATGTTATCACAGAGCGCTGCGTTTTTTTTTTTTTTTTTTTAATCCGCGTTCATGTTATATTCATGCAGATGTAGATGATATGGCTCCTTTAGTCCTTTTCAGGAGGCAAAGTGGGGATTTACTGCCTGCTCAGCACCGGGGCTCATCGTATCAGCCTACTTCAGCAATAATCAAACCCAGTCTGAAATGTGGAAAATAAGTTTTTACAGCCGTCGCAAAATGTAAATTGAGTTGAGGTAATAATGGGGAATGATTGGGCGAATGATTATGACCCAGCAACAGTTTGTGTGCCTCATATATTTTCTCCTGCATGTTATGTCACAGAGCTGGAGAGCTCTGCGGAGATGTTTCAGAGACACCGAAGGTCATCTATCAACACTTCACAGACTAAAATCTTCAGTACGCTGCATAAGAGAAATGATTCGACCTCTGTTTTCTAATCCAAACAAAGGCAGAGGTGACATGTCTGACGGCGCCATACAAAAATATAACACCACGTTACCGCATGAGCACTTAACTACATATGAAAAAAGTGGAATAATGGTGAATAATATCAACCGAGATGAACCAACCAGAATTTGAAAGTTTTTCTTCTTACTTCTGAGCCGAGTAGCAACCATCTGCTTGGTTTACATTTGGAGATAGAAAGAAAAGACTCTTTTGAGGATTGTGCAGATGCTTTTAAGACTGTGGTAAGTGTTCTTTAAACGACCTTCTGGGTGTCTGAAAGGATCACTGGGAATCTTTCTCAAAAATGAATGCTTAGCTCTGTGGCTTTAGTGTAGTGATAATACAAGAGACGCACATTGCGGCTAGACGATGGCTGTGCTTACCTTTTCTTTGTGCGTTTTTTGGTTCTAATGCTAGTTTGGCTCTGCGTGTATTTCGCATTCAGGGATAAAAAATTATGCGAGTAAAGTGAAAGTTAGAGGCACCGGCAGCCATCATGTATGAGTCCTCTTTTTTTTAATCCAATTTAGTCTCCCTGGTGAAGCATAGACGAGGCTGTGTGATTCCCCGGTGCTGTGTGAGCAAGAGTAGAAGGAGAGATGGATGGAGAGAAAGAAAGAGGAGGGAGAGCGGAGAAAAGAGACAGAGCTGTAATTGTTTATTCTCTTGTTGCCCTCAGTCCCCCATAGCATGTCTGGCACCTTTTCTCTCTCCCTCTCTCTCTCTTTCTCTCTGCATCATTTTCCATTCTCCTCCCTCTTCCTTCTTTTCCTTTTCCTCTCTGTCCCCCTGTCTCCATCTCTTTCCTCCAGACCACGAGATACCTACGCACACACACACACACACACACACACACACACACACACACACACACACATGCATGTACATAAACAGGCTCCCTCTCCTCAGGGTTAAGCAGCACTAAACTAGTTCATTTATTTCCATGGAGAGACTGACTGACTGTAGTAGGGGGGCGGGGTGGTAACTAGGCTGATATCTACTGCATGCTGTGTCATACACACACACACACACACACACACACTGTGGTTGAGAGGAACTGTTGCTTGCCAGGCTGATACCAGCCGTCTAGACGTTACAGTGCATGTCTCCCAAGGGAGGTTGTGTGTGTGTGTGTGCACGTGCGCCTGTGTGTGTCTGCGTGTGAACACACTTAATTTCTCTCTTTCCCACCCCCCACGTCTCTCCTAACTCTGTCTGTCCCTTCATTACTGAACTCTCTCTCTCTTTCTTGCTTTTCATCTAACTGTGCCAGTCTAAGAGAGAGAGAGAGAGAGTGTGTGTGTGTGTGTGTGTGTGTGTGTGTGTATGTGTATGTGTATGTGTATGTGTATGTGTATGTGTGTGTGTGTGTGTGTGTGTGTGTGTGTGCGTGCACTATTCACTTCCTCTCCCTCCTTGTCTCCTCCTATCTTTTCTGTGCCACTGTACGTGTGTGTGTGTGTGTGTGTGTGTGTGTGTGTGTGTGTGTGTGTGCCAGCCAGGTCGCTACCATGGCGCCCCGGCAGCTCCGGGCCTTGTTGATCACGGCACCGTGCCCAAGGGTTACCATAGCAACGGCAGTGGCAGCAGACAGGGTTGTGTGCGTCTGTGTGTGTTGAAGGAGGACTGTGTGTGTGTGTGCGTGTGTATGTGGGCCCAGTGTGGTGGGCACTGGGTAGCAGGCTGTGAACTCAGCACGGCTCTAGCCGGGCTGGATCTCTCTGGGCAGTAGGACAAGTGAGTTGAAGCAATGAAAGCGACTTATTTTGTTCTTTTCCATCTTTTTTTTTTCTTGCTTCATACACATGCTGCAGGTTGATAGTTTATGGCTTTAATGGGAATAAGTGGCTGGAACTTGGGGGTACCAGCAGCACAGTGATGCTGCACTCAGCATTTTCCTGCCAGTCGGTGACGAAGGAAAATGCTGCATGCATTTCACAGTAAAGGGCTGAGTTGATTGCCAGGCGTGACGAAGAAGAATGGTCTTTTTTCATGACCGAAATGCAGCTCTGGAGCGAAGCAGGAAACAGGAAATGACTGCAGAGGAAATAAGCCATCTTCGGGGGGGGTTGCTAGGCTCAGGTTCAGCTAGGTGAAATTAAATTAAAAAAGGCTGCATCTATGTTTTGCCAAGCCACATCAGTGTCTAGCCTATAAACAATAGAAGTCTGTGACACCAACTTCATCAGTCGTCTCTTCTCATATCTGTTGTTTCAAATTAAAAGCCCTCTAGCATTTTCTACACAGCTACGCCACATGCTAGATTCCGAGTTTTGTTATCAGTCATGTCAGTCTGCGATCTGCTGTCCTGTCGATTCACAGAGCTTTTTTTTTTTTTTTTACTGCTGGACCTTCTGTTGCAGAGATTCCATAAACTGCTTCTTTAGCTCTGGGGCTGTGTGCTACTTGGCTGATTCTAGCATTCATAATAGCCGAAGCTCAGTCTCTCTCGTCCGACAGAAAACGCATCTCCTTTACTGATGGGAGCAGCTCTCCTCCGAAATTAGCAATAGCTCGCGAGCCTCCACTATCTCACTTTCAGACCTGTATCGTGGCATACATCCAGACCAGCCTGGTTTTCTCACAGAGGGCCATCTGAGCTCAAATGCTAAATTTATTGAGCAATAACAATGTTAGAGGCCCCAGCTGAGTGTGTGCAGTCTCTATAGATAGCCATTAGCCTGATTCTCATTTCAGGGCCGAACAGGGTAAGCCATTAGACACAGAAGAAGTGAGTTTCCTCCCCAGCATTAACTGCTTCTAGTTGCCTGTGAATTTGCCCACGGTTTGATACAGATCTGTTCGCTGTTGCTAAGCCAGCAGACGACAGTGTAAAAGATGGGAGTGTGCTAAATTGTCTAATTTTTCACTTAATAATGGATCATGTCTGTGTTGTTATTGATTTGATTTATTTGAGTCATCCTGTGATGCTCCATGGACTTTTTAGTCCACAGCTGCAACAAACTGTACATGTCTCTGTCTGGATCTTTAATCAGTCATAGAGAAAGCCAAAAAAAAGAAGAAAATGTGCCGTTCTTGTTATTTTTCTTATTTAGTCGTTTCCTGATTTAAAGGGGAAGTTCATCCACATTACTGAAAAAGAAAACATATTTCCTCACTTCCCCCTACGAGCCGTTATCTAGCCACGCAGACAGTCAGGCTTTTATTTGTCCAGGTTTGGAGATATCTGTCTCTGACATTTCTGTGGCTGCCGCAATTCAATGGACGTGAATGGAATTTAGTTGGTAGTGCTCGCGGAAAAAAAAAAGGAAAAAAAATCAACAGTGATATCTCTTTACAGAACCACTGTATAGAACTGTATAACACCCTGTCAGCATGTTTTCACAGGGACTGTTTCCTCCAATAGAGATGTCCCGAGCCCATCCGCAGAATCTGAATATTATACAAACTTAATGTACGTGTAAAGCCTTCACTATGTTTTTATTTAGGTAAGGATATAATGAGAGTTACACAGTTTCAACTTCCTGTTTGTATTAATGTGCGATTTTTGCACTCAGCAGCAGGTTATTTAGGTTCATGTAACAGCTATGTGGTAAATGAGGACTTTGGTTTTGTACGTTGGGTGAGCTAACCCTTCCAGGTAGATGTAATTAAGTTGCAGTGAATGATTTCAGATGTCTGAACGTGTCCTCAGACAGTGGAGCTGCCTCTGATAGCGGCTGCTGACGTGTGTGTGTTTGTCTGCCGCTCTGCGTCTGACAGCTTCTTTTCACCGGCGGGTCAGCTGAACTGTCTGACCTCTCGTTGGCCTCTCTCTCACACACACAAACCCACACACACATAAACCCACACACACACAAAGGTCAAATGGCCGTCATTGGGTCAGTGTGTGTGTGTGTGTGTGTGCTCCCCCTCTCTGTGCTGTTTACTCTCTCTTTCAGTGCTTGGCTTTTTGACGAGCTGCTGTTGCTGCTGGGAATCCAAGCTTCTATATTTATGGCTCCTGACCAAAATGTGTCCATAACACAAATTGTTGCAGGTCATCTCTTTTCTCTCTCTCTCTCCCCCGCTCCCTCGCTCTTCATTTCCTGTCACCTGTCAAAATAAAAGCATCCAGAAAAAAACAAGAAAATCAATGCCATAGAAAAAAAAGACTCTTGTTCATTAAGTGTCAGTAGATTTATTGTTTTTGTGCTTGAACTGGAGCCCGGGTATCAAATCAATGCAATAGATCTTCAGCTATTACTACTACTATTTCTGCCATATGGAATATTTTCCAGTCATTTTGATTTTAAATCAGTTTTGCTGACTAAATGATTAATCATGAAAATAACTATTGGATTATTCAGAAACCAAAATAATCAGTAGTGACAACCCTAATCAAGGTATACATAACAGACATGGAATATAATGTTCATTACTATGTTTAATTGGTTTGTCATTCAATTGAAAGAAGAATAGATTTTTTTGTTACATGAGGAGTAAGTAGAGTTTTAATGAATAAGAAATTTATCTAAAGAGACCAAATCAGACAAAGTCTCAGAGATCTGCTGTGACCAAATTCAGGCAAACTCTGCTTAAAAAGAAGCAGAAAAGACGCCATTCAGGTTAAACCACTTTTCTCTATGTAGCCAACGAGCGCGCAGATGCTTGAGAGAGTTGTATTATATCGCGACCCGTCTCCGAGCGGTCGCTTTCACATGATTTAAATAAACTCGATGGCCTCTCTCTCTCCACACCGCGGCAGGGGAAAAAAAAAAAAACGACGGGACGGCTGGCTCGCAATGCAAATTATTCAGCCTGCTGAAGGAATAAGGGTGCTGCAGACGCTGGCCTGATATTGTTTTGACAAGTGGATTACTGTTGTAATAACATCAGACTGGTGCTGGTAATGCAGACTGCCAGCACACACTGTTCTCTGGCCCCGGCGAGGGAGTCGCTGCTGAACACTGTGTTCTGGAGCCTCTGGACTGGGTGGGTACCAGGGTTGATGCAGGGTAGGCCTCCCTCTCTCCCTCTGCCTCTTTTCTCTTATTTAATCTGTCTCCTCCTCCCTGCATTTACTTCCTCCCTTCTTGACTCCTGATGTTTAGTGGAAAGGGAGGCCGTTAACTGCGGCAGGGGTACTTTTATTTTCCTTCAACTTAGAAAAAAAAAAGAGTAGAGAAGAAAACAAACAAAAACAGAACACTCTGTAGCTCAGAAGATGGCTTTGATTCTGAAGTATGTGATTTATCCAGCAGGCTTAGAGAAGGGCCCTGGTCGACTTGGTTTCCCAGAATGCCGCTCTCCCCAGTCCCCTCCCTGTGGCTGCTGTGGTGAGCACACAGGCCCGGGCTGGTAGCAGATAACACATCGAGCCACTTGCCCCACTAACGAAAACTCCTCTTCCAACACACGAGTTCTCCCTTCAGGTAGGGCAGAGGCTCCCGAGAGGTCACAAGACAAACTGCGTGGTCACATGTTGATTAACAAGATAGGAGAGAAGGAGGAAAAAACTCCTGCAGAACAACATCGCGTCTGGCTTTTCACACTTTTCTTTTTTTTCCTCATTGGAGTTTAAACTTATATTTCATTATAAGACATTGCTTTTTTTTTAATTGTTAACCATTCAATGACGTCTGTTGTTATCGCTTCTTTCTTAGTAGCAGGATCTGCCATTGCAGTCACACACAGGAGGGATTCAGTATGTGATCAGGGATTGATAGTGTTACTGCTTAATGTTCAGTGTCTTTACATTGACTCAGAGGCATTAAGGTGCCGCTAATGCAAACTACACAGGTCTTACTGCAGCTGTTTCACATTAAAAGCATTGAACTGGTGAAACAGAGTGGCTTTTATTGTGACGCAGTCATAGAAAGTTTTTTGTTGTTGTTTTTTTTATCAACAAATATGCATCTATCCTTGTTTTTTCTTTTAAATTTAAACCATTAAATATGGAATAGAAATACAATTGACGTTGACTTAAAGTCTGCAGTGAGCTCTTCTATCAGTTTCAGTTGTTGGAGCAGGTTAAAAATCCACAATTAACCAGGATGTAAAGCTTATAATTTTGAAACTACTAAAGGTTTAAGAATCTGAAACTGATACAGACACACACACAAGAGTGTTACTTTATGTGCAGGGTTTCCCAGACCTGAACAAACTAGCTGAGAGGGGCTGAATGTGACACAGCCCTCTCCCTTGTGGCTTATTAGGTGAATTTGGCTCTACAAGCCTCTACAAGGGCTTTTTTTCCAGAACACGCCTCTTTTTCCCTCTGTGCGCGGTTGATGACGTTAGCAGAGGGTCATTCCGGGAAATTTTGGTTTCTGTGTCTTCACTCCCAGTAATCTGTCCTACCTATTCCACATTGGGTGACTCCTATTGTGATGAATAGCCTTAAAAGAAAAAGACCCGTTTCAAATATCTGTTATTAGAAAAGGGTTGGGTTATGAGCCTTCATTTCCATCATGGATGATAAATAGGTGCACTGAATTCGTCAGTTGAATAGATTCAAAGGGTGGTTTAGTGCAGTGTAAACTACCTGTTGCACCATCATATTAAATTCTCCATCAGTTTTCTTACTTTAGAAGACAATTCTCTTTTGTATTACATGTTGACTGGATTTGAATGAACACCCACGATGCGACCATATTTTCATCCAATAGATTCATGTAGGAGAAAATTAGCTTTAATTAGCAAGGGAAAAATCCATCTACGCAATATGGACAATCAAAGTAAAATAAACAGAACTCAATGTTTTTGCCTCTAGTGATAAATCTAAAAAAAATAAATAGATTTCAGTGGGTTAAACTCTTCACCACCAGAATTGTTGCTCTTTATCACGTTAAAGAAAAGTTCTTCAGCTTGTCTGTCGTTGTTTTCTGTGGTCAGTGTCGGTTGGTTTTCCCGACAGTTTCATTATTCACAGCGTTTCTTCTTCTTCTCTCTTTTTTTTTTTTAACCTCCATGTGGTTTTTGCTAGTTGGCCCTCTTCCTCCCAGGCTTACCCCACCCGTCCCCTGTGGCTGCTGTGGTGGAGCAGAGGCAGGTTTGGGTGGGTTTAAGTTTCAGCACGAGCTCGGCGTTAACCCGCTATGGTGCAGCGAGGATGAAGCTAGGAGTCTGGCTTCACCCACACGCTGCTTTCAGTGTCTGTGTGTTTCTTAACAGGATTTCACTTTTTTAATAATTGAACTAGATATCTGGATTCTTAAATTCTTCTGTTACGTTGACAGCTTCTTCTTGTTCCTCCACACACTGCCCTCTTGTCTTTTACCTGATCCCCAACCCTGTTGTGGCAAAGGCTGCCTCAGTGGATTATGGGTAACGCACTGTAATTTGCACAGAGCTTTTGTGGAGAAAGTGTCCGCCAGAATCGAGGCATTGTGGCTCAAATTGCTTGAGTGTACATGGTGTCATTGTTCTTGCAGGGTTGCACACTTGGGCACAAACTACACACACACACACACTATACAGACATATAAAGTGAGTGAGTGTCCAGCAGTGAGTAAGAGTGTGAGTCAGAGTTCAAAATGTGTGCCAAGACCAGACAAGGTCAAGACTTTTTTTCAGAACAATCCGACAACACACGACAAAAGAGTTTCAGAGGGCAGACAGAGAGAGGGATAGACGAGAGGAAGAGACGATGACGAATAAGGAACAAGGAGGGAAAGAATTATGTGGGTGGGGGAGCGAGGGAGGGAGGAGTACAAGAAGAGAGAGCGATAAAGTGGCGAGGAAGAGAATGCAAGAAGGGACTTGTGGAGGAGAAGGAAAGAGGAGGATGAGGGATCGGGGGAGAGGGAAAGACGGAAAGAGCGAGGAGTGCAGATAGGCAAAAAGGGACCACCGGGTTCAAAGAGACAGAGTGTGTGTGTGTGTGGGGGGGGGGGGGGGGGGGGGGGGGGGGGGGGAGAAGCATGAAACAATGAACAAGAGGCAGACGTGACTGTAAAGCAGCGATCATTGTGTCTCCCAGTGGTGCCCTGAACTGGGAGGTCATCCAGATCCGGCGTGTGTGTGTGTGTGTGCACGTGCACGTGCGTGTGCATGTGTGTGTGTGTGTGCATTACTGACTGTTGTTTGTTTGGGACAGAAACACCGTAGTTATTCAGCATCCCCACAAAGAAACCACTGTACACCGAGACAGACACCAATACTCAACACTCATCTTTTCTGTGATTGGAAGCTTTTCTCTGCAGAATCCCCAGACACACACACACACACACACACATACATACATACACACACACACACGCACACTTATTCCATACATACAGTGTGTGAAAGAGTGGCTGGGAGTTTGACCTTTGCTACCCCCTGCTGGCAAAAACACGCTAAAACAGACATTTGGTCTTTAATTCTGAAAAATGTGTACGTCCAACAATGGCTCAGTGGCCACTAAACTAATTTAAGTGCAGTCGTGCTGCAGTGCAAATGGAAAACAACCTCTTTGCTTCTTGCAAGGAGTCAGGAAACCTGCTCACAGCTGTTTTATGCCGATTTATATATCACAGCACAATATGCTCATACACCGATGCTTTAGTATTAGCAAGCATTAGTCTAATGATGTCATATAGATTGATAGATGTATGTGTGTGTGTGTGTGTATATATGTGTGTGTATATATATATATATATATATATATATATATATATATATATATATATATATATATATATATTTCATATATTTTGAAACATATTTTTGAAACCCTGGCATGTAAATATGTTAGCCCTGATAATGGTCTGTTGCTGGACTGTCTGCAAGGTTAACAAGCTGAAATGGTTGGAAACCACTGCTTTAAAAATGCATCATGTTGCTGGAAACTCTGCAGTGTGGGAAAAAAAAATTGACACTATGACAAAACAAAGTTTTATTTATAGACGCTTTTGCTTTCCCTGCAATCTGTTCCTGAACATTTACTTCCCTTTCAATCAGTTTCAAACCCAGACTTTACAGAGCTAACTTTAGAGTTTAATATGTGAAACCGTGCCAGTGTGCTAAGGTGTTTCATGCCTCGTGTCATGTTTGATGCTGATCCTCTCCTCTCTATGTTTGTGTGTCTGTTTGCGCAGCTGAACTGGAGTTTGTTCAGATCGTCATCATCATCGTGGTGATGACAGTGATGGTGGTGGTGATCATCTGCCTGCTCAACCACTACAAGCTCTCCACCTGGTCCTTCATCACACGGCAGAGCCAGGCCCGCAGGCACGACCATGCCCTGCAGCAGGTTAGTGTGTCTCCTATTGTGTTAGACAATGATAATGCTACCAATCAGTTCAATCTATAAGCCTTCATAAGTGTGTGTGGGGGGGGGGGGGGGGATTAAAGTATGTCTGTCTCCGTGTGCGTCATCATTGTGACGCTGCATTTCTTTATTCCTGAAGCAGGACAAACATAGATCACCCAGTTTGTCCCCAGTAAAGCTGCGCCGAGCTAAATGAATCCTTTTATCCCAGTCGTCTGGGTCTCTGTCCCAGTTTCGCTAACAGCTTTGCTCCAGTCTGTTAGGTGAACTTGCTGAATTGGTTCCTTCAGAGCCAGACTCTGTCAGGCCTTGATGTTTAATTCACTACAGCGCTGTCTAGACAGCAGCCGCTCTGCCCCCATACTGACATTTCGAAACACCGAGACAAACACACGCACACACACAGGCACATGTGCACATCGCGCTATTGCACCCACTGAAACGGGCTCAGGCACGGAATACGACGCACGCATCGGGGGAAAAAAAAAGAAAAAAAACAGATACATTTTGGATCCACTTAATATTATCAGCTCGTAGAAAAAACAGATCTCGGTTCTCTGTATCAGCTTCGTCCCATTAAAGATGATTTAGATCCGGCTAATAACCTCCTTAATAACCTTTTGTCATATCAGCTGTCATTTTCTGCTCCATAACTGTTGGGCGGAAAAAAAGTCTAAATGAAAACGCTGTGAGTGTAAAACCAGAAATCAGGCGAAGCCCCCAGCAGAGGAAGTGCATTATGGAAGAATAGCTGATGGCCTTGGACACATGAGTAAGCAGGATTGGCAAAGGATAAATTTCCCCACAGGGATCAATAAAGTAGAATATAATGCTTCTCCATTCTATTCTGTTCTATTCATGCCAGTTTTTCATGTCTTATTGTCCTCCTCTAAACTTTGTTGCACCGTCTTAACAAAAAAATCCTGAAGACAAATTTAGACGAAGGAGAAACTCGAGTCATTTGATAGTCGCGTTCCTTTGTTGTTTTTATACGGGAAGCCGTTCCGCGCTCCTCAAACAGGGCAGGATTTAGGGTTTTGAAGTCATCAGGCGTTTCTGAGCGTCCTCGTTTCATCTTTTGTTTCCTCATTAATTTGTTATTTTTCGGGGGGTGTTTTTTTATCCCCCCTCCTTCCGCTTTTTGTTAAAGAGAACATTTGTAATGGCAGTAATGGCCTCTCTTCAAGATCGCACATCAAAACACCATCCGAGACATTAAAAAACTACAAAGCCGTAATGATTGTTGATTTTCAAAGCACATGAATTAGCCATTGTCTAATACATATTAGAAGATCACTTTTTTCGGCATTAGAGAAATAAAGAAACTTTGTTGATAACATGGTAGTTAAAGCTCAAAAATAAACCTGCTCACAGGCTTCAGACAGGAGTGTTTGTGACAATCTTCAAACCTGGGAATCTGTTAAATCTCAGCCTTCGTCTGTGTTGTGTCTGTCTCGCTGTGTAGGATGGGTGTCTGTGGCCTTCAGACAGTGGCTCTCGACAAGGTGCCTCGGAGGTAAGACCACCAACCACCACTCACTTGAACCCTGACGCACCCACAGGCCTCGCTGTGAGGAGGCAGACGGGGCCAGGCTTTCTTTAGTGTTCACAGCCGTGGCCGCTCTCAGAGAGGCGAGCCTGAAAAATACGTTTGGATGCACAGACAGCAGTGTGTGTCTACAGCATTCTTTAGGACACCAAATTATCTGCTGATTAATTAGAACAGCAACCACTAATCGATTAGTCGAGCCAAAGCTAATTTATAGGTAACCATTTTGATAATTGATTCATCCTTCAAGCAAAAATGTCAAATATTTGCTGATTACAAGCTTTCAAATTATGAGAGTTTGTAATATTTTCAGATAATGGACATTTGACATTTATAGACCTATAGGTTTATATTCATAGAATTATGAATACAGCTTGCAAGCCTAAAGATTTTTTATCAAGCATTGGTCAATACAGTCAGAAACTCTGTCACAATAAACAGGCACATTTACTGCTGCGGAGTAATGATAAATATGGAAATAAGCGAGTCCTCCGTCAAACGGCCAAACTGTACGAGATTGATGTTAAAGGTTAGTTTTTACAATCATTGGATAAATGACTTGCACAAAGCTTTCCAGGATCGTATCAATTAGGTGTCCCCATGAGTAATTGAACATGCATTGTAGGTAGGCTAGCGGGAAATTCTTATTAATTGTAAATCCTAAATTAGGCTGTTATTACCTTGTCCGGCTGTGGAACAAAATGCACAGGTGTATTAAGGGAGGCTCCTTATGCATCATTTTAATGCTCTCTCTCTCTCTCTCTCTCTCTCTCTCTCTCTCTCTCTCTCTCTCTCTCTCTCTCTCTCTCTCTCTCTCCCTCTTTCTCTTTCTTGCTCATCCAACGAAACCATTGTTGGTTAGCTACTATATTGAAAGATTTGTTTCAAAGTTTGCACTATATCTTTAAGTAAAACTTAAAGAGTGATGTGAGCTTGGACTAGACTTGGGATGATTTGCACTGATCTGATGTGCTAAAAGTCCAGCTTTCGCTTTCTGTTTTGTGCCATAAAACAAAGGAAGTTGCGCGGCCATAAAGCAATTCAGCCGAATTGCCGTCTGATCTGATATGGGTTCCGTTGTCTGTTTCTGTTTGGTTAAAAGTAAAAAAAAAAAAATAAAAAAAACTCTACTTTCTATACTCAGCTCTTCTTTGAATCTCCACTTTTTCTTGTGTATAATTGTTGTGTTGTCGAACTGCTGTTGAGGCACAAAGAGTTTGACGTGCGCAGTTTGGTTGCAGCTAAATATTTGATCATCCAGGAATTGAAGCTTGTAGGTTGCGCCGGGAACGCCTGGCACCGCTCTTCAAACAAAATCAAAATTTGGCCGGCGAATATACGGATCTGCAAACAAACGCCAGTATACTCGCTGTGACCTAGTGATCTGATTGCTTAACGGCGCCAGATGGAGGAGCTTACGAGTCGCAGTGGGAGGAGAGACACTGAGAACGCCGAATCGCACGATAGTGTTGATAAGTTGCGAACAATAGCGTATTGAATCTGTGTGAAAAGTTCGTCCGTAATCCAAGCCGAACGCAGCACTTTTGTTTTGGCTCAAATGTGACCTTTTTCTATTCCTACGCGGAGCACACCGTGTTTGGTTTTGGTCCAGACGTACACTGGCAGCTTTATGTGTAAACACATATAAAAGAGGAGAAGAACGGGTCACATGGGGGGGTGGGTTGGGGGGAGTCGACGGAGAGAGACAAAAAACAAAAAAGAGGGGATAGCACGTGAAGGGAGTCAGACGAGGAGGATGGAGGGACGTGAAAACAGTGTCGACGTTAAAGCAGACCTGAGAGACCGAGAAGAAACGGAGAAAAGCCACAGAGACACAAACACAGAGGGAGACGCAGCCAGCGAGGGAGTGTGGGTGGCTGATAGATGCAGTGTGTGTGTGTGTGTGTGTGTGTGTGTGTGTGTGTGTGTGTGTGTGTGTGTGTGTGTGTGTGTGTGGCGGGGGGTGGGTGGTTTTTGGTGCGTCATTAATCAGCAACACCTCCCCTGACACTGTCTAGACAGCCGTCTGAGAGCTGCCCTGCTCTGCTGCGCTCTGCTCCCTCCATCAGCCGTACACCTTTCTCTCCCTCCCTCCCTCGCTCCCCCCCCCCGTCTGTCCGTCCCTCTATCTGTCTCTCTATCTGTCTGGCTCTATAGTTCTCCCTTTCTTCTCCATTTCATCTCTCCGTCTCCCTTTCTTCACTCCTCTTTCTCCCTTCTGTTTATCTTCCGTGTCTCTTTCTTCTTCTCTCCTTTCCTTCTTCCTTCTTATCTCCACAGGCTTTTCTTCGTAATCCTTTAAGTTTCCGCTCTTTCTCTGTCTGTCTCGCTTTCGTTTCAATTGCCAATTGATCTGCCGCCGCCACCGCTGCTCCCCCCCCGGGTTTTTTTCTTTCTCCCCCCAGTCTGTTGTTCTCTCCATCCAGACTGCCTTGTCAGTGGGGGTGGACTATTAGAGTCACAGTCACTAATTGAAATGGGTTCCCTCTGATAATGACTCGCCACAGCACAAATGTGTTGGATTGGACAGAAATGTGAGAAATGAAGAAATGGATCACGCTGCCGCCGTCTGAAGAGCTAATTGGGGTGAAGATCGCAGACAAAGGCCGGAGGACAGAGTGATGATGTGTCGAATGGTGTAGCTCTTGTAGACCTTTTCTTCCATTTACTGCGATTACACTTTTAGGACCTTTCTTTAGACGATCAAAAAAAAAAGAAAGGCTGAAAACGCATTCTTCGCAGTATTTGCCAATTTCCCACCAGCACCATCCTGTGGGTAGCAGTGATAGCGGTGAAAGGTGGGCCAGAGGGAGCGTCCCAGGTGTGGTCAGCCACAAAGATAGCGTCGTGATATCTTGAGGGCAGGTTAACGCTGTGCGTTAAGACTGGCTGGTGGCCGGCACATGGCGCTGTGCTATTTAGAGCGGAGCAATCAGCAGAAACACAGCCAAGGAACTATGTGAAAGAGTGTTGTGTAACAAGGGCAGAAAGGATCACGGCGCACTCATCAGCCTTTTATTTAAGGTGCAGAGGGGAGTCGTGTGTCTAGCCATAATCAGGCAGTTTGGTCAAATTTGACTGGAAAACAAGAGATGAATCCATTTCGGGGAAAATCACTACAATCGTGTTCTCAGCTCGGCTGCATCTTTTTTGTGTGAGAGTAGCCATTATATCATTTTAAAAGTGTGGATAACCTAAATAGAAATGGAAGGATCAGTTTATAAAGTCCTGCCTGAAACTTCACAGCCCTGCACTGGTCATGAGATGTTTACTAAAATAATAAAAATCTGCTTTGCTGCTGCATCATAAAATGGCATAAAATGTTGATCAGTGTTGATAAAGCTGAAGATTCAAATTAAAATACCTTTTTTTGTCAAGACCAACAGTCCACAACTCAGAGATCATAACTTTACTATTATAGAAGACTAAAGAACCCAGAAAATGATCAGATTTGAGAAGCTGGAACTAAAGAATTTGGACATTTTCTTCTTAAAAATGACTAATTGATTATCAAAATGAATGTAATAGTTGGCAACTAGTCAATTAATCGACAATCATTGCTGCTCTAGTTTTATAACCACTTTTGTCTAGGTGAAGGATTCCAAAGAAATTGTTGCACAAAAATTACTGTTTTATGTTTTTTATGATGCACAGACTGCAGTTCTCAAGCTGAATATTCACAAGTATTTTCTTTGTCATTTTGCGTATATCTTTCATATTGTGACACATATTTTTTCCCTCTTTTCATCCTCTCCTCCTCCTCTTCCTCAGGTCTTATACGCTCCCCAGGCCAGGGATCGCTTCACCGCTCCCTCCTTCATGCAGCGCGACCGCTTCAGCCGCTTCCAGCCCACCTACCCGTACCTGCAGCACCAGATCGACCTGCCGCCCACCATCTCGCTGTCGGACGGCGAGGAGCCGCCCCCGTACCAGGGGCCATGCACGCTGCAGCTCCGTGACCCTGAGCAGCAGATGGAGCTCAACCGCGAGTCGGTGCGGGCGCCGCCCAACCGGACCATCTACGACAGTGACTTGATCGACATGGGGGGAGGCGGGGGCCTGGGCGGGGTGGGGGGCGGCGGGGGAGGCCCGGGCGGCGGCGGCGGTGGCCCCCGGCCGCCGAGCAGTAACTCGGGCATCAGCGCGGCCAACTCCAGCAGCCACGGGCGCATGGAGGGCCCCCCGCCGGCGTACAGCGAGGTGATGGGCCACTACCCTGGCTCGGCGTTCTTTCTACACCAGCACAGCAATAACCAGAGGGTGGGGGGACCGGGGGGCAGGACGATCCAGCAGCAGAGCCAATCAGAAAGCACAATAGTACCTGCCAAGGCCAAGGACGGCCAACCGGAGGACCTGGTGTGAAGAAAAAGGGCGATTTGGGGGCGGGGCGGGAGGGCGAGGGGCAGGCGGGGGTCAGCCGCCCCCCCCCACCCCGGACTGAGGACTGTCTCTCCTCGTCGCCCCTCTGTCCACGGAGCACCTGGCAGCAGCGGTTCCTCTATCGCTCTCTCTGTCTCTCGTGTCCTCTCTCCTCCACACTCCCATGCACAAATAAATATCAACCTTAGCGACAAAACAAGGAAAGAGAGGAACCAGGCGTTGATTTCATTTCTGTTTCCTGTTTCTTTTCCCGATGTTAGGAACTCAAACAGCTAGCACTGCTGGGGCAGGATGTATGCACTGCGTGGAGTTTTTTTTCCCCCTTTTCTTTCCTTCATTTGAGAAAAAAAACATACTGCTAGCACAGATTGAAACAATTAACTTTTTTGTCCACCCACAGCCCCCCCCTCCCCTCTCTGTCTCCCTCCCCCCTCGGGTGACGACTCTGTCCCCAGGAACTGAGGATAATGTTTTTTTTTTAATTATTATTCCTTTTTCGTTTCTTCTTTTTCTGGACCGGGATCTGTGCACAAAAAGAAAAAAAAAAGGCGAGAACTGAGAATCAAGGACTTTTACAGAGAACACAATGAAAAACAAGAGACTCACAAACCCAAATCTTTAGTGCCAAGGTTCACGAGGAAGCAAAACAAAAAGGGGAGGGGAGAAAAAACGACAAACTTGTTCTAACATTCAAAAACACAAAAAAGAAAAGTTATCTAAAAGTTGCACTATTTTTTGTTGTAAAAGAGAAGAGGGAAATGATGCTATGTGATGATGAAAATGATGATGATCTGTTTGTTTTGTTTAGTTTTTTTTTTTTTTCCTTTTTTTGTGTCCTTTTCATGAATGGACTGACTGAACTTTGGCTCCAAAATTGTTTAAACAGTTGGGAGCAAGAAGAAGAAAAAAAAAGAAAGAAAAACAACAACAAACAAACAAAAGTATTATAAGCTTATGTCCTTCCTTTTTTGAAAAAAAAAAACAAAAAAACGCAAGAAATACTCGTACCCAGCCTACAACATCTCTGTCTGCTTTCACCACAGGCACAGTGAGACTTAGTAAGAGAATAACCTTGTACTGCTTCACGTCTGTGTGTGTAACACCTCAGCCTCACGGAGGAAGAAGCCGCCTCGTGACCGACTGCTGGGCGGACGCGCCGCTCCACTACTTCCTACTGGCAGTTCGTTACAAATGTTCCCAAAACAAAAAAAAAGTAGTTCCCTCGCAAAGACGGCGACACCCGTCATGTTGTGGGAAGATCTGGCCGACTCGTCTCCATAACTTAAAAAGCAAACATATCTCAACCGTCCGCCCAGCAGCCGCCGCAGCGGAGTCTCCTCCTCTCAACTCTGTCCTGACCTCTGAGCACCTGACACTTCCTATTTCCTGTCTCCTGCGTCCTGCCCCTGTTCTTCCTCGTCCTCCTGTCCCCTCTCTCCCTCCCTTCTCTCTCTCTCTCTCTCTCCGCTCATCTCGACATGCACAGTGCATTCTGCCAACAGCCACACTGAACTCCTACCCCCCCCCCCCGCCATGACAGCGAAAAAACACAAAAATGGGGAGAAAAGAAAAAAAAAAAAAAGAAGAAGACTCGGCTCTCCGTCTTCACGTCTCTAAAGCCACAAAACAAAAAAGAACACACACACACACACACAAAGTCAAGATTCCTGTCTGCGTCCGCCAGCACAGCGATCAGGTTTAAACTGTCTGTGGTCGAAGTCAAAGGGCTATGGGAGGGTCCTTTTTTGTAAAAGGAGAAAAAAAACAAAAAGTTTTTGAAAAATCTAGCCTTGTTTCTCTGCTCATCGTTGCCTTCTCCTCTGCTCGTGCGCATTCTCTGTCTCTTATCGTGTTTGCGTTTAAATGCCAGTGCCCCCCCCTCCATCACACACACAGACACCCCTTCCCCTCCTCCCACCATGCCGGCTTTCTAACAGTGTCTGTCCCATCGTCCCTCTGTCCATCCGTTTGCAGAAAAAGTGCGTTCAAATGATGCAGAGTCCGCCAAGCCCTTTAAAGTGGAGTCTGGAGTGGAGCCCTTGTTTGGCAGTGTGCTAGTGCAGTCCTCTTCCCCACGTGTACGTGTGTGTGTGTGTGTGAGAGTGTGTGTGTGTGTGTGTGTGTGTGTGTGTGTGTGTGTGTGTGTGTGTGTGTGTGTGTGTGTGTGTGTGTGTGTGTTTGTGTGTGTGTGTGTATATGTGTGTGTGTGTGTGTGTGTGTGTGTGTGTGTGTGTGTGTGTGTGTGTGTGTGTATATGTGTGTGTGTGTGTGTGTGTGTGTGTGTGTGTGTGTGTGTGTGTGTGTGTGTGTGTATATGTGTGTGTGTGTGTGTGTGTGTGTATGTGTGTGTGTGTGATTTATTAGCCAACTGCTTTGTCTGTTTAGAGATTCAAGGACATATTATGTATGTGCCACTGTCCATATTAACACATCATGAATTAAGGTTTCATTGGAATTCAGTGGAGTGGCTCTTCAAAAAAAGAAAAAGAAAAAAGTCAGATGCACGAGGGTTATTATCGTGGTGCGGAAGCGACTTCACTGTTTAAAAAAAAAAAAAAAAAGCTCAAAGAAAGTGCCGACACAGTCAAGCATCTTATTGTCCTCCTTATAATCGTGGAGATGTTGTGAGTTCACCCACCGCGTCCCGACGTTTGTTCTCATATTTGGTGCTTTAGCGTGTATTTCCAGCAGCTCTAGGTGAAGACAAACCGCTGAACCAGGTGCATCACCAACGTGTTCTCCGTGCACTTGTTGACATGTTTGATAGCTTTTAGACGGCTCAGCCGATGGAGCTCAGAGGAAGAAGAGCGATCACGCATAAAACTTGTTGGCACATCAGTTTATGGTTGGGTTTTGTTCTTTTTATAGGATTTGTTGAGATAAAATGTGACATAGCAAGTAAGTAATTTGGCAGTCTCAGTTTGATTGGCACCCGGTTGCAAAGATATAATATGTATAAACAGGAAGGGAAAACTAATAAAACTGTAAAAGCACTCTGAGAGAGCAGACCTCGGCCAAACAACAACAACAAAAATCAAAGTGATCCAGCAACCAGGATTTCTTTTGTATCATTACCAAAATGTAATCATCTGTTCATGGTCCCATTCCCAACATTTGCTGAAAAATTCATGCAAATTTGTCTGAAACTTTTTGAGATATTCTGCTTAAAAAAGCAGACAACCAACCAGCTAAAACATAACCTCCTTGGTGCAGGTAACAACCAACCACTGTGTAGTATTTGACTGTACTACGGAATTGGGCCGATTATACATCATGACGCATTTAGCGACGTCACCCCGCGTGATTTCGTTGGGGATTTAAAAGTCCTCGTTCGCTTTGAGCGTGAAGTCGCCTCCTGCAGCAGCGTTAATACGTGTTTTGAAGGTCGACTCCCGTAGCAGCACCGAGGCCTTAAAGCTGAGCTGAATTCCAGTGGAAACATCCAACGTGTCGTGTACTTCCAGCTCACGGCCCGCTTTACACTCCGCAGACGCCATGATGGGGGGGGGGAGTTTCTGGTCTTGCTTTGAACCCTTCAGCCTTCAGATTCTGTTCACATCAGTGTGTAAAGCTGCGTGTTTGAATGTATGAATGTCCCAGTCGTGTGTGTGTGCGTGTGTGTGTGTGTGTGTTACTTCATCGCTGCTGCTATTGCTGTTGCTGCTACTATTGTTGCTACTACTGCTTCTCGTGCCCCCCACCCCCACGCCCCCCCTGTCCATCCTGTCCCCCCTAAAACTCATCCAGAACTAGGAGAGAAGTCTAGACCCTCTTGCAGTCAAAAGTAAAAATTATTGAGACAAATGTTCTTTTTTTGTTTTGTATGTTTTTTTATTTCCATTGAGGACAGATGAAGACGCCGTTTACCTTCAGTCGGCTGCAGGAAACATTGTCCCGACACTTTGGCCTTTTGACTGTAAAACCCGCTTCAGACCTGCGATTTCTTTCCTCTTCCCCCCTCCTCCTTCCTACTTCTTTCTGTTGTTCTTTTCTCTCGGCTTGTTCTGTCTGCGCAGTCATAGCTTGTAAATGGAGGATATAAAGATGAATTTTATGTTTTCTACAAGGAGGTTTGCATGTTACTATTATGTGAGTAAATAAGGTGCCTAATGTTCATGTTTGAGCAGACCACACCTCAGTCCAACTGCTGCTTGAAACCCTCGCAGGTGCGTTCTCTCAGCTCGGCCGCCTGCCTGGCAGAACGGAACAGAAGCGTGCGGGGGGGGGGGAGAAAAATAAAAAAGCTGCACATGGACACTTAAACGTCAGATTTTTCCAGTAGGAACGTTTGTCCAGCAGAGACGAGATTTCTGAGCTCTCCTGATTACAGACCGAATCTGATCCCGATCTATAAAATCTGGCGACCGCAGGGGAGGGGGAACCGGAAGGTGTTTCCATGTCAGGGAAACACCAGCTCACGTCTAAAGAACCGCAGCTAGCCCCGCTCGCTTCCTCCCGTTCCCGCCAGACGGCGGCGGCCGTTCCCTCGGCGAAGCAGCTGACGCCGTTTCGACCAGTAATTCGACCCGGCGTGTGGAGCAGACATAGGAACCCACTTGCACTCAAAAAGCTCCCACCTTCGTTGTGCCTCACTTCCAACGGTGCTTTTTTCAGTAGTCTGTCTTTCTTTATGTTTGTTTGTAAGGTGCTGTATATAACTTGAATATATTATGCACATATCCTACCCAATGGGTAGAAACCACAAAAAAAATGTTGTGAATAATGTAATATAATGTATAGACAATATAAGAATTTTAAGAAGGCAGCATCAAATTTGTAAATGCCTACAGTTAAAAACGTGCTTTGTCTTTTTTTTTTTTCTTTCTTTTTTTTATTATGAGAAAACATGGTTTGCAAAGTATGCTTAGAATATGGTTGCAACACAAATACAAATTACTACTTATAATATTTTGCTATAAATAATAGTCTGTTATGATAAGGATGAGATAACCTCTGGATTAAGGAAGTTGTTGAGAAAAGATATTATTCACTTGTTTATTGGATTTCTCTTCTAAGAACAACCGTTCAGTGCTTGCCATCATCCGGGTACTGGCTGGTGGTTTGATTTAGACCACAATCGACTAACAAATGTATAGTTCTATTACGCAGATCTTTTAAGAAAACATATATCTCACACACACACACACACACACACACACACATCGGCTGGTGTTTATGCCACGTTTGCAGCCGGGCCCCGGTTGGAACGTCATCTCGACTCGCTTTGTAAATTGTTGGAACAAAAAGCAGCGGAAGCTGCGTTTCTAGTTGGGGAGACGCGTCGCATCATGACCACTTGCACACGAGAGCCGTTCAAGCACTTCCGGGAACATCGGGAGAACGTTGTGTCTGTAACTCATCGATCTTAAAGAGAGTTTTTTTTTTCTTTCTTTCTTTTTAGTTTACATCAGCTGTAGTTTTGTATATCTGCCAAAGTATAAAACTTGTCGAGCACACGCAGCACTGCTATAGATCCTGGTTCTGGTTAAAAGCATTTCAAGCTCCCGCTCACGGGGGCCTCATCAACTTTATTTGATCACATGATTGTTGAAACAGGAACAAAAAAAACAAAAAATCAAAGGAAAATTACTTTTCTTTCTTTCTTTTTTTTTGTTTTTCCAGAAAGTTGTACCAGCGTGAACCAAGTGAGCAACGCTGTTAAAACTGTCATTTTCTCTCTTTTTATTATAATTTTTTAAATAATTATTTTCTACATTACAATGTTATACGTGGCACAGTATATTGAAACGAGTTTAAATCTGCAGTCATTTATTTACAGTATGTACTGAAAATAACTCCACTGTACAATAACCGCAGAGCATGTTCATTCTTATCTATAGACGATGTACATAGCAACGCGCCATTTTCTCTTTCAAAGCACCAAATAAGTGGCAGTTGTGTAGTTTTAATTTGGGGAAAAAAGACGTCTCTATTGTAACTCTGGCTGGAGCGCCGCTCGGCTCTCGGTCTTCTTACTAGACCTTTTTTTTTATTATTTTTTCCTTTTCTTTCGTTTTTTTTTTCGTTTCCTGCACTAGCTTGAAGAACTAACTTGGGCTCAGACTGACTTTTATTTGATTTGTCCCCCCCGCAGCGCGCTCCCTCTTTCCACTTATCAGAAGTCTGTACTCAACTGCTGACAACAAGTAGCTGTTTTTATCGTTCCAGATTTTAATAATAATGATGATAATAATAACAAATGATAACGTCTCAACAGTTTGGTATTCTCTGTCTTGACAGTTACCATAGGACTGCTTCCATCATGGGTTTTGTAACATCGGTTTGCTTTATTTACAAAAACGAATCCTTCTCGTTCCCCCCTCCCCCCCTCTGTGCTGAAACCTGGATCTATATATGACTGTATTCACTAAACATACAGTATATATATATATCAAAAAAACAAACGCAGAGGTAAAATTGTTGTGTATTTTTGCCTCTTTTTATTTAAGCAATTGTGATGTAATAGGTTTTAGGCCTAAGGTCTGTTATTGCAATACTTTTACAGAAAAGAAGAAAAAAATCAAAAAATGTTGCTCTAAGTGCTGTTGTAGTCAAAGATTTTATGCTTGTACTTATGCTGTAGTCAAACTGCAGCGTAATGAATAAAACTTTAAAAGTGATCACTCTGGTGCCCTCTGTGTTTTTTTGTGTCCTGTACGCTTTTATTTTTCATCTTGCAGATGTTCAGATGCCATATTTGTTTTGCAGCTTCAGTTACTTTTACTTTAAAACTGTGCATTCGATAACATAATGATGGGTCTATAAATAGCTGTATTGTTACAGGTTAGTCACAGGCTTCTTGGCTTGTGGCTCCTTACAAAGATAAAGTTATAAACAGAGTAAAAGTAAAACCTTTCCTCTCATAAAATTCCATCACATTGTTTGAAGCCCAAAGAGGTCAAACTCTTTAATACTTCTCAAAACGCAAAGATTAAAATAACATTATTTATAACTGGATCAAATGTATTTGTGTTTTCTAGCCAATCTGTCATATTGTTGCTCTTTTTCTCGATGAAAGTGATATTTTTTTTGCCTAGATCATCTCTTGATGATATTTCCACATCTGGTAAAACTGCCATTAGCTATAGTTTAATTAAAATTTAATATAAAGTGCTCTGCAGAATCTGCAGTCAATTAAACACGTTGATGCCCATTGAGAGTCATCAATTCATTGAAAATTTGCCACATCTCAGGTTTATAAAAATTCATCAAACCTGGAAGATGGAAGATCCATTTGCTTTACCTGACACTTGTTTAATTCAACTCCAGGTGATGTGAGGTTTGAGTTCAGCTGTTGATAAGTTTAAAGTTGCATAAGTCACACTAGAATGTTTAAAAACTGTCTAGAGCCGCTTTATTCTTTAATGTTACATAAGCGACACACCATTCTATGTATGTACACAGTCATCAACTGTGTTTGAAATATTTAAAGAATATAATTTCTATTTTATTAAAAAAATGACATAGGGCATTGTTTATTAGGTAAACAATTTCATCTTATAACAATCAGTTAAACTGAAGTTAAAGTTCCCCTCCATTCCAAAATAATATTTTTTTCTTCTCGTATAACAGGTGAAAATATAGAATTATATATGTGCAGATTTTGTCTGAGCACACAGAAAGTCTGATTTGTACAAAAACACAAATAATTTGGGCGCCTATGGTTGTGGCGTGTAAAGCTTTAGCACACAAACAATGGAGGAGGAGACATCTGGTGTCCAGCTGTTGAACTTACCAAATAAAAACTATTTGCATATATCTCTATATTTTGGATTTGTAAAGAGGCAGGAGGAATAGATGTGAATCCGCGTGGGAGCTGAGGAGTTCTGTTTGAATGACAACCAACCTGGATTCCTATGGAGAGAAAAAACATTACAAATTTAAGGTGCACACCAGAAACCTTCTGGTGATTCATGTGTGACTAGGTGGTAACTCCATTTTCTCATCTTTTAGAGAATAATTACTGCAGTAAATTGCTTTTCTTGTCCTAGGCAGTCCTCTTAGCAAATACGTCCGGTGACGTCTGACTCACGTTTCGTGTTGTGAAAACCACGTCCAATTAAAACAGCAAAGTTGCATTGAAACTGTTTTCTAATCCTCGTTTTTAGACCCTTTTATTATGTATATGAGCCCGTTTTGACATAGAAGACTAGGATTTTAACTTTTGTGGTGGAAAAAAAAACAATTCATACAGAAATGTGTTCCAGGCAGAGACTGTTTATATGTCTAATACATGTTTGGAGGGCGGCCAACTGCATCCAGGCAGCGAGAGAACAGGAATAAAATAAGTACGAGCATCTGGCCCAGATCTTGATCTCATGTTGTCAGTTCGCAGGTTCATTGCAAACGTCCAGCTGCACAGTGAAAGCCGTCATCAGGAAAGACACATTTAAGCGTTCCTACTGTGGTAATAATGAATATTCACAGATTAGGGAAAAAATACTGGTCACCGTGGTATTGGACAGATGTCCTGACTCTTTATGCTGCTTCTGTATCATTTTATATTCACCTTTACAACTTCACAACAATATTGGCTTATTTGGGATTTTGAACCTGGATATTAGACCTTGCCTTAGGTTTGACATCCATGTTCTTTCATATTTTACATTTATTTGGAGCTTTTTGATGAATCTGAGTCATTATTGAAAGTTACAGTGAACATTATCGGTACATATATGTCTATAAAAGTAAGGGGTGTCTGTGCCTCTAAGCCTCCATATTTGCCAGATCAACCTCAGCTGGCACATAAATATCAATAAATGTTGAAATCCTGCAGCAGCACGTTCATTACAGTGTAAACCTCCACATCACAGTTCCTCCTCATGTCGCTTCCCAGCGCTTCAGTTACAACTCAAAGCTCCGTTGTCTTGTCTTCTTGCCAACATCTCTCAGAAACCACACGCTGAGACGTTAGCCGGTTTAGCTGCTACTTCAGTCCTCGTGCTAGAACAGGCTACCGTGGGCCGTAGCCTTCTTATTCCAAGACGTGTTCACAGACACTCACACAGGTAATCCCGGCACTATCACCTCACAGAACAGAATCTGGCACTAAACTCATTTATTTATGAACACATATAACATGTCACGTGAACACTATGACAATTATGAAGTAAGAAGTTTTAGAAGTTTTTTACTGATGGTTTTACTTGGCCTATCACTGCAATTTTCAAAACTGATGTGTAGATTGACAACCACATTTTCAACATAAATAATTGTTTTGCAAAACATAGAAAAAACTACTAAAGCTTCCACTTTTTTGCAGGAATAAAAACCTCCTACAGGCACTGCACTAGAATAAGGAATAAAATGAGGCATCAATGCATTTACATACATATACATAAAAACATTACAATATGTATACATATGTAAAGTAAGGCCAGGCTCAGATAACCCTGAAGACATTATCTGTGATTTTCTCAGACACCACAGACGTTATTATGCATCTTTTCTCATATACTGTGTGAGCTGTCACCGTCCTCCTTTCCAACAAATGGGACGCTGCCATTTGACGGGGTCAGCGCCGGCCGCCCTGATGGAAAACCGCGTCCCCGCTTTTCTCTCAGAGGGACAGAAAAAGAGCTGAGCACTTTCCGCAGCTTCCTCCCTTGTTGGACGACGTCTCTGCTCAGCTCCCTTCGAGGTGTTTAACCTCCATCAACGTAAAATCTGCTGATTCTTCCGTTCCGTTAAAGGCCCGATCCCTTGTTATTCTCAGAAGTCTCGCCTTTATGTGGGTTTTGTTTTGGTTTTGGTCTTTGGCAAAGCTCGCTCTGAGCCAGGAGCAAATGACTCACTCGGCCTGAGCAAAGTAATGAAATGCATAAAACATAGGTTTTTCTGTATATTTCAGCTGCGAGACGGGCTTATTTATAGACAGACCCCATCTGGCAACTTGTCATAACATTCACAGGAGTGAAACAAAGCTAATGTTCAAAGCACTTACCCTCACTTACAAGTGCAGGAGACTGGTGGGCCGCGGGGCTCCGCCTCCTGTCCTCAGCATAACCTCCTGCTGCAAAAATGCTGCAAGGAGCAAAAAAAAAAAAACACCCTGATACTGTTCACAGCTCCGCCTGACCACACACACACACACACACACACACACAGAGGGATAATCAAGCATTACATCAGGACTTTGCTCAGAGATGAGACACGATGCAGCTGCAGCCTGAACGTCTTCCAGGCTTTTACGAGACGAAGAGAAAGCAAACTACTTTCTAGTACTGAGTTTTTGCTTTAATATTTTATTTGAAGGCAGCGCCCACACGTTCACTCCTGTTGGAGAGGAAATACTAACTGGCCTCAGCAGCCCCGACAGACCCGAGCAGATGGAGACGGCTGCTCCCTGCCTGCTTCAGCCCCTGAGATGTAGTAAAGACCTTGCATTTATTTTTATTGGCTTAAAAACATCTGGAAAAAAAAAACTACTTAAAGATCCCCTCCAGAAATGTTTTAAGACGTATGTAAAATACTGAAAAAGAATGTGTGTGTGTGTGTTTTTTTTCATTAGAAAAAGTTCATCCTTGAAATGACATCTTCTCCTTCCTCATTAAACATCCAGAATCTATAAATATGCAAATATTTTTTGTTTCAGAAGTTTGAACTTGCTTGGACTCCAGATGTCTCCCTGCTCCGCTGTAAAAAGTCATATATGTCTTTCAATGAGCACTTTCAGCAGACGAGTGTAAAACAAACCTCCACGTACATCAACCGCCACAGTGAAGCTCTAACATGCGACTGTAGGAACTGTGAGAGGAAAAATATATTTTTCAGAGGAGGGGAACTTTTAAACCAATATTTAGCTTAGCTAAACATCTTGAAACAATTTGTCTCTCTCATTATAAATCATGCTGTCAGTTTTAAAGAGGCTTTGTCAAGAAGGTTTACAGATGGAGCAGAGCTGCAGCGATAAGTTGATTAATGACCAACTAACTCATTTTGACTCATTTTAGAAGGGAGTGTCTCTCAATTGCTTAAACACAGTTTTTAAAGCATACCTAATTTTCCTGTAACTCTAAACGCAAATGCTAATAGCAAACAGTTAAGTGCTAATGGTATTTTCTGCTTAAAAGACACAATTAGGAGCATTATGCCTTTTCATATCAGAAGAACTGGATGCTGCTGTGATAAAATGTTACTGTGTACTGATTTTACTCAAATATATAAATATACTGAAGCTTGAACCATATGGGTAAAAGATTAACGGCATGTAATTTACATGGACTCAAATACTTTTTTATTTTGTTATTTGAGATGTATCTAAGATATTAGATAGAGTAAGATATTAGGTTGAGATATTACACAGGAAAAGAGATTTAGTACAATATTACCTTTTTTAGGGAACATTTTATAGTATGACCTTTTTTGTGAAATGCTATAGTATGGCCTTTTTTATGGGAAATATTATACTGTGACCATTTTGGGGCGATTTAGTACAATATGACCTTTTTGATACAACATACTATAGGATGACCTTTTCTTGAGCAAAATACTATAGAATTACCTTTTTTGAGCGACATAATATAGTATGACTTTTGGAGCCTTTTTTGAGTGGAATAATAAAGAATTATCCTTTTTGAACAAAATAATATAAAATTACCTTTTTTGATCAAAATACTATAGTATGACCCTTTTTGAGCAACATAGTATAATATGACCTTTTTTTAACAAAATACTACGAAATGACCTTTTTTTGAGTGGCATAGTATAGTATGACCTTTTTGAGCAGAATACTATAGAATTATGTTTTTTGAACAAAATACTATAAAATGACCTTTTTTGGGTGACATACTATAGTATGAAGTATAGTATGACCTTTTTTGGACGACATAGTATAGTATGACGTTTTTTTTAGCCTTTTTTGAGCGTTATACTATCGAATTATGTTTTTTGAACAAAATACTATAAAATGACCTTTTTTGGGTGACATACTATAGTATGACCTTTTTTCAGCGACATAGTATAGTATGACCTTTTTTTTAGCCTTTTTTGAGCGTTATACTATCGAATTATCTTTTTTGAAGAAAATACTATAAAATTACTTTTTTTAAGCAGAATAGTATCGAATTATCTTTTGTGAAAAAATAAAAAATAATATTAAATAATATTAAATGACCGTTTTTGAGTGGCATAGTATAGTATGACCTTTTTGAGCAGAATACTATAGAATTATGTTTTTTGAACAAAATACTATAAAATGACCTTTTTTGAGCGACATTCTATAGTATGACGTTTTTTCAGCGACATAGTATAATATGACCTTTCTTGAGCAAAATACTATAAAATTACCTTTTTTGAGCGACATACTATAGTATGACCTTTTTTGAGCAAAATACTATAAAATGACCTTTTTTGAGCAACATACTATAGTATGACCTTTTTTGGGGAACATAGTATAGTATGATCTTTTTTGAGGGACATAACATACTATGACCTTTTTTGGGTGACATACTATACAATTATCTTTTTTGAACAAAATAGTATAAAATGACCTTTTTTGAGTGACATAGTATAGTATGACCTTTTTTGAGCGACATACTATAGTATGACGTTTTTTGAGCAAAATACTATAAAATTACCTTTTTTGAGCGACATACTATAATATGACCTTTTTTTAACAAAATACTACGAAATGACCTTTTTTTGAGCGACATAGTATAGTATGACCTTTTTGAGCAGAATACTATAGAATTATGTTTTTTGAACAAAATACTATAAAATTACCTTTTTTGAGCGACATACTATAGTATGACCTTTTTTGGGTGACATACTATACAATTATCTTTTTTGAACAAAATAGTATAAAATGACCTTTTTTGAGCGACATACTATAATATGACCTTTTTTTAACAAAATACTACAAAATGACCTTTTTTTGAGCGACATAGTATAGTATGACATTTTTTGAGAAAAATACTATAAAATGACCTTTGTTGAGTGACATTCTATAGTATGACATATTTTAGCCTTTTTTAAGCGTTATTCTATTCGAATTATCTTTTTTGAAGAAAATACTATAAAATGACCTTTTTTGAACGTTGTATATTCTGTTTAGACATACTATAGGATGACCTTTTTTGAGCAACATACTATAAAATGACCTATTTTGTGCGACATCGTATACTATGACCTTTTGGATGCAACATGCTAAAGTATGGCCTTTTCTATGCAAAATAATAAATTATGACCTTTGATCCAGTACAATATGACCCTTTTCGGGGAACATTGTATATTCTGACCTTTTTTGAGCAACATAGTATAAAATTACCTTTTTTGCACCACACAACCAAGCTGCTGATGATGTATATATTCTGGGGGTTTTCACTTTCCCCTTGGAGGAGGAGCGAGCCAAACTTTTAAAGGAAGAAAAGAATAGATAGCTAGATAAAAAAAAAAGTGGCTGCATCCAGTCTTTAGTCGCTGTGTGGCCACAGAACGTCATCAACATCACAGACACACGTTCTCAAACCAGGAGCTCACCTGTGGCCTCTTATATTGTTAAAGCTTTGATTGCAAATTGCACAACAGCCTTGGAAAAACTGTTGAATGGCAGCGTGTTCTGTCTGAACTCAAGAAGATTTGGCATTGATGAGGAGTTGTACACAATGAAGAGAGTTAGAAAGTGGGGTTTAGACTTGAAATCAGGGTCTGAAGCAGGAAAATTCAGCAGAATTGGTTTCAGGAGCTGGTGCATGTAAGTTTAGGGTATTTCTGTTTTCCGTCTTTTATAATATTATCAACTGGACTGTAGCAAAGCTTTATGATCAAACTCTTAACAATTAATCTGACCTGCACAGCAACTTTCTAACATCTCTTAACTCCCTCAAAGACAACTCCACTGACCTTCTGTACGAAAGAAGAAAGGGGAAAAAAAGATGCAAAGTATCAGTGTCCTTAGACAGTTTGGACAGTTTCCCTCCCTCCTGACCCGCGCTTCACCTCCTGCTTCCCAGAGGCGCCTTGACACTTGAGTCATGTTAAGCCACTGACTCACACCTGAGAAACACAGATTGTCTTCACACTAAAATAATTTCAGGAATCACAGCGCCGCTCTGTCCTCGGTGTCACACTCCCTGTGGGAGAACAGACAGGTGTTTGTGCGCGGGGCAGTGGACTGCATAAACAGTTGTTCATTAGTTTGGACAGCAGAGGTCATTGTAACTCACACACTTCCCATCAGCACGGAGAAACGCTATCATATTTACATATAGATAAGATTCATAATGAAGGAGGCAGGCTGGAGCTCTCTCAGGGTGTGACAGTGTGATGTTTAGATCTGATTAGCATTACTGAATGCTGACAGCTATACGAGAACTAAGTGTCAAACCATGCTGACACATCAGTAAGTGGGATCTGCCCTGACCTTAACCCACAGCGACGCCATGGGCCTCATTTAGAAAACTGTGCCAAAGTTTCATGCCAAAAGTTTGACAAAACCGTGCGCATGCACTTCTCTCCGTTTATAAATCACATGGACAAGTCCCATATATCACACTCACCGCACTACTGCAATTAAACATAAATGGCCAATGCAGAACCCTTCAGACTATTGATATAAATTTTCTTCCTGTGTGCAGACGAATGAGATTAACTGTTTTCCCATTCATCTGCTGGAGGAGGAAAGATTCTCTGTGCACTTCCGAAATCTGATTTTGCGGCACGTACCTACAGGCATGATGTGTGTCAGCCAAATGAGTTTGGTAATCCTGATCCAGTGTGCAGTTTACAAGTGTGATGTGAAAACACTGAAAACTGCCTTTAGAGTGAAACAGCATTTTCAGGAATTTTCAGTTCTAGTTTTATGAGATGAAATAGACTTTTGACAGTAGTGAAACAGTTCTAGGCACTAAAAGTCAAATGAGGTGGTTCATTAATTAGTAATAATAATTATTATTAATTGGTCATTAGATAACTTCAGAGAAAGGTGAGTAGAAAATATATGGTATGTATATATAGGTATATAAAAGATGCAGAAAATAACGTCCATACATTTCTCTATTGTCCAGCTGCCCCAAAAAGTCTGTGAAGACTGCATATATCTGTATGTTTGTGCATCTCCTTTTTAAATCTTGGTTTGAGTCAGCTCCTCTCTGTTGGAGTCACATAATGGATAAACATCTCAACTGCCTAAAACCTTTGCACACATGATAAAAGTCCTAAAGCGCTCATACCTGACCTGATGTTCATTTCAAAACATGTTCATTAATGAAGCTGTAAGTACTGCTGAGGATTGTTAAATACAGCTATTATATTTTTTGCATTGTCGTAGCTTTTTCCCCTCTAGGCGCTTCATACTTTTTCCAAGAAGTATAAAATATGTCATTTGGGTTTGATCGTGAAGTCATCGTAATGGCAACAAGAAATAGGAATTTCTCTCACAGCTTGCAGACACAGCACAAACTTGAATGATTAGCTTTTAACTTTATTCGGTTGTAGTTATAATCTATTTGAATTCAAAGACATTTGCTCTGACACACTGTTACATTCCCATGTATGACAATGTACTCACTGCATCCTTACACGTATGATTAACAAACTCAGTACATGTAAAACACATGTACTGTCAACATTTCTGCCTCCGAGAGCAGCTTTCAAGTAAGCAACCCTTTGTTTTATTCAAACTTTGCAGGCCACACATTAAACGGCCAAGACACCAAAATAATGTAATATATTAGCTTTGGCTAGCAGATAAAAATATTTTAGAAAAACCAAATTTCTTTCTGATTACATTATAAAAAGACACAAGGTGAAACCCAGCCTTCACAAAGGCTCTGATGGACAAGTACACACAGTTAACCACATGAGCTTCAAGTTTTATTTTCCTAACAGCCAGAAGTAGAAGCATTGTTCTCTTGCATACAGTCTTTAATAGAAGCTGTTTCATACACAGGCAAATTGATTTACTTTTCCCAGAATTCTCTTTTTTCCCCTCAGGTGTGTGCGTGAAGAGACACGAGAATAGCTTCAGCCAACAAAGAGTTAAGGTTCAGATCACTTTGGAGCCTGTGTAAATCCAGTTTGAGGTGACGGTGCCAGAAATCTGCTGTGCTGCGGTCTAATCTACACTTGCCGTGAATTGTGGCAGGTTTTGGACAATCAGGGAATGAATTTGACACTTAAATAGACGACAGGTAATTATAACTGAGATGTGCGAGGTGAAATTTCAGGACAAGGATAGTGCAATGTCTCTCTCTCCTTTGCCACAGTCTCAGAAGTGCTGTCTGCTATAAGACAAGACTGTGCCGTCTTACCCAGAACTCACTGATTACTTGTCGAGACTGCAATTTATCGAGAGGCGCTGCCTGTATTAAAGGTGATCCGCTAATCGGGTTTCTTCTTAAAAAATGTTTTTCCTTCATTGACTCTGTCTTTGGTTTCCTGCAGTTTCTCGGAAAACTTGTCCTTAGTCACTTCCATTTTCTCAGAGAAGAGTTCTTTTGTCTCCTCCATTTTTTCAGAAAATCTCTCCTTTGTCTCTTCCATTTTCTCTGAAATTCTCTCCTTGGTCTCCTCCATTCTGTCCTGGATGTATTCTTTCACTGGCGGCGGTGTGGATAAGTAGCCGTGCTTGCGGAGGTACTGAACGGTTAGTGACGTGCCGCCCAGAGTCACAGTGTACCTGGCAGGGGTGGCGATCTGCAGAAAGACAAAGAGAAAAGACCCTGGCTGCTCAACGGCACTCATGCATGAACTTATTTAAACAAATGCTGATCAAAGAGCAAAAGGTTTACTTTGGTTTAAAAAAAAAAAAAGAAGTCTGGATTAAATTACCTTGTACATGGCATAAGCCGTCAGAGCATAGCCACTCGAAGAATCTCTCAAAAGGCCAACTAGTGACTCTGGTAGACCTATCATCTCCAGGAATGGCACAACATTCACTCCTCTGGGAAAAAAATGTGATGAAGTGAGTTTTTAAATGTTTTTCTTACTATAAGAAGATCTACGTTTTCTATAAATGGTTTCGCATGTTTTACAATCCAGAGAAAATGTCTTAAAACAAGCTGTAAGTCATTTAATGAAGCTGTGATGTCACAACTATGCAGTACTATACCCACTCAAATGGGCCAATCAGCACAGAGGCTCATTAATAGACAAGAACATAAAACATGTTCTTTCTAGATGTAGCTGTTGCTGTATTGAGATTATTTTTGGTTCTTAAAACCACAAATATCCTTTGTAGTGACATCACAACTTCAAATGAACCCAGGAACACTGTACGAGATGGAACTTTTAACCATAGTGCTTCAATATTTTTAATCAATGAATATCAGTTTGTTCTGTTCAGACACCATAGAATCTCGTATCTTCATTTGGAGCAAAAAGGGACATGAAGGTAGCTGTGGTTAATGTCTGTTCAGACACATCTGAGGTGTGAAGACTCACTTCATAGCAGCGTAATAGAAGGTTCCTAACCAGACGGAGGACGTCACCAGGTGCACGGGGATCAGCACCTTCCCGTACTGCTTCAACGTCCTCTTGAACCTCTGGACAAGACCGATGGACTTGTCCTGCAGGGGGTCCACCTCCACAGGATCAGGCACAGCTTCCACCTTGTGGTCCGCCTGCGTTGGAGGGGCGGCGGTGTTGGACCGCGGCTCCTCCTCCGGCGGCTGGTGCTTGGGCTGCTGTGCGGCCTTGCCAGAGGCCGAGGTGGACAGGCAGCGGCGGCCTGTGGGCGGCAGGGGCGGGGACAGGTGGAGGGCGGCGCAGCAGAACGCCACCGGCTGTTCGTGGACAGCGACAGCCGCCAACAGTGTGCGTGCCGACGCTGCCCGGCGCAGGGTACCAGAGGTTAGGATGCGCTGCATTATCATCATCTTCTTCTTCTCCTGCTGTGACGTTTAAGGGCAGACTGCGGGCACAGGAAAAAGAAAATCTGTACAGGTTCACATGCATTATTCATTGCAGAATTAGAGACTAACCAAATGAATCCCTTCATATATTTTATTATTTTATTGTTTCCTCATAATGTTCAGATAAGATTAATAATTGTGAGGCTATACGCAGTTCAGAAATATTGCTGCATTTACTTTGAAACTATTGAAAACCATTTCGGCTGCAAAAAGTTTTAGGAACATTGTACAAAAACAGAAGAGAATAGTCTCTTTTTCTTCTTTTCTTACTTCCCCAGACCTGGAAATAACTCAAATCAAATTCCATACATTCTTATACTGTGTAGAAACTCTAAATATAAGAGTGACACATTTTAATGAGCACTCATTATACCCTCCCAGCTGACATTGACCTGTTTTAGGTCGTGTCTGGAAAGTGAGCTAACGTCATGAGGAGTGTCTCATCATGACATGACTCAGGGAAAATAAAAGCTGGTGCTGGAACAACGCTGCCAAATATTCTCTAGTGGCAGCTTCTAAAATGTGTTTTGCATTTTAATTTGGCTATTATCCTTTTAAGTTTAATAATGTCGGTCAAAATAGTTATAATGTCATCTCCTTTTTGACATTTTGCAGACTTATTGGAAATATAGATCCAATAATGGAACAAATAATTTGTGGCAGATCTGAAGAATTTCATTATATCTCATCTCACTCCTGCGTTTGATGAACATTTGAACCTTGCCTAAAAGGTACCTCAGATCTGTGGGGTCTAAACCTGAACTGTGGACTGAAAGTAAACTTAATCTTCATTTCCGTGTGAAAATGTTTTTATATTTTTTTTGATTATAACTAAAAGTGAACTTGATGAACTTCTGTAAACAGGCCTGTGTGACCAAACTGTTATGGGAAAATTATTATTATATTATATTATTATTATTATATATATTATTATTATATTCATATATATATTATATTATTACATATATTTGGCATATAATAAAATGAATACAGAGACATAAGAATTAAAACTGGAAAAATTGTTTTTTTCATTTTCATGGCAGCTTTAGATGTCAGATGTCATCCAACCAAAGTATAATACTTGCTGCTCAATAATTGTATACATACTTTATAATGATATTTTGCATTTTCTTTTAAAGGAAAATACATTTTTTCACTCATTACCCTGGAATTTTGATTATGTGTTTTCTCTCAACATAATGGTGTTCTGACACCACCAGAGCTACTCAACAAACCAGCCTACATTCCTTCATGTACTGGTAATAAATGAATGTCCTGCTGTAAAGCAGAGTAACAGACTGATGAGGAAACTTGTGGTGTGTCTCTACCAGGGAGCAGAACCAACACCCCAGAACTCACAGTTAACACCGGAAGTCACGCGGTTAGCTTTCAAAGTAAAACGACGCTACCCGCAGAAGAAGACAGCAGCGTTTTATTTTATAAATCGTATCCGGAAGTCTACGGCTACGTCCCTGCTAGCTTCACACGGAGTTCTATTTTAGGCTAGTTGACATTGGACAGTGTGGTCTGGAGGGCAAGAAGCGGGGTTTAATTCCCGGGTCGCTGCGGCGCTAAAGCACCGGGACACGAGGAGAAGATGTTTAAATGCGTCCAAAACTGCGAGGTTCTCTCTTTTAGGACGTTTCAAAACGTCAAAAAAGGCCACAATCTGGACTGCTGCCAGCCCACAGTTAGCTAGCCGTGGGGATAACATGCTAACACCCGGACAGTCGGGGATAGAAGTTGCCGCCATACCAGCAAACAACGTGGGCAAGAATAAGATTAATAAAAAACAGACCACTCACGGTGAAAGGTCCCGTTCACGTCCGGACTGAGGCGGACTCCCGACTCCTGAGGGCCATGCGACGCTGCGGGGCTACGTGCTGCTCAAGGACCACATTTCTCGGTGCTGCGGCGACCGCACGGAACGCAGCGTCTACCTCTGACCGCGCAGTGGGCCATGGGAAATGGAGTTCGCTCGTTTTCGTTTGCGAAATGGCACAAGATGCGCTAAACGTCATTTCCCAGCGTGCGTAGCGGGAAGTCAATTCCGTGGAATTTGCACCACATTTTAGTCATTTTGAAAGTGATCGATTGTCTACGACGAAGAGTAAATAAAAACACTTTTAATGCCAAGCAAAAAAGGAGAATGACTAGAAAGAGGTCAAAAAGTCACCCACGAGTGAAGTTTTCCGTACATACATAGGTTACATCCCATGCCTACATCACATTTTATCTTTATCTATATTATATCCCCTATATTAACCAATTAGACCAGAATAATTCCTTTACGTCACTATTAAATGGTTTAATCCACGATGTAAAATTCCTTATCTTATCCCTCAGAATGCCCTTTTCTGTCTACCTGTCCCTTTGTTATTTTAGATTACTGCTTCATACTTTTACAACAATATTTCCCCATTTTTATACCAATAGTCCATACATAGCAAATGACCAATATAATGGTTCCTCTAACACAGTGCTACTATAACACAACATCTTGCGCCCCAATAGTATCATTTGTCTATAAAATTGTTAAGTACCTCTTCATTTTGTTTTCCTTCAGCGCATCACACTCACAAAAAATAAACTGCAGTAATCTAACTACTGGTAATTACTTTTTCTATTCTTACAATGCTGTTAAAGTTACCATCACCTTTAATGAGATATAATGAACCACGCACTAATCAAAGAATGTTTATCCAAGTTATCTATTTTAGAAATGTGAACTTTAACTGATTCTGCAGATAGAGGAAAACAATTTAAAAGTCCAATTAAATTAGTCCTTAAATTAAGTAAGTAATAATTAGTTTTTGTGTAGTCTTTATTATTCTTTTTCTTAATGATGCTAATCAAACATTAATTACTTATACATAGACCTATGACATTTTATTTAATTTTTATTTTACTGAATTGTATTTTTAATTAAACTTTTAATAATGCGCTGGCAATATCGTGCTGAACGCATGTCTGCACTGTTTGTGTATTTTATTTGTATTCTCAATTAATAAATATATGAATATGTCAGTGTATCACAAACAAACACTATTATCATGCTTGATTTGACCTGCTGAGAATGGTCCATAACAAATACACATAGCAGTGTTTGAAAAGGTTCAGTGAAGCTTGCCTCCTGTGGAACAGTGTTGGTCGTTTGTATAAATTCAGGACACAGGCATTGCTTTGCATTTAACACCATTCGTAACACACTCATACACATGCAAATATGATGCTTTGCACATTCTGTACCTATGACATAAATCTGCCCTTGTTCTGCAATACATGAGCCTCACCAGCAGATGGCGGTGCAGCCTCATTATTGGGGCTAAGATGTGTCATTTTTCCCATGCACAGTGAGAATAACATGATTTAAAAGTATGGGTAATTAAATGTATATAGTCTTGACCTAAAATATATGGATTCGAGTAATATCTGCAGTGGTTTAATGTTTAGTCTGAATATTATTATAATGTGTTCATGCCTTTCAGGTATTTTAGGCAAATCTATGCCCTCTGTCTCCACTCCGCTGAAGCTCATTAGGATTCAAGATCATGTTTGTGAGTACTAAGCAGTGCCGAGGCTCTGTTGTCGGAGGAATCAAAAACAAATCCTCCAGTTGAAGAAGAGTCTCTTACCAGAGAGACGGCCTGCCGACCCATGCAGCTGTTCCCTCCGCAACGGCTGCATGCGCACACGTTTGGAAATAATTAAGGGCACGATTACACGATTGAGCTCTGAGTGCACACATCATCTCTGCTCCGCTATCTATTGACAGGCTGATAGCACCCCGGGGCAAAGCAGATCCATTCTGTGCTACAGAACTGGATTCCCTATGATGTTTGCTGTGTGTCCGTCTATCAGCTGTGTGGGCTGAAAGGAATGAGTCATCCCATCCATGTCATTATAGTGACTGCTGGGACAGTTTCTGCATGCTAGACACATGCTTACAAACAGCTCTCTCTATCTACAGTCTCCTGCAAACATATTGTATATCTACACGTGTTTCACCTCATCTCTACCAAATTTGTGCTTTGATGGAAGTCGAGCAATCTCCGTACCTGACAGAAGCTCGGTCAACTTTTCAATTTCCTGTATCCTGAGATACGCTCTGTGCTGCTCGTCTATGTTTAAAAGAAAATTTGGACCTTCAGCATCTGCCAGGAAAAGTTATAATAGAGGAAAGTGGACACGCACCCAGCAGTGATATTTTTTCTTTTTGTCAAACTTTTCCTACCTAGCAACAGTAACTAAGGGGCCTTAGGTTCTGTTAGAGCAGAGCTTCACACACTTTATCACATCAGGGACCCTTAAACTGACACAAATTAGACAGCAGACCCGCATCTGATAAAATTTTTACCTCTTACATGTTTTATTACTGAAAGTGCATAAAACCCATGATCCACACAGTCATACATTATGTCAGTGAGTTGCTGGTGGATGGAATTATAGTGAATAGTTGTTAGAATAATGTATAAAAGTTATCCCACATTTACTCTTTTACACTCTTTACCCATTCACACTCTTTCATTCTTTGAACGTTGACTATGTAGCTGTCCTGTTATGCATGAGTGAGTTGTGGTCCAGGAGGACGACATTTAAGATTGAGATGTTGCAGAAGACCACTCGACCTCGGATGAGATCTCCCTCTGACCAACGCTCCCTTTGACCAATGAACTGGTACATGTGTGTCTTATTTTGAGAAAGAATACAATGAAACAAAGACGCTGGTTCTTCTAGGAGCCCACTTTGAGTTAGAGAGTTTAGACAACAATGTGAAGGGTGAAGAATTTTGACTTATGGTATTAATTCCTGTGTATCGATGAGTTTTGATGACCTCATGTTGTTCCCAACATGGTCCCGCTCATTTTTAACCAAGGCCAGACGTCTAATGAGCATGAAGCGACTGTGCGTAATGTGAAATGTGAAAGAAAGGAACTTTTCATGGTTCAGCAGCCGAGCTGTCTGGGGAAGTTATTTTCTGTTTTCTTTCCTGCTCTGTGCCTCCCCCTCCTACCGTGTGTGTGTGTGTGTGTCATGGTTCACCTGCCCACCTGTCTGCAATCATCTCATCTTCCACAGCTCAAGTGCTCTGTTTTTTCTGTTCCGTCAGCTCAGCGGTTTTAATAATTTTCTAGTGGTTTCTGGGATTTTTCTAAATCCCATTTCTGTGTTGAGTTCCGTACCATAGAGCTCATCCTCCTTCACGCATGGATCCAAGCCAAACCTGGTGCAGTTCACTAGCATACCTCGCCCACCCCTCCACAGCACGTCTGGGCCCTGCTGTCTTCACCCCCCACACCTCATATTTCTATTAAAATCACCCCCTAAACCTGCTGAAATTGTTAGATAATGATCTGAGATAGCAGGCACATTAGACATGAGACATATACATCCCAGCATTAACATAGCTTTTATGGAATCTAACTACCTCATGATACAAGGATGATTTCTTTCTTGTTCTTTGTTTCTCTATATGCACAACATTTCATCTTATATTAGCTTCTTTGTGCCACCGTTAAACCGACTATTTTATAGTATAATCACAAAAGTGTTGTGGTGCTGAATCGGTCACATAGTCAAAATAGTTTGGGTTAAAGGTTAAAGAAGCGGGCTTATGACTGGATGGCTTGAATTCTTTATAATAAATGGGCTGGATATGATTGTGTCAGCGAAGAGGGTTGAGTGGCAGAGCTGACAATAATAGGAAATACGTGACTGGACTGTCACCTTTCAAATCTACCGTCTGCATGCACAGCATGAGACACTGACAGTTCAGACAGCCTTTCTGTTCTTGGGTCAAATTGTCATCTTTAGCCATCTAAAAGAACATAAAATATATAGTATTTAATATATAACAATCTATATATATGTAGATCATCCATCCATCCATCCATTGTCTATCCCGCTTATTCCCTTTCGGGGTCGCAGGGGTCTGCTGGAGCCTATCCCAGCGCGTTAAGGCGAGAGGCAGGGATACACCCCAGATGGTCGCCAGCCAATCGTGGGGCACACACACCATTCACACACCATTCACTCTCACACTCACACCTATGGGCAATTTAGAGTTTACCAATTAACCTGAGCATGTTTTTTGTATTGTGGGAGGAAACCGGAGTACCCGGGGAAAACCCACGCAGACACGGGGAGAACATGCAAACTCCACACAGAAAGGCCCCAGACCCAGGCCCAAGGCGGGTCTTGAACCTGCGACCTTCTTGCTGTGAGGCAACAGTGCTACCCACCGCACCACCGTGTCGCCCTACTATATGTAGATCAATTATTATCAATTTAATATTTAGTGTAAACAAGTATTGCATCCTTTACAGGCCCTGATTTATTCATTAAAATAAAACTAATTTATGTTTTGTTTTATACACTACAGCATTCCATACATTAGTTCGAACATGTTCTTTTTTAATTCTGACTTTTTTGTTTAGGCTTGTGTGTTCCGGAGGATTCTCCTGCTCATATTGCTCATGTCTGAGCCTGTCTGTGTGTATCGTGTGTATCATGATCCATCACTGTCCTGTCTGCTTTTCTTGTGTTTAGCTTGTCTTTCTGTTTCTATACTGTGTCCAGGTTTTGAAAAGGTTTCTACTTGTGTTTCTTGTCATCCTGGTTTTCCTGTGTGTGTATCTGTGTTATTCTGCAGTTTTTTTTTTGGTTTGGACTGGTTTCGTTTTGTCGTTAAATTGCCTGTCTTGTTTCCTGTCTGCCTGTTCTCCTCCTGCATTTGAATCCACCTCCTCTGCACATCCTCTCTACTTTGTGTTAGAAGTGTTTGCACAGTTGCTGAATGCAGAAAGCTTTGTACTGACAGGACATTCATTCCTTTCCTTTTGTGAAGTGCTCAATGCCACTCCTACAGGATTTGAAGCCGTATTGAATGGTTTGATGAGTAAGAAAATGATGTGAATCATGCTGTGACCTTAACAGTCACCAGATCTCAACCCAGCTGTACTCCTGGAAGATTTTGGAACAACATGTTAGACAGTGTTCTTCAATACCAACTGCTGGGGGTAAAGGGAACAGCTTTCCTGGATGTCTATATTTAAATAATTCACCCAACACCTTCTCTAAAGTTCACTCATTTTATCTTGTTTGATTAATGTCTACCCAGCGGCAGGTAGGTGTATTTTTTTTTTCAAACTTTGGACAGACCAAAGCTAGCTGTTTCCATCTGCTTCCAGTCTTTATGCGAGGCTAAGTTTATTGATTACCACATCTTTCTCCAAAGTTATTGCAGGAGTGGTATCGATTGTCCCATCTAAACTCCCAGGAAACAAGCAAATTAGTAAATGGGACAAAGTGTAAAGGGCACCGTTGGATCCAGGCCCTTTTGGACCTCAGCCCATCGATGAGAGCACTGCAGTGCCCCTTCAATATGCACTTTTAAAGTGACCACCAGGACACATAAGAGCACACATAAAAACATTTTGTTCAATTGAAGTTGCTTAAAACTGTAGTTAAACATAGGTGTTGCCAATAATGCTTATTAAGGCAGGATTCATCCATTTATACAGGACATAATAGTCTATTTAACCTGAACATCTCAAGATCCAGCTGGAAGAAATGGATGAGGAGTGGGAGTGACTGAGTCATCGTACTTAGCCTAGACCAAGATAGGCTTCAGATAATTCAATGAAAAGGAGAATTTAGAGATTGGCATCTTGCAAATTGTGGTTCTGAATCTTTATGCCAGTTTCGGCACAAATAAAGCAAACAGTTTTAGTGCAACAACAAAGCTGACGGTGTGGCAACTCACAGATCGATATGTAATCTAAAAAACTGAAAATCGTTCTGTGAAATGACACTCTGAACATTACCCCACAGAAACCAAAAATGCCTTTTGTGTGCTGTGTGATGCTGCTGCTGTGCTTGTTCAGTCAGCCGTGTGAATACAGCAGATATATACAGTACAATAGAATAGGATTGAAATGAGTGTAAAGCGGGCGCCTGTCACATATTTAACACAATCAACGCCTACAGTTTGCTGTGAATTGCTAGTCGATTACATAGGCATTTTGGGTGTGTGTTTTATTGTTGTTGCACTTATTATTTCTAACCACTATGTCCTACCAGCAGCATAATACTCTGTGCTGCAGCGAGACACAAACTGTGGTAATCACAAACACTTTCAGTAGCTGATTCATTTTTACCAGCAGGGAACAACACATTCAATACATACATCAAATACACACACAGCCTCTGCAGACTGGCCGGTAAGTTGTGAAGACCATCATGTGTAAACTTTCAGGCTTCATGCATGTTTTCTACTCCTTTAGGAAATAATGCGTATTAGCTGCGCTCATGCCTGCATTTTGTTTTGAGTCAGATAACCATGAGTTTGTTGTGGTTGAGGCAGGTGTCTGTGCCTGAGCCCTTCACATACAATGAACAAAACTATAAGTGCAGTACTTTTATTTTTACCCCCATCTTTCATGGATTAGAATAAAAGATGTAAGACTTGTTCTATGCATGCAAAATGCTTGTTTGTTTGAACATTTGTTCACAAATTCTGAGCGTGTAACCACCTGGTGGTTACAACACAATGCAATGAGAGAGCCTGAACCCCTGCAGAAACGTCCACCAGAGCTGCTTCCTGGGAAATGAATGTCTATCTCTGACATCCTTTCCAGGACGTCAGCAGTGCATCCAACGTGCCTCACAACCACAGACCACGTGTGAACACGCCAGTCCTGGAACTCCAGATCCACCATCTTCTCCCCTCTCACCCCGTTCACCCGGACAGATGATGCAACAGTTGGTTTCAACAGCCAAAGAATTTCTGTACAAACTGCGAGAAAACGTCTCGGTGAAACTCATCTGTATCCTGACTCAGGTCCTGACCTGAGTGGGCAAGTGTTCACCTTTGACGCTGTTTGGCACTTCGGAGAAGTGTCGTCTTCACGAATCCATGGTGACCCCTGTATTTCACTGAACCGGGCAGATGGCAGACAGCGTGTGTGGTGATGTGTGTGTGGGCGCAGGTTTGCTGAGGTCGAGGCTGTAAACAGAATCCCCCCCCATGCTGGCAGCAGAGTTATGGTATGGGCATCATAAGCAACAGACAGTGAATATATCTATGCTATATATATATATATATATATATATATATATATATATATATATATATATATATATATATATATCTGACATACATCTTATTGGTAGCAAATTGAATGCAGAGAAACCAGAGAGAGGTTTTGCAATAATAAAGATAAAACTGTTTATTAACTGATTTAGATATTTATGTTTTTTTTTCATTTTCACCTTTTTTTTCTTGCTAAAACAACATATTATTTTTGAGCAGTAGAATAATGGAGTTTTAAAAAACATATTGGTGAATCTTCATATTTATTTTTATATTTGATAATCTTGAATGAAAAAAAACATTTTTGATACAACTCCATTTCATTTGTTCATATAAAAATGTTGTCCAAGTTCTTTCAAAATAAGACGATATACAATATGCAACATAATATGCTCAGTGATCTGATTCCCCAGTTAAACATAAACTTGTCATTTCTCCTGACTGTTTCTACATAAATGAAAACGTGATTTCTATTTGATGACGGTTGACACAGTCACATGTGACAAATAAAGATGATCATTGGCTGAGGCGTCACTTTCTCTTTCAAGAGAATGTGAAGCTTTATTGAAGGTTTCTAGGAAACGGATCCTTTGAAGAAATATTGCCATGGTAGAAAGACATATTAAAGCGTATTAATCACAGCAAAAGGAACACGCAAAGTAAAGGGGCTAAGCGTGATGCAAGCATAGTTTTTCACTTCATGTCTATTACATTAACACGTCAGCTGAAGGTGAATACAGCATCACTGGGTAACTCATATTCTGTGAATATAGGGGTCGATGCATCTTTGTTTCGGCTTTTAGCGAATAAATTGTTTTTCTGTGCTTCTGATGTAAGTTATGAGAGTAAATACTTGTTGATACCTGCCTTGGCAGGAGTGATTTATAACAACCATCTAGTAAGTAATGGGATACACATCATTCAACTGTAAGCAGGTGCCTAATCAGCACTTTTAAATGTCAGCACCTGCATTGATTTCAACCTCCTGCTTTTGTCTCTTCTTCCTCATTTCAATTAGCAGCTGAGAGTAATTGCAGACCTTTGCAGTCCAAAGCGGCCCACGCTCATGCCAAGAGCCAAAATAAGCAAATGATGAGCCTGTTACACTGAAGAGTAAAACTGGATTGCCAAAGGTGTGTTGAACTAAACAAATGTACAGAGATCGCACTGCTCTTCCTCTGCCACATGGACCGATAATCCCAGTTGCTGTGTGTTCAGAGGCTGTAACCCTGGTTGTGTTTTAGTGGAAACTTCAGAAAATGCCACTAGAGGGCGCCACATCTGAGGTTTAATGGTTTAAAATGAGCCTGTTAATCATAGATAGGAAGTTTAAGGCAACTCTGTGCAGTAGAAAATGTTTGTGACTCAGATCATGATGTGATTATGTTGTTATGTATGGCATCTTAACCTAATGCCAGTATCATAAAGCACATCAGCCTCAGCCTCCAGGTTAAAGCCTGGGGGACGCAAAGTTATCAAAGTTCAGACATGGAAAACAGTAACATAAACATGTAAATAAAACAAGTTCAAATTGTCCAAAATCAGGAGAAAAAAAACATGAAGTAAGCAAAGTTATCTTTTCAACATTTAATTTTTGCATTGTTTGCTCAAAATTAGTAATAGACTAGTAGATTTGTAGTAAATTTCTTTTACATTGGCATTTTTTCCTGGGAGAGGACAACCAGACACCCGTTTATATCTTTCCATATGTGATTCCCTATTTAAAACAAACCCATGGTGAAGGACACAGACTTCTCATTCAATGTTTTAATGAACTGTATAACTTAAATTGAAGCATTAATTCCCTGTGACCTAATAAACAGCAATTAATTAAACGTTTTATGAAAAATGTGTTAATCCATAAGGCCTGAGATAGGTTGAGTTAGTTGAGAATAAAATGTGATTTTATACTTCCACCCAGCAGATGACAGCGCCCCACTTGGGTCACAAAGTCAAAGGCCTGATAGTATGATGGTGATTGAGTCTCACCCATTAACAATTCCAGAATCTAATGAATTTGCAAATTAACTAATATTAACTCTTGTCAAGATACTTCCACCAAAGATAGATAGATACTACTACCAAAGATACTTCCACCAAAAAGTTTTTTTTTTATCACAATTACGTAAACTGAAAATCAGATCAGGATTGGCACGTACAATATAATCATATTTGTCAAATGTCAAACTCTGCATAGAGATCAATCTGCACCGTGAAGCTCAAATACTTAACTGTAGGAACAAGAAGAAAAGGACAAAATTGAAATTAACTTGATGCAAAGCAAGTCTATTGCATGCAAAGAGGACCCGTGTTTTCTTTGGCAATTATTTATGATGATAAGGAGTGTGTGTGAATTATTAAAAGCACCCTTCAGACAAACAGCATTCTTGCTGTGTAGCTCTTGCTTTAAATAATAATTGGTTTCTGATTTGTTGTGTAAGTGAATAATCCAAAATCTATAAATATGCAAATATTTTTTCTTTTCAAAAATATATTTTAAGGTCTGCATGTACCTACTTAGAGACTGAGAAACTGAAGAGGAGAATAACCATCACCATAAATCAAGGACCCCCTCCAGACATGTTTTATACTCACTACTACTTTAAATAAGAATTTGTATCTGTATGGTTTTTATACAAAAGAAAGAGAAATCTTTAAAATTATATCTCGTTCTGCTCGCTCATTAAAAATGTTTAAATCTATAAAAATGCAAATATTCTTATTTTCAAACATATGTTTGAACATTTTGTATATTGTTACTTGGTTTCTGAGAAAATGAAGAGGAGGATAAACAGCCCCATAAATTAAAGACCCCCCTTCAGCGATGTTATAATATGATTATAAGGGAATCAACATGATTCCCTAACTTAACTTAAACTAAACTAAATTACATCTCATGATCCACCCTCTTTCAGAATTCCAAAATCTATAATCTTCTGCCAAGACGTCTTTTTGTGTCATCACTAAACGCTCCACTGCCTGAACGGAGGATTCAGCATGTCGGAGAGACGTGTATCATAACCCCGGAATGTTTGGAGGAGATTGCCAACTATGTCTCTTGTGGCAGGTTTAATTAAACACACTGATTTAAAGGACTATGCATCAGTCAGAATGAGAGGTCACTGGATGATTAAAAAGTTCTCTGAAATAAAAAAAAAGGTTTTATTCCTTCATTGCTTCTGTATTTTGCTCAAACCAGTTGGAGTTTTTCTTACTTGCTTTGGTTCGTTTGTTACGTCACTGTTAATATTTGTTAAATTCAGTGATTTGTGTGCATCGTGGCAGTGGTCTCTCATTCCTTCCTTCAAATATCAAAAGCTTTTAGACATGCATCAGTAGCGTTCATACAACTTTGTGCTGTTTAATGACATTATCATTCACTTATAAATAATCTTTCTATATAAAACTAACAATCACACTGTCATTGCTTGAGTCATTATATACAAAACCAACAATACAGGGAAATTCTATTCTATTCTATTTTTTTCTTGAAATTGTCTCCTGAATTGAACAATTTCTCTCAGGTAATCCTCGGCTTTGGCTGTGTGAAGCATTATTTGTTGTATGTAAATGAATGAATTATATGTTGCATGTGTTATCTGTTCAGTAAAATGTTCTGTAATAATAGTGCATAGGTTTACTTGAATGTATTGTGTTTGTTGTAAATAAAGGTGTATTTTTTTTATTTTGCACAATGCCTTTGGCAAATTAGAATTGCAAAGGGAATATGTAATAAAAAAAAAATTCAAATGGAAGTGTAAATAGTGCTGCATTCAGGTATTTCCACTAAGATCTGACTTGAATGAATGAATTATCCATTTTGAGCAAGTGACTCACTTTAGCAGATTATGACCTAGGTTTGGCAGTTTGTACGTAACAGTCATAAAGTTAGCAAACCGATTTAGTAATGCCACACAAAAAAAATGTTCTCACATTAAACTTAGTACGCTATTGGTCATAAAAGTACAGGACAGACCCAGACTCACACTTACGCATGGAAATAGGAGCATTTATTACCAATTGCTGTATCAATTTCAAAAGGCTTCTGACTCATGGTGATTTTCCTTACTACGCAGAGTGAATTATTTATTAAGAAGATGCATTTTTCCCAGTGGAAGCCTCTCGGCTATGGCACTAACATGCACCAATCTAGATGTCACGGCCCAGTCTCCGGCTCCACTTACGGCGTCCTCCGTCTGTCTCGTCCTCACTTTGCTCACAGCGTTTCTTTCCCTCATCCAGAACAGAACTAGTGGTGTGTTTGTGAAGTTCTGAAGTAAAAACTATATTCACCATCTGGACATTTACTTTCAGCATGTCTTGCCTTGCTGTTTTTTTTGTACATCATGCAGTTTCTGTCATGAAAAAAATGTGCAACAGGGCATTCACGTTATTTCACGTTATTTCTCTTTTACATGCTGCCAAATTCCAACAAAGAAGAGTTAAAATTGTAAAAATCTGTTGTGTGTAATAGTAAATAGACACTTTTTCTTCTTAATATTGACGATTGTAAAAATTATTTTAAAATAAGCATATTTTAATTTCAAGTAGTATTGTGTAATAGCATCTATTAAATTTTGAACACAGATTAAAGGCAATGATTGTCAGGAATATTTATGATCCAACCGAAATAATAGCTACAGCTTAGTAGACAATGATTTTTTAATAAGCACTGATATAATTTGTAATGAATGATAATATATTAAATGTGAACACACACAAAGAGTGTAAAGAGCCTTCATCTCACCAGTATGCAGCTGAACTTTGCAGCCTTATTATCCAGCTTCCTGTTGAGCTGTCATTACTTAATTGCATTAATGGATGCCTTAGGTCCTCTAGTTTCATATGACACCAATTCACTCTAGCTCTAACACTTTAACTAACAGCACTTATTAAAATTAAACTCAAATTATCAGCTGATGAACCTCTGCGTTAAGAGGATTTTCCCCTTCAGTCGCTGCTTTCTTGTCACAGACAGTCATGTGTTGCAGCCAGAGACTGAGGCTGGCGCTGGGACTCGAGTACAACTTACATTTCCTTTGTTTCACTTTACAAGCACAACGAAAGAGTTCCTTATCAGAATCATCTTTATGGTTATGCATTTATGGAATGAACTCTGGTTTTCTGTCTCTCAATGTGCCTACACAGAGCACATCTCGAGAAAGATACACTGAGTACAGTACCTTCACCCTCTGGACGGACATCTCATCGTTAACCATTTCAGATTTTAAAAAAGTATCGAAAGAAACAACTTATATTTAAAAACACAATGAGAAACAGCAGAAATATCTCACGAAATTATCAAAACAGCATTCATTTTGGCAGAAAAGTATGTTCATGTAGGACCTAAGTGCAAATAAAAAGAAGCGGCTTGAGAAACATTTTCTAATACCTGTCAAGAAGTGACTGTGGTGCTGTGTACTGATGGGTCCTCGTGTTTACAGAATCATTTGAAGAAACATGTTGGTTCTCATGCTTCCCTTGATTTGCCTGATGGTGGTAAACCACCGTATACATGAAATATATGGCCCCTTAAGTGTCAACTGAACAGACACGTCTCACGGTGCCACTACAACCTCAGAACCATCGATTGCATGACTGTATTCATTCATGATGCACTAGGGCATTATAGGGGAAAACAGTCCAGGTTACTTAGATATCTCTATTGTTTGTGATTATCATCCCACTTATAAAAAAATTGATCTTTTCTCGCCATGCGGTGAAGCGGAATGAGTATCAGAAGGGTCAGTACCGGAATCAATATACATATATCTGTGTGGGGAAGACACACGACTTCAGGAATACCAAGTAAAGAGAGATGAAGCCTGTGGTCAAGGTTGAATACATTGCCTATGGCTCCAGACAAGGACCAGGGTAAGGTCTGAATATCGACTTCTAACTTTATTTTTCCTCATTTTTATATATTATCAGTTGTCTTGTTTGTTTTTATGTAAAATAAAAGGAGTTTTCAAAAGCTGCTGGCAGCCTGAGGTCCAGCTGGAGGCAACTTGTGTCCCGGCTGCGGTGGCGCTCTGCGTCCTGTTTCTTGATCAGAGGATGAGCGAGCAGCGTATGGGTGCATCTGTGTGACAGAGATGCTCTCATTCAGCCATGTGCCTTCTGAAGGCTATTTTTCTGGGTGTGGCTAGTTTGGGATGCTTATCATGTAGCTAAGCTTTTAACACTTTTACATCTAATTCCAGGGGTGATCACTCTGTTGTCTTTGTAGGGAAAGAGTTAAGTCCATGTTGTGATAGTGTCTTTAATTTATGTATATAAAACGCTTAATTTCATCTCACTGTCTCAATGTCTCAGAAACTAGTCTGCCAGAATGATGTAGAATAAGAGTTGTGTCTGGCTGAATGGAGGTGTTCAGTGCAAGTACAGAAATCTGTGTGGCCGAGACAAAGAAAAATACTGCCGAAATACCAACTAAAAAGAGGTGAAGCTTCAAAAGAACAAGGTTGAAAACTGTGTGAATAGCTTCTGGCTCCATACCAGGACTAAATTATGCCCCTTTTCACTACATTACCAATTTAACTTGACTCTACTCATGTTTTTTTTTGTTTTCCATTACTGGAGAGTGCATGCTGGTACCTGGTGCCCACTTTCCTGGCAGCCTGAGCTGATACTAAAAGGAGATGTGAAAGCATTGCAGCCCTTTGTTCGGTCCTTTCTCTCTACCACAGTACTACTTGTGAGAGAAAACCAGAGACCAGGCAAATCAGAAATAAATGTCAGACTAATAAATGTGCTCTGAACAGGTTAGGGTGTCATCTATTTACCCCCTCCTATTGCTCGCTGTATACATTTATGGTAATTTTACCATTGGGATTTGTGATTCAAATGGTTTCCATGCTGCATTATAATTAAGAGCCTCTTGTTTCCGAGAGACTTGTTGTAATTAGATGAACTGCTATCTGACTTCTCTGTCAGAGGCTTAACCACAGATAATTAAATAATTGAGAGAAACATTTTCTCATCTGAGAGCATCTTGATTGTTTTTTTTTTTTTTTTTTTTATACCATTTTCTGAGGCCTGTCAGGTCCCATATGGTCTAGCGGTCAGGATCCCAGGTGGCCCGGGTTCAACTCCCGGTATGGGAATGAAAGGAGTATGGCTTGAGGTTGCTACTAAGCAGCTTTCGGGACTGTATAGCTGCATCAAGGAATCGCTCAACCCTTCATCAAGAACTAACTCTGGTGTCCTCTCTGGATAAAAACCTTCTACTGCACTTCTTGATCAAGACACCAGACTATATCTGAATCTAGACCACAGACTATTATATGCTAATCAATAGGAGGAATATTTTTTCCCAAATGAGACCTTATCTGAAGGCAATCAACTTTGGATACAGAGTGTTAATTCCGGGCCACCTAGGTGAACACCAGGAATTCTGACTGCCTGTTCATGACAGACCAGACGTTGGAAAGAGGCTCAACCACAGATAATTAAATAATTCAGAGAAACATTTTCTCATCTGAGAGCATCTTGATTGTTTTTTTTTTTTTTTTTTTACCATTTTCTGAGGCCTGTCAGGTCCCATATGGTCTAGCGGTCAGGATCCCTGGTTTTCACCCAGGTGGCCCGGGTTCAACTCCCGGTATGGGAATGAAAGGAGTATGGCTTGAGGTTACTACTGAGCAGCTTTCAACACTGTATAGCTGAATCAATGAATCGCTCAACCCTTCATCAAGAACTAACTCTGTTGTCCTCTCTGAATAAAAACCTTCTACTGCACTTCTTGATCAAGACACCAGACTATATCTGAATGTAGACCACAGGCTATTATATGCTAATCAATAGGAGGAATATTTTTTTCCCAAATGAGACCTTATCTAAAGACAATCAACTTTGGTTACAGAGTGTTAATTCCGGGCCACTTAGGCGAACATCAGGAATCCTGACTGCCAGTTCATGACAGACCAGATTTTGGAAAGAGGCTTAACCACAGATAATTAAATAATTCAGAGAAACATTTTCTCATCTGAGAGCATCTTGATTGTTTTTTTTTTTTTTTTTTACCATTTTCTGAGACCTGTCAGGTCCCATATGGTCTAGCGGTCAGGATCCCTGGTTTTCACCCAGGTGGCCCGGGTTCAACTCCCGGTATGGGAATGAAAGGAGTATGGCTTGAGGTTACTACTGAGCAGCTTTCAACACTGTATAGCTGAATCAAGGAATCGCTCAACCCTTCATCAAGAACTAACTCTGTTGTCCTCTCTGGATAAAAACCTTCTACTGCACTTCTTGATCAAGACACCAGACTATACCTGAGTCAAGACCACAGACTATTATATGCTAATCAATAGGAGGAATATTTTTTCCCAAATGAGACCTTATCTAAAGACAATCAACTTTGGATACAGAGTGTTGAATCCGGGCCACCTAGGTGAACACCAGGAATCCTGACTGCCAGTTCATGACAGACCAGACGTTGGAAAGAGGCTTAACCACAGATAATTAAATAATTCAGAGAAACATTTTCTCATCTGAGAGCATCTTGATTGTTTTTTTTTTTTTTTTTTTTTTACCATTTTCTGAGGCTTGTCAGGTCCCATATGGTCTAGCGGTCAGGATCCCTGGTTTTCACCCAGGTGGCCCGGGTTCAACTCCCGGTATGGGAATGAAAGGAGTATGGCTTGAGGTTACTACTAAGCAGCTTTTGAGACTGTATGGCGGCATCAAGGAATCGCTCAACCCTTCATCAAGAACTAACGCTGTTGTCCTCTCTGGAAAAAAACCTTCTACTGCACTTCTTGATCAAGACATAAGACTATATCTGAATCTAGACCACAGACTATTATATGGTAATCAATAGGAGGAATATTTTTTCCCAAATGAGACCTTATCTAAAGACAATCAACTTTGGATACAGAGTGTTGAATCCGGGCCACCTAGGTGAACACCAGGAATCCTGACTGCCAGTTCATGACAGACCAGACGTTGGAAAGAGGCTTAACCACAGATAATTAAATAATTCAGAGAAACATTTTCTCATCTGAGAGCATCTTGATTGTTTTTTTTGTTTTTTTTTTACCATTTTCTGAGGCCTGTCAGGTCCCATATGGTCTAGCGGTCAGGATCCCTGGTTTTCACCCAGGTGGCCCGGGTTCAACTCCCGGTATGGGAATGAAAGGAGTATGGCTTGAGGTTACTACTAAGCAGCTTTTGACACTGTATAGCTGCATCAAGGAATCGCTCAACCCTTCATCAAGAACTAACTCTGTTGTCCTCTCTGGATAAAAACGTTCTACTGCACTTCTTGATCAAGACACCAGACTATATCTGAATGTAGACCACAGGCTATTATATGCTAATCAATAGGAGGAATATTTTTCCCAAATGAGACCTTATCTAAAGACAATCAACTTTGGATACAGAGTGTTGAATCCGGGCCACCTAGGTGAACACCAGGAATCCTGACTGCCAGTTCATGACAGACCAGACGTTGGAAAGAGGCTTAACCACAGATAATTAAATAATTCAGAGAAACATTTTTTCATCTGAGAGCATCTTGATTGTTTTTTTTTTTTTTTTTTTTTTTTACCATTTTCTGAGGCCTGTCAGGTCCCATATGGTCTAGCGGTCAGGATCCCAGGTGGCCCGGGTTCAACTCCCGGTATGGGAATGAAAGGAGTATGGCTTGAGGTTACTACTAAGCAGCTTTTGACACTGTATAGCTGCATCAAGGAATCGCTCAACCCTTCATCAAGAACTAACTCTGTTGTCCTCTCTGGATAAAAACCTTCTACTGCACTTCTTGATCAAGACACCAGACTATATCTGAATCTAGACCACAGACTATTATATGGTAATCAATAGGAGGAATATTTTTTCCCAAATGAGACCTTATCTAAAGACAATCAACTTTGGATACAGAGTGTTAATTCCGGGCCACCTAGGTGAACACCAGGAATTCTGACTGCCAGTTCATGACAGACCAGACGTTGGAAAGAGGCTCAACCACAGATAATTAAATAATTCAGAGAAACATTTTCTCATCTGAGAGCATCTTGATTGTTTTTTTTTTTTTTTTTTTTTACCATTTTCTGAGGCCTGTCACGTCCCATATGGTCTAGCGGTCAGGATCCCTGGTTTTCACCCAGGTGGCCCGGGTTCAACTCCTGGTATGGGAATGAAAGGAGTATGGCTTGAGGTTACTACTGAACAGCTTTCAACACTGTATAGCTGTATCAAGGAATCGCTCAACCCTTCATCAAGAACTAACTCTGTTGTCCTCTCTGAATAAAAACCTTCTACTGCACTTCTTGATCAAGACACCAGACTATATCTGAATGTAGACCACATGCTAATAAATAGGAGGAATATTTTTTCCCAAATGAGACCTTATCTAAAGACAATCAACTTTGGATACAGAGTGTTGAATCCGGGCCACCTAGGTGAACACCAGGAATCCTGACTGCCAGTTCATGACAGACCAGACGTTGGAAAGAGGCTTAACCACAGATAATTAAATAATTCAGAGAAACATTTTCTCATCTGAGAGCATCTTGATTGTTTTTTTTTTTTTTTTTTTACCATTTTCTGAGGCCTGTCAGGTCCCATATGGTCTAGCGGTCAGGATCCCTGGTTTTCACCCAGGTGGCCCGGGTTCAACTCCCGGTATGGGAATGAAAGGAGTATGGCTTGAGGTTACTACTAAGCAGCTTTTGACACTGTATAGCTGCATCAAGGAATCGCTCAACCCTTCATCAAGAACTAACTCTGTTGTCCTCTCTGGATAAAAACGTTCTACTGCACTTCTTGATCAAGACACCAGACTATATCTGAATGTAGACCACAGGCTATTATATGCTAATCAATAGGAGGAATATTTTTTCCCAAATGAGACCTTATCTAAAGACAATCAACTTTGGATACAGAGTGTTGAATCCGGGCCACCTAGGTGAACACCAGGAATCCTGACTGCCAGTTCATGACAGACCAGACGTTGGAAAGAGGCTTAACCACAGATAATTAAATAATTCAGAGAAACATTTTTTCATCTGAGAGCATCTTGATTGTTTTTTTTTTTTTTTTTTTTTTTACCATTTTCTGAGGCCTGTCAGGTCCCATATGGTCTAGCGGTCAGGATCCCAGGTGGCCCGGGTTCAACTCCCGGTATGGGAATGAAAGGAGTATGGCTTGAGGTTACTACTAAGCAGCTTTTGACACTGTATAGCTGCATCAAGGAATCGCTCAACCCTTCATCAAGAACTAACTCTGTTGTCCTCTCTGGATAAAAACCTTCTACTGCACTTCTTGATCAAGACACCAGACTATATCTGAATCTAGACCACAGACTATTATATGGTAATCAATAGGAGGAATATTTTTTCCCAAATGAGACCTTATCTAAAGACAATCAACTTTGGATACAGAGTGTTAATTCCGGGCCACCTAGGTGAACACCAGGAATTCTGACTGCCAGTTCATGACAGACCAGACGTTGGAAAGAGGCTCAACCACAGATAATTAAATAATTCAGAGAAACATTTTCTCATCTGAGAGCATCTTGATTGTTTTTTTTTTTTTTTTTTTTACTATTTTCTGAGGCCTGTCACGTCCCATATGGTCTAGCGGTCAGGATCCCTGGTTTTCACCCAGGTGGCCCGGGTTCAACTCCCGGTATGGGAATGAAAGGAGTATGGCTTGAGGTTACTACTAAGCAGCTTTTGACACTGTATAGCTGCATCAAGGAATCGCTCAACCCTTCATCAAGAACTAACTCTGTTGTCCTCTCTGGATAAAAACCTTCTACTGCACTTCTTGATCAAGACACCAGACTATATCTGAATGTAGACCACAGGCTATTATATGCTAATCAATAGGAGGAATATTTTTTCCCAAATGAGACCTTATCTAAAGACAATCAACTTTGGATACAGAGTGTTGAATCCGGGCCACCTAGGTGAACACCAGGAATCCTGACTGCCAGTTCATGACAGACCAGACGTTGGAAAGAGGCTTAACCACAGATAATTAAATAATTCAGAGAAACATTTTTTCATCTGAGAGCATCTTGATTGTTTTTTTTTTTTTTTTTTTTTTTACCATTTTCTGAGGCCTGTCAGGTCCCATATGGTCTAGCGGTCAGGATCCCAGGTGGCCCGGGTTCAACTCCCGGTATGGGAATGAAAGGAGTATGGCTTGAGGTTACTACTAAGCAGCTTTTGACACTGTATAGCTGCATCAAGGAATCGCTCAACCCTTCATCAAGAACTAACTCTGTTGTCCTCTCTGGATAAAAACCTTCTACTGCACTTCTTGATCAAGACACCAGACTATATCTGAATCTAGACCACAGACTATTATATGGTAATCAATAGGAGGAATATTTTTTCCCAAATGAGACCTTATCTAAAGACAATCAACTTTGGATACAGAGTGTTAATTCTGGGCCACCTAGGTGAACACCAGGAATTCTGACTGCCAGTTCATGACAGACCAGACGTTGGAAAGAGGCTCAACCACAGATAATTAAATAATTCAGAGAAACATTTTCTCATCTGAGAGCATCTTGATTGTTTTTTTTTTTTTTTTTTTTTACCATTTTCTGAGGCCTGTCACGTCCCATATGGTCTAGCGGTCAGGATCCCTGGTTTTCACCCAGGTGGCCCGGGTTCAACTCCTGGTATGGGAATGAAAGGAGTATGGCTTGAGGTTACTACTGAACAGCTTTCAACACTGTATAGCTGTATCAAGGAATCGCTCAACCCTTCATCAAGAACTAACTCTGTTGTCCTCTCTGAATAAAAACCTTCTACTGCACTTCTTGATCAAGACACCAGACTATATCTGAATGTAGACCACATGCTAATAAATAGGAGGAATATTTTTTCCCAAATGAGACCTTATCTAAAGACAATCAACTTTGGATACAGAGTGTTGAATCCGGGCCACCTAGGTGAACACCAGGAATCCTGACTGCCAGTTCATGACAGACCAGACGTTGGAAAGAGGCTTAACCACAGATAATTAAATAATTCAGAGAAACATTTTCTCATCTGAGAGCATCTTGATTGTTTTTTTTTTTTTTTTTTTTTACCATTTTCTGAGGCCTGTCAGGTCCCATATGGTCTAGCGGTCAGGATCCCTGGTTTTCACCCAGGTGGCCCGGGTTCAACTCCCGGTATGGGAATGAAAGGAGTATGGCTTGAGGTTACTACTAAGCAGCTTTTGACACTGTATAGCTGCATCAAGGAATCGCTCAACCCTTCATCAAGAACTAACTCTGTTGTCCTCTCTGGATAAAAACGTTCTACTGCACTTCTTGATCAAGACACCAGACTATATCTGAATGTAGACCACAGGCTATTATATGCTAATCAATAGGAGGAATATTTTTTCCCAAATGAGACCTTATCTAAAGACAATCAACTTTGGATACAGAGTGTTGAATCCGGGCCACCTAGGTGAACACCAGGAATCCTGACTGCCAGTTCATGACAGACCAGACGTTGGAAAGAGGCTTAACCACAGATAATTAAATAATTCAGAGAAACATTTTTTCATCTGAGAGCATCTTGATTGTTTTTTTTTTTTTTTTTTTTTTTACCATTTTCTGAGGCCTGTCAGGTCCCATATGGTCTAGCGGTCAGGATCCCAGGTGGCCCGGGTTCAACTCCCGGTATGGGAATGAAAGGAGTATGGCTTGAGGTTACTACTAAGCAGCTTTTGACACTGTATAGCTGCATCAAGGAATCGCTCAACCCTTCATCAAGAACTAACTCTGTTGTCCTCTCTGGATAAAAACCTTCTACTGCACTTCTTGATCAAGACACCAGACTATATCTGAATCTAGACCACAGACTATTATATGGTAATCAATAGGAGGAATATTTTTTCCCAAATGAGACCTTATCTAAAGACAATCAACTTTGGATACAGAGTGTTAATTCCGGGCCACCTAGGTGAACACCAGGAATTCTGACTGCCAGTTCATGACAGACCAGACGTTGGAAAGAGGCTCAACCACAGATAATTAAATAATTCAGAGAAACATTTTCTCATCTGAGAGCATCTTGATTGTTTTTTTTTTTTTTTTTTTTACTATTTTCTGAGGCCTGTCACGTCCCATATGGTCTAGCGGTCAGGATCCCTGGTTTTCACCCAGGTGGCCCGGGTTCAACTCCCGGTATCGGAATGAAAGGAGTATGGCTTGAGGTTACTACTAAGCAGCTTTTGACACTGTATAGCTGCATCAAGGAATCGCTCAACCCTTCATCAAGAACTAACTCTGTTGTCCTCTCTGGATAAAAACCTTCTACTGCACTTCTTGATCAAGACACCAGACTATATCTGAATCTAGACCACAGACTATTATATGGTAATCAATAGGAGGAATATTTTTTCCCAAATGAGACCTTATCTAAAGACAATCAACTTTGGATACAGAGTGTTAATTCCGGGCCACCTAGGTGAACACCAGGAATTCTGACTGCCAGTTCATGACAGACCAGACGTTGGAAAGAGGCTCAACCACAGATAATTAAATAATTCAGAGAAACATTTTCTCATCTGAGAGCATCTTGATTGTTTTTTTTTTTTTTTTTTTTACTATTTTCTGAGGCCTGTCACGTCCCATATGGTCTAGCGGTCAGGATCCCTGGTTTTCACCCAGGTGGCCCGGGTTCAACTCCCGGTATGGGAATGAAAGGAGTATGGCTTGAGGTTACTACTAAGCAGCTTTTGACACTGTATAGCTGCATCAAGGAATCGCTCAACCCTTCATCAAGAACTAACTCTGTTGTCCTCTCTGGATAAAAACCTTCTACTGCACTTCTTGATCAAGACACCAGACTATATCTGAATGTAGACCACAGGCTATTATATGCTAATCAATAGGAGGAATATTTTTTCCCAAATGAGACCTTATCTAAAGACAATCAACTTTGGATACAGAGTGTTGAATCCGGGCCACCTAGGTGAACACCAGGAATCCTGACTGCCAGTTCATGACAGACCAGACGTTGGAAAGAGGCTTAACCACAGATAATTAAATAATTCAGAGAAACATTTTTTCATCTGAGAGCATCTTGATTGTTTTTTTTTTTTTTTTTTTTTTTACCATTTTCTGAGGCCTGTCAGGTCCCATATGGTCTAGCGGTCAGGATCCCAGGTGGCCCGGGTTCAACTCCCGGTATGGGAATGAAAGGAGTATGGCTTGAGGTTACTACTAAGCAGCTTTTGACACTGTATAGCTGCATCAAGGAATCGCTCAACCCTTCATCAAGAACTAACTCTGTTGTCCTCTCTGGATAAAAACCTTCTACTGCACTTCTTGATCAAGACACCAGACTATATCTGAATCTAGACCACAGACTATTATATGGTAATCAATAGGAGGAATATTTTTTCCCAAATGAGACCTTATCTAAAGACAATCAACTTTGGATACAGAGTGTTAATTCCGGGCCACCTAGGTGAACACCAGGAATTCTGACTGCCAGTTCATGACAGACCAGACGTTGGAAAGAGGCTCAACCACAGATAATTAAATAATTCAGAGAAACATTTTCTCATCTGAGAGCATCTTGATTGTTTTTTTTTTTTTTTTTTTTACTATTTTCTGAGGCCTGTCACGTCCCATATGGTCTAGCGGTCAGGATCCCTGGTTTTCACCCAGGTGGCCCGGGTTCAACTCCCGGTATGGGAATGAAAGGAGTATGGCTTGAGGTTACTACTAAGCAGCTTTTGACACTGTATAGCTGCATCAAGGAATCGCTCAACCCTTCATCAAGAACTAACTCTGTTGTCCTCTCTGGATAAAAACCTTCTACTGCACTTCTTGATCAAGACACCAGACTATATCTGAATGTAGACCACAGGCTATTATATGCTAATCAATAGGAGGAATATTTTTTCCCAAATGAGACCTTATCTAAAGACAATCAACTTTGGATACAGAGTGTTGAATCCGGGCCACCTAGGTGAACACCAGGAATCCTGACTGCCAGTTCATGACAGACCAGACGTTGGAAAGAGGCTTAACCACAGATAATTAAATAATTCAGAGAAACATTTTCTCATCTGAGAGCATCTTGATTGTTTTTTTTTTTTTTTTTTTTTTTACCATTTTCTGAGGCCTGTCAGGTCCCATATGGTCTAGCGGTCAGGATCCCTGACCGACAGGATCCCTGGTTTTCACCCAGGTGGCCCGGGTTCAACTCCCGGTATGGGAATGAAAGGAGTATGGCTTGAGGTTACTACTGAACAGCTTTCAACACTGTATAGCTGTATCAAGGAATCGCTCAACCCTTCATCAAGAACTAACTCTGTTGTCCTCTCTGAATAAAAACCTTCTACTGCACTTCTTGATCAAGACACCAGACTATATCTGAATGTAGACCACAGGCTATTACATGCTAATCAATAGGAGGAATATTTTTTCCCAAATGAGACCTTATCTAAAGACAATCAACTTTGGATACAGAGTGTTGAATCCGGGCCACCTAGGTGAACACCAGGAATCCTGACTGCCAGTTCATGACAGACCAGACGTTGGAAAGAGGCTTAACCACAGATAATTAAATAATTCAGAGAAACATTTTCTCATCTGAGAGCATCTTGATTGTTTTTTTTTTTTTTTTTTTACCATTTTCTGAGGCCTGTCAGGTCCCATATGGTCTAGCGGTCAGGATCCCTGGTTTTCACCCAGGTGGCCCGGGTTCAACTCCCGGTATGGGAATGAAAGGAGTATGGCTTGAGGTTACTACTGAACAGCTTTCAACACTGTATAGCTGCATCAAGGAATCGCTCAACCCTTCATCAAGAACTAACTCTGTTGTCCTCTCTGAATAAAAACCTTCTACTGCACTTCTTGATCAAGACACCAGACTATATCTGAATGTAGACCACAGGCTATTACATGCTAATCAATAGGAGGAATATTTTTTCCCAAATGAGACCTTATCTAAAGACAATCAACTTTGGATACAGAGTGTTGAATCCGGGCCACCTAGGTGAACACCAGGAATCCTGACTGCCAGTTCATGACAGACCAGACGTTGGAAAGAGGCTTAACCACAGATAATTAAATAATTCAGAGAAACATTTTCTCATCTGAGAGCATCTTGATTGTTTTTTTTTTTTTTTTTTTTTACCATCTTCTGAGGCCTGTCAGGTCCCATATGGTCTAGCGGTCAGGATCCCTGGTTTTCACCCAGGTGGCCCGGGTTCAACTCCCGGTATGGGAATGCAAGGAGTATGGCTTGAGGTTACTACTAAGCAGCTTTTGACACTGTATAGCTGCATCAAGGAATCGCTCAACCCTTCATCAAGAACTAACTCTGTTGTCCTCTCTGGATAAAAACCTTCTACTGCACTTCTTGATCAAGACACCAGACTATATCTGAATGTAGACCACAGGCTATTATATGCTAATCAATAGGAGGAATATTTTTTCCCAAATGAGACCTTATCTAAAGACAATCAACTTTGGATACAGAGTGTTGAATCCGGGCCACCTAGGTGAACACCAGGAATCCTGACTGCCAGTTCATGACAGACCAGACGTTGGAAAGAGGCTTAACCACAGATAATTAAATAATTCAGAGAAACATTTTCTCATCTGAGAGCATCTTGATTGTTTTTTTTTTTTTTTTTTTTACCATTTTCTGAGGCCTGTCAGGTCCCATATGGTCTAGCGGTCAGGATCCCTGGTTTTCACCCAGGTGGCCCGGGTTCAACTCCCGGTATGGGAATGAAAGGAGTATGGCTTGAGGTTACTACTGAACAGCTTTCAACACTGTATAGCTGCATCAAGGAATCGCTCAACCCTTCATCAAGAACTAACTCTGTTGTCCTCTCTGAATAAAAACCTTCTACTGCACTTCTTGATCAAGACACCAGACTATATCTGAATGTAGACCACATGCTAATCAATAGGAGGAATATTTTTTCCCAAATGAGACCTTATCTAAAGACAATCAACTTTGGATACAGAGTGTTGAATCCGGGCCACCTAGGTGAACACCAGGAATCCTGACTGCCAGTTCATGACAGACCAGACGTTGGAAAGAGGCTTAACCACAGATAATTAAATAATTCAGAGAAACATTTTCTCATCTGAGAGCATCTTGATTGTTTTTTTTTTTTTTTTTTTTACCATCTTCTGAGGCCTGTCAGGTCCCATATGGTCTAGCGGTCAGGATCCCTGGTTTTCACCCAGGTGGCCCGGGTTCAACTCCCGGTATGGGAATGAAAGGAGTATGGCTTGAGGTTACTACTAAGCAGCTTTTGACACTGTATAGCTGCATCAAGGAATCGCTCAACCCTTCATCAAGAACTAACTCTGTTGTCCTCTCTGGATAAAAACCTTCTACTGCACTTCTTGATCAAGACACCAGACTATATCTGAATGTAGACCACAGGCTATTATATGCTAATCAATAGGAGGAATATTTTTTCCCAAATGAGACCTTATCTAAAGACAATCAACTTTGGATACAGAGTGTTGAATCCGGGCCACCTAGGTGAACACCAGGAATCCTGACTGCCAGTTCATGACAGACCAGACGTTGGAAAGAGGCTTAACCACAGATAATTAAATAATTCAGAGAAACATTTTCTCATCTGAGAGCATCTTGATTGTTTTTTTTTTTTTTTTTTTTTTTTTTTTACCATTTTCTGAGGCCTGTCAGGTCCCATATGGTCTAGCAATCAGGATCCCTGGTTTTCACCCAGGTGGCCCGGGTTCAACTCCCGGTATGGGAATGAAAGGAGTATGGCTTGAGGTTACTACTAAGCAGCTTTTGACACTATATAGCTGCATCAAGGAATCGCTCAACCCTTCATCAAGAACTAACTCTGTTGTCCTCTCTGGATAAAAATCTTCTACTGCACTTCTTGATCAAGACAACAGACTATATCTGAATGTAGACCACAGGCTATTATATGCTAATCAATAGGAGGAATATTTTTTCCCAAATGAGACCTTATCTAAAGACAATCAACTTTGGATACAGAGTGTTGAATCCGGGCCACCTAGGTGAACACCAGGAATCCTGACTGCCAGTTCATGACAGACCAGACGTTGGAAAGAGGCTTAACCACAGATAATTAAATAATTCAGAGAAACACTTTCTCATCTGAGAGCATCTTGATTGTTTTTTTTTTTTTTTTTTTTTACCATTTTCTGAGGCCTGTCAGGTCCCATATGGTCTAGCGGTCAGGATCCCTGGTTTTCACCCAGGTGGCCCGGGTTCAACTCCCGGTATGGGAATGAAAGGAGTATGGCTTGAGGTTACTACTAAGCAGCTTTTGACACTGTATAGCTGCATCAAGGAATCGCTCAACCCTTCATCAAGAACTAACTCTGTTGTCCTCTCTGGATAAAAACCTTCTACTGCAGTTCTTGATCAAGACACCAGACTATATCTGAATCTAGACCACAGACTATTATATGGTAATCAATAGGAGGAATATTTTTTCCCAAATGAGACCTTATCTAAAGACAATCAACTTTGGATACAGAGTGTTAATTCCGGGCCACCTAGGTGAACACCAGGAATTCTGACTGCCAGTTCATGACAGACCAGACGTTGGAAAGAGGCTCAACCACAGATAATTAAATAATTCAGAGAAACATTTTCTCATCTGAGAGCATCTTGATTGTTTTTTTTTTTTTTTTTACCATTTTCTGAGGCCTGTCAGGTCCCATATGGTCGAGCGGTCAGGATCCCTGGTTTTCACCCAGGTGGCCCGGGTTCAACTCCCGGTATGGGAATTAAAGGAGTATGGCGTGAGGTTACTACTGAGCAGCTTTCAACACTGTATAGCTGAATCAAGGAATCGCTCAACCCTTCATCAAGAACTAACTCTGTTGTCCTCTCTGGATAAAAACCTTCTACTGCACTTCTTGATCAAGACACCAGACTATATCTGAATCTAGACCACAGACTATTATATGCTAATCAATAGGAGGAATATTTTTTTCCCAAATGAGACCTTATCTAAAGACAATCAACTTTGGATACAGAGTGTTGAATCCGGGCCACCTAGGTGAACACCAGGAATCCTGACTGCCAGTTCATGACAGACCAGACGTTGGAAAGAGGCTCAACCACAGATAATTAAATAATTCAGAGAAACATTTTCTCATCTGAGAGCATCTTGATTGCTTTTTTTTTTTTTTTTTTTTACCATTTTCTGAGGCCTGTCAGGTCCCATATGGTCTAGCGGTCAGGATCCCTGGTTTTCACCCAGGTGGCCCGGGTTCAACTCCCGGTATGGGAATGAAAGGAGTATGGCTTGAGGTTACTACTGAGCAGCTTTCAACACTGTATAGCTGTATCAAGGAATCGCTCAACCCTTCATCAAGAACTAACTCTGTTGTCCTCTCTGAATAAAAACCTTCTACTGCACTTCTTGATCAAGACACCAGACTATATCTGAATGTAGACCACAGGCTATTACATGCTAATCAATAGGAGGAATATTTTTTCCCAAATGAGACCTTATCTAAAGACAATCAACTTTGGATACAGAGTGTTGAATCCGGGCCACCTAGGTGAACACCAGGAATCCTGACTGCCAGTTCATGACAGACCAGACGTTGGTAAGAGGCTTAACCACAGATAATTAAATAATTCAGAGAAACATTTTCTCATCTGAGAGCATCTTGATTGCTTTTTTTTTTTTTTTTTTTTTTTACCATTTTCTGAGGCCTGTCAGGTCCCATATGGTCTAGCGGTCAGGATCCCTGGTTTTCACCCAGGTGGCCCGGGTTCAACTCCCGGTATGGGAATGAAAGCAGTATGGCTTGAGGTTACTACTGAGCAGCTTTCAACACTGTATAGCTGCATCAAGGAATCGCTCAACCCTTCATCAAGAACTAACTCTGTTGTCCTCTCTGAATAAAAACCTTCTACTGCACTTCTTGATCAAGACACCAGACTATATCTGAATATAGACCACATGCTAATCAATAGGAGGAATATTTTTTCCCAAATGAGACCTTATCTGAAGACAATCAACTTTGGATACAGAGTGTTAATTCCGGGCCACCTAGGTGAACACCAGGAATTCTGACTGCCAGTTCATGACAGACCAGACGTTGGAAAGAGGCTCAACCACAGATAATTAAATAATTCAGAGAAACATTTTCTCATCTGAGAGCATCTTGATTGTTTTTTTTGTTTTTTTTTTACCATTTTCTGAGGCCTGCCAGGTCCCATATGGTCTAGCGGTCAGGATCCCTGGTTTTCACCCAGGTGGCCCGGGTTCAACTCCCGGTATGGGAATGAAAGGAGTATGGCTTGAGGTTACTACTAAGCAGCTTTTGACACTGTATAGCTGCATCAAGGAATCGCTCAACCCTTCATCAAGAACTAACTCTGTTGTCCTCTCTGGATAAAAACCTTCTACTTCTTGATCAAGACACCAGACTATATCTGAATCTAGACCACAGACTATTATATGCTAATCAATAGGAGGAATATTTTTTTCCCAAATGAGACCTTATCTAAAGACAATCAACTTTGGATACAGAGTGTTAATTCCGGGCCACGTAGGCGAACATCAGGAATCCTGACTGCCAGTTCATGACAGACCAGATTTTGGAAAGAGGCTTAACCACAGATAATTAAATAATTCAGAGAAACATTTTCTCATCTGAGAGCATCTTGATTGTTTTTATTGTTTTTTTTTACCATTTTCTGAGGCCTGTCAGGTCACATATGGTCTAGCGGTCAGGATCCCTGGTTTTCACCCAGGTGGCCCGGGTTCAACTCTCGGTATGGGAATGAAAGGAGTATGGCTTGAGGTTGCTACTAAGCAGCTTTTGACACTGTATAGCTGCATCAAGGAATCGCTCAACCCTTCATCAAGAACTAACTCTGTTGTCCTCTCTGGATAAAAACCTTCTACTGCACTTCTTGATCAAGACACCAGACTATATCTGAATCTAGACCACAGACTATTATATGCTAATCAATAGGAGGAATATTTTTTCCCAAATGAGACCTTATCTGAAGGCAATCAACTTTGGATACAGAGTGTTAATTCCGGGCCACCTAGGTGAACACCAGGAATTCTGACTGCCAGTTCATGACAGACCAGACGTTGGAAAGAGGCTCAACCACAGATAATTAAATAATTCAGAGAAACATTTTCTCATCTGAGAGCATCTTGATTGTTTTTTTTTTTTTTTTTTTACCATTTTCTGAGGCCTGTCAGGTCCCATATGGTCTAGCGGTCAGGATCCCTGGTTTTCACCCAGGTGGCCCGGGTTCAACTCCCGGTATGGGAATGAAAGGAGTATGGCTTGAGGTTACTACTAAGCAGCTTTTGACACTGTATAGCTGCATCAAGGAATCGCTCAACCCTTCATCAAGAACTAACTCTGTTGTCCTCTCTGGATAAAAACCTTCTACTTCTTGATCAAGACACCAGACTATATCTGAATCTAGACCACAGACTATTATATGCTAATCAATAGGAGGAATATTTTTTTCCCAAATGAGACCTTATCTAAAGACAATCAACTTTGGATACAGAGTGTTAATTCCGGGCCACGTAGGCGAACATCAGGAATCCTGACTGCCAGTTCATGACAGACCAGATTTTGGAAAGAGGCTTAACCACAGATAATTAAATAATTCAGAGAAACATTTTCTCATCTGAGAGCATCTTGATTGTTTTTATTGTTTTTTTTTACCATTTTCTGAGGCCTGTCAGGTCCCATATGGTCTAGCGGTCAGGATCCCTGGTTTTCACCCAGGTGGCCGGGGTTCAACTCCCGGTATGGGAATGAAAGGAGTATGGCTTGAGGTTGCTACTAAGCAGCTTTTGACACTGTATAGCTGCATCAAGGAATCGCTCAACCCTTCATCAAGAACTAACTCTGTTGTCCTCTCTGGATAAAAACCTTCTACTGCACTTCTTGATCAAGACACCAGACTATATCTGAATCTAGACCATAGACTATTATATGCTAATCAATAGGAGGAATATTTTTTCCCAAATGAGACCTTATCTAAAGACAATCAACTTTGGATACAGAGTGTTGAATCCGGGCCACCTAGGTGAACACCAGGAATCCTGACTGCCAGTTCATGACAGACCAGACGTTGGAAAGAGGCTCAACCACAGATAATTAAATAATTCAGAGAAACATTTTCTCATCTGAGAGCATCTTGATTGCTTTTTTTTTTTTTTTTTTTTACCATTTTCTGAGGCCTGTCAGGTCCCATATGGTCTAGCGGTCAGGATCCCTGGTTTTCACCCAGGTGGCCCGGGTTCAACTCCCGGTATGGGAATGAAAGGAGTATGGCTTGAGGTTACTACTGAGCAGCTTTCAACACTGTATAGCTGTATCAAGGAATCGCTCAACCCTTCATCAAGAACTAACTCTGTTGTCCTCTCTGAATAAAAACCTTCTACTGCACTTCTTGATCAAGACACCAGACTATATCTGAATGTAGACCACAGGCTATTACATGCTAATCAATAGGAGGAATATTTTTTCCCAAATGAGACCTTATCTAAAGACAATCAACTTTGGATACAGAGTGTTGAATCCGGGCCACCTAGGTGAACACCAGGAATCCTGACTGCCAGTTCATGACAGACCAGACGTTGGTAAGAGGCTTAACCACAGATAATTAAATAATTCAGAGAAACATTTTCTCATCTGAGAGCATCTTGATTGCTTTTTTTTTTTTTTTTTTTTTTACCATTTTCTGAGGCCTGTCAGGTCCCATATGGTCTAGCGGTCAGGATCCCTGGTTTTCACCCAGGTGGCCCGGGTTCAACTCCCGGTATGGGAATGAAAGCAGTATGGCTTGAGGTTACTACTGAGCAGCTTTCAAAACTGTATAGCTGCATCAAGGAATCGCTCAACCCTTAATCAAGAACTAACTCTGTTGTCCTCTCTGAATAAAAACCTTCTACTGCACTTCTTGATCAAGACACCAGACTATATCTGAATATAGACCACATGCTAATCAATAGGAGGAATATTTTTTCCCAAATGAGACCTTATCTGAAGACAATCAACTTTGGATACAGAGTGTTAATTCCGGGCCACCTAGGTGAACACCAGGAATTCTGACTGCCAGTTCATGACAGACCAGACGTTGGAAAGAGGCTCAACCACAGATAATTAAATAATTCAGAGAAACATTTTCTCATCTGAGAGCATCTTGATTGTTTTTTTTGTTTTTTTTTACCATTTTCTGAGGCCTGCCAGGTCCCATATGGTCTAGTGGTCAGGATCCCTGGTTTTCACCCAGGTGGCCCGGGTTCAACTCCCGGTATGGGAATGAAAGGAGTATGGCTTGAGGTTACTACTAAGCAGCTTTTGACACTGTATAGCTGCATCAAGGAATCGCTCAACCCTTCATCAAGAACTAACTCTGTTGTCCTCTCTGGATAAAAACCTTCTACTTCTTGATCAAGACACCAGACTATATCTGAATCTAGACCACAGACTATTATATGCTAATCAATAGGAGGAATATTTTTTTCCCAAATGAGACCTTATCTAAAGACAATCAACTTTGGATACAGAGTGTTAATTCCGGGCCACGTAGGCGAACATCAGGAATCCTGACTGCCAGTTCATGACAGACCAGATTTTGGAAAGAGGCTTAACCACAGATAATTAAATAATTCAGAGAAACATTTTCTCATCTGAGAGCATCTTGATTGTTTTTATTGTTTTTTTTTACCATTTTCTGAGGCCTGTCAGGTCCCATATGGTCTAGCGGTCAGGATCCCTGGTTTTCACCCAGGTGGCCCGGGTTCAACTCTCGGTATGGGAATGAAAGGAGTATGGCTTGAGGTTGCTACTAAGCAGCTTTTGACACTGTATAGCTGCATCAAGGAATCGCTCAACCCTTCATCAAGAACTAACTCTGTTGTCCTCTCTGGATAAAAACCTTCTACTGCACTTCTTGATCAAGACACCAGACTATATCTGAATCTAGACCACAGACTATTATATGCTAATCAATAGGAGGAATATTTTTTCCCAAATGAGACCTTATCTGAAGGCAATCAACTTTGGATACAGAGTGTTAATTCCGGGCCACCTAGGTGAACACGAGGAATTCTGACTGCCAGTTCATGACAGACCAGACGTTGGAAAGAGGCTCAACCACAGATAATTAAATAATTCAGAGAAACATTTTCTCATCTGAGAGCATCTTGATTGTTTTTTTTTTTTTTTTTTTTTACCATTTTCTGAGGCCTGTCAGGTCCCATATGGTCTAGCGGTCAGGATCCCTGGTTTTCACCCAGGTGGCCCGGGTTCAACTCCCGGTATGGGAATGAAAGGAGTATGGCTTGAGGTTACTACTAAGCAGCTTTTGACACTGTATAGCTGCATCAAGGAATCGCTCAACCCTTCATCAAGAACTAACTCTGTTGTCCTCTCTGGATAAAAACCTTCTACTTCTTGATCAAGACACCAGACTATATCTGAATCTAGACCACAGACTATTATATGCTAATCAATAGGAGGAATATTTTTTTCCCAAATGAGACCTTATCTAAAGACAATCAACTTTGGATACAGAGTGTTAATTCCGGGCCACGTAGGCGAACATCAGGAATCCTGACTGCCAGTTCATGACAGACCAGATTTTGGAAAGAGGCTTAACCACAGATAATTAAATAATTCAGAGAAACATTTTCTCATCTGAGAGCATCTTGATTGTTTTTATTGTTTTTTTTTACCATTTTCTGAGGCCTGTCAGGTCCCATATGGTCTAGCGGTCAGGATCCCTGGTTTTCACCCAGGTGGCCCGGGTTCAACTCCCGGTATGGGAATGAAAGGAGTATGGCTTGAGGTTGCTACTAAGCAGCTTTTGACACTGTATAGCTGCATCAAGGAATCGCTCAACCCTTCATCAAGAACTAACTCTGTTGTCCTCTCTGGATAAAAACCTTCTACTGCACTTCTTGATCAAGACACCAGACTATATCTGAATCTAGACCATAGACTATTATATGCTAATCAATAGGAGGAATATTTTTTCCCAAATGAGACCTTATCTAAAGACAATCAACTTTGGATACAGAGTGTTGAATCCGGGCCACCTAGGTGAACACCAGGAATCCTGACTGCCAGTTCATGACAGACCAGACGTTGGAAAGAGGCTCAACCACAGATAATTAAATAATTCAGAGAAACACTTTCTCATCTGAGAGCATCTTGATTGTTTTTTTGTTTTTTTTTTCCATTTTCTGAGGCCTGTCAGGTCCCATATGGTCTAGCGGTCAGGATCCCTGGTTTTCACCCAGGTGGCCCGGGTTCAACTCCCGGTATGGGAATGAAAGGAGTATGGCTTGAGGTTGCTACTAAGCAGCTTCCAACACTGTATAGCTGAATCAAGGAATCGCTCAACCCTTCATCAAGAACTAACTCTGTTGTCCTCTCTGGATAAAAACCTTCTACTTCTTGATCAAGACACCAGACTATATCTGAATCTAGACCACAGACTATTATATGCTAATCAATAGGAGGAATATTTTTTCCCAAATGAGACCTTATCTAAAGACAATCAACTTTGGATACAGAGTGTTAATTCCGGGCCACTTAGGCGAACATCAGGAATCCTGACTACCAGTTCATGACAGACCAGATTTTGGAAAGAGGCTTAACCACAGATAATTAAATAATTCAGAGAAACATTTTCTCATCTGAGAGCATCTTGATTGTTGTTTTTTTTTTTTTACCATTTTCTGAGGCCTGTCAGGTCCTATATGGTCTAGCGGTCAGGATCCCTGGTTTTCACCCAGGTGGCCCGGGTTCAACTCCCGGTATGGGAATGAAAGGAGTATGGCTTGAGGTTGCTACTAAGCAGCTTTTGACACTGTATAGCTGCATCAAGGAATCGCTTAACCCTTCATCAAGAACTAACTCTGTTGTCCTCTCTGGATAAAAACCTTCTACTGCACTTCTTGATCAAGACACCAGACTATATCTGAATCTAGACCACAGACTATTATATGCTAATCAATAGGAGGAATATTTTTTCCCAAATGAGACCTTATCTAAAGACAATCAACTTTGGATACAGAGTGTTAATTCCGGGCCACCTAGGCGAACACCAGGAATCCTGACTGCCAGTTCATGACAGACCAGATTTTGGAAAGAGGCTTAACCACAGATAATTAAATAATTCAGAGAAACATTTTCTCATCTGAGAGCATCTTGATTGTTTTTTTTTTTTTTTTTTTTTTACCATTTTCTGAGGCCTGTCAGGTCCCATATGGTCTAGCGGTCAGGTTCCCTGGTTTTCACCCAGGTGGCCGGGGTTCAACTCCCGGTATGGGAATGAAAGGAGTATGGCTTGAGGTTACTACTGAGCAGCTTTCAACACTGTATAGCTGATTCAAGGAATCGCTCAACCCTTCATCAAGAATAACTCTGTTGTCCTCTCTGGATAAAAACCTTCTACTGGACCTCTTGATCAAGACACCAGACTATATCTGAATCTAGACCACAGACTATTATATGCTAATCAATAGGAGGAATATTTTTTCCCAAATGAGACCTTATCTAAAGACAATCAACTTTGGATACAGAGTGTTAATTCCGGGCCACCTAGGCGAACACCAGGAATCCTGACTGCCAGTTCATGACAGACCAGATTTTGGAAAGAGGCTTAACCACAGATAATTAAATAATTCAGAGAAACATTTTCTCATCTGAGAGCATCTTGATTGTTTTTTTTGTTTTTTTTTACCATTTTCTGAGGCCCGTCAGGTCCCATATGGTCTAGCGGTCAGGATCCCTGGTTTTCACCCAGGTGGCCTGGGTTCAACTCCCGGTATGGGAATGAAAGGAGTATGGCTTGAGGTTACTACTGAGCAGCTTTCAACACTGTATAGCTGAATCAAGGAATCGCTCAACCCTTCATCAAGAACTAACTCTGTTGTCCTCTCTGGATAAAAACCTGTCATGAACTGGCAGCCAGGAATCCTGACTGCCAGTTCATGACAGACCAGACATTGGAAAGAGGCTCAACCACAGATAATTAAATAATTCAGAGAAACACTTTCTCATCTGAGAGCATCTTGATTGTTTTTTTTTTTTTTTTTTAACCATTTTCTGAGGCCTGTCAGGTCCCATATGGTCTAGCGGTCAGGATCCCTGGTTTTCACCCAAGTGGCCCGGGTTCAACTCCCGGTATGGGAATGAAAGGAGTATGGCTTGAGGTTACTACTAAGCAGCTTTTGACACTGTATAGCTGCATCAAGGAATCGCTCAACCCTTCATCAAGAACTAACTCTGTTGTCCTCTCTGGATAAAAACCTTCTACTTCTTGATCAAGACACCAGACTATATCTGAATCTAGACCACAGACTACTATATGCTAATCAATAGGAGGAATATTTTTTCCCAAATGAGACCTTATCTAAAGACAATCAACTTTGGATACAGAGTGTTAATTCCGGGCCACTTAGGCGAACATCAGGAATCCTGACTGCCAGTTCATGACAGACCAGACATTGGAAAGAGGCTCAACCACAGATAATTAAATAATTCAGAGAAACATTTTCTCATCTGAGAGCATCTTGATTGTTTTTTTTTTTTACCATTTTCTGAGGCCTGTCAGGTCCCATATGGTCTAGCGGTCAGGATCCCTGGTTTTCACCCAGGTGGCCCGGGTTCAACTCCCGGTATGGGAATGAAAGGAGTATGGCTTGAGGTTACTACTGAGCAGCTTTCAACACTGTATAGCTGAATCAAGGAATCGCTCAACCCTTCATCAAGAACTAACTCTGTTGTCCTCTCTGGATAAAAACCTTCTACTGCACTTCTTGATCAAGACACCAGACTATATCTGAATCTAGGCCACAAACTATTATATGCTAATCAATAGGAGGAATATTTTTTCCCAAATGAGACCTTATCGAAAGACAATCAACTTTGGATACAGAGTGTTAATTCCGGGCCACCTAGGCGAACACCAGGAATCCTGACTGCCAGTTCATGACAGACCAGATTTTGGAAAGAGGCTTAACCATCCATCCATCCATCCATTGTCTATCCCGCTTATTCCCTTTCGGGGTCGCAGGGGTCTGCTGGAGCCTATCCCAGCGCGTTAAGGCGAGAGGCAGGGATACACCCCAGATGGTCGCCAGCCAATCGTGGGGCACACACACCATTCACACACCATTCACTCTCACACTCACACCTATGGGCAATTTAGAGTTTACCAATTAACCTGAGCATGTTTTTTGTATTGTGGGAGGAAACCGGAGTACCCGGTGAAAACCCACGCAGACATGGGGAGAACATGCAAACTCCACACAGAAAGGCCCCAGACCCAGGCCCAAGGCGGTCTTGAACCTGCGACCTTCTTGCTGTGAGGCAACAGTGCTACCCACCGCACCACCGTGTCGCCCGAGGCTTAACCACAGATAATTAAATAATTCAGAGAAACATTTTCTCATCTGAGAGCATCTTGATTGTTTTTTTTTTTGTTTTTTTTACCATTTTCTGAGGCCCGTCAGGTCCCATATGGTCTAGCGGTCAGGGCCCCTGGTTTTCACCCAGGTGGCCCGGGTTCAACTCCCGGTATGGGAATGAAAGGAGTATGGCTTGAGGTTACTACTGAGCAGCTTTCAACACTGTATAGCTGAATCAAGGAATCGCTCAACCCTTTATCAAGAACTAACTCTGTTGTCCTCTCTGGATAAAAACCTTCTACTGCACTTCTTGATCAAGACACCAGACTATATCTGAATCTAGACCACAGACTATTATATGCTAATCAATAGGAGGAATATTTTTTCCCAAATGAGACCTTATCTAAAGACAATCAACTTTGGATACAGAGTGTTGAATCCGGGCCACCTAGGTGAACACCAGGAATCCTGACTGCCAGTTCATGACAGACCAGACGTTGGAAAGAGGCTCAACCACAGATAATTAAATAATTCAGAGAAACACTTTCTCATCTGAGAGCATCTTGATTGTTTTTTTTTTTTTTTTTTTTTTTTTTTTACCATTTTCTGAGGCCTGTCAGGTCCCATATGGTCTAGCGGTCAGGATCCCTGGTTTTCACCCAGGTTCAAGGTTCAAGGTTCAAGGTTTTTATTTGTCGTTACAGCCATATACACAGTATATGGTGAGACGAGACAGCGTTCCACCGAGAGCAATTGGTGATAAAAAAGAAAAGAAAAAGTGCCTAAATGCACTGAACAGATTAAAACACACAGTGTCTATACACAAACATACCTGCATACATACTTTATCTTACATACACGCACGCACACACACACACACACACACACACACACACACACACACACACACACACACACACACTCACTCACGCCCTCATCCTCACCCACCCATACATTATACATACATTATACATACATCCTCCACCCACACACTCAATTGTATTGTAAAACATGAGTTAAAAACACAGTAAACAAACCCTGTAAACAAAAGTGACTTTTTTGCAGAGCACTGTGGCTAGTGGTGTGGTTACACAGATTGCACAGACTGTCCTGATAAATATAATATTTCCCAGATTGCACAGACTGTCCTAATAAATATGAGGTAGATAGTGCTAGATAATGAAAGGTGATAAAAAATATATATGATATGAAATATGATAAAAGAAAGTGCATAAGGTGCAGTGTGCTGGTTGGACTGGTATGTAGACTACAGTCCAATAGTCCTGGTGTTGTTTAGCAGTCTGACTGCCTGGGGGAAGAAGCTCTTCCCCATCCTGGAGGTGCAGGCAGTGATGCTGCGGAGCCTTCTACCTGATGGTAGCAGCGTGAATAGTCCTTGGGAGGGGTGGGTAGTGTCTTTGATGATGTTTACAGCTTTCCGCAGGCAGCGGGAGCTGTAAATGTCTGAGAGGGGGGGCAGAGAGACTCCGGTGATCCTCTCTGCTGTCCTCACAATCCGCTGCAGGGCCTTGCGGTCTGCAGCAGTGCAGTTGCCATACCATGATGTGATGGCGCCGCTGAGGATTCTCTCAATCGTCCCTCTGTAGAAAGTTGGGAGGATGGAGGTTGGGAGATGGGCTTTGCGCAGTCTTCTTAAGAAGTACATACGCTGCTGGGCTTTCTTTATGATATGTGTGGTGTTCTTAGTCCATGAGAGGTCGTCTGTTATGTGAACGCCCAGAAACTTTGTGCTCTGGACGATCTGCACTGGGTGATTGTCAATGCACAGTGGGGTGTGTGTGTGCGATGACCGTCTGAAGTCGATAACCAGCTCCTTTGTTTTGACCACGTTGAGGAGCAGGTTGTTGTCGGTACATCAGCTGCTGAGTTGTGCCACCTCCTCTCTGTACGGGGCTTCGTTGCCTCCGCTGATCAGGCCCACCACGGTCGTGTCATCAGCAAACTTGATGATGTGGTTTGAGCTGTGCGTTGCCACACAGTCATGGGTGAGGAGTGTGAACAACAGCGGACTGAGCACGCAGCCCTGGGGAGCTCCTGTGTTCAGTACTGTTGTGCTGGATGTCTTGTTTCCGATCCTGACTGCTTGGGGTCTGCCTACCAGGAAGTCCAGGATCCAGTTCCGGAGTGTTGTGTTGAGTCCAAGTTCACCTAGTTTTGTTATGAGCTGTTGAGGGATGATGGTGTTGAATGCTGAGCTGAAGTCGATGAACAGCATCCTAACATATGTGTCCTTTTGATCCAGGTGAGAGAGAGCCAGGTGGAGTGCAGTGTTGATGGCGTCGTCTGTAGAGCGGTTGGGGCGATATGCATACTGCATTGGGTCCAGTGTGGCTGGTAGCTGGGACTTGATGTGTCTCATTACTAGCCTTTCAAAGCACTTCATGATGGTGGATGTCAGTGCAACTGGGCGGTAGTCATTGAGACAAGTCACTGAGGGTTTCTTTGGGACGGGGATGATGGCGGTGGTCTTGAAGCAGGTGGGGACGACGGTGGTGGACAGGGAGATGTTGAAGCGTCAGTGAGGACATTGGACAGCTGATCTGCACACTCCCTCAGCACACGACCTGGTATTCCATCAGGCCCAGTGGGTTGACTCTGAGTAGGGTGAGAACACTTCAGCAGTGGACAGGCTGAGTACCGGGTCGTTAGGGGGAGGGACGTCCTGCCTCGCCTCTGAGTTGTTGTGAGCCTCAAATCTTGAAAAAAACTGGTTTAACGCCTCTGGCAGGGAGTCATCGCCAACACAGGAGTGGGAGGCAGGCCTGTAGTTGGTGATGGCTTGAATGCCTTGCCATAAGCGTCGTGTGTCGTTGGTGTCTGTGAAGTGGCTGTGGATTCTCTGGGCATGAGTGCGCTTTGCTGTTTTTATGGCCCGGGACAGCTGAGCTCTTGCCTTCCTCAGAGAATCTAGACCACAGACTATTATATGCTAATCAATAGGAGGAATATTTTTTCCCAAATGAGACCTTATCTAAAGACAATCAACTTTGGATACAGAGTGTTAATTCCGGGCCACCTAGGCGAACACCAGGAATCCTGACTGCCAGTTCATGACAGACCAGATTTTGGAAAGAGGCTTAACCACAGATAATTAAATAATTCAGAGAAACACTTTCTCATCTGAGAGCATCTTGATTGTTTTTTTGTTTTTTTTACCATTTTCTGAGGCCTGTCAGGTCCCATATGGTCTAGCGGTCAGGATCCCTGGTTTTCACCCAGGTGGCCCGGGTTCAACTCCCGGTATGGGAATGAAAGGAGTATGGCTTGAGGTTACTACTGAGCAGCTTTCAACACTGTATAGCTGAATCAAGGAATCGCTCAACCCTTCATCAAGAACTAACTCTGTTGTCCTCTCTGGATAAAAACCTTCTACTGCACTTCTTGATCAAGACACCAGACTATACCTGAATCTAGACCACAGACTATTATATGCTAATCAATAGGAGGAATATTTTTTCCCAAATGAGACCTTATCTAAAGACAATCAACTTTGGATACAGAGTGTTAATTCCGGGCCACCTAGGCGAACACCAGGGATCCTGACTGCCAGTTCATGACAGACCAGATTTTGGAAAGAGGCTTAACCACAGATAATTAAATAATTCAGAGAAACATTTTCTCATCTGAGAGCATCTTGATTTTTTTTTTTTTTTTTTTTACCATTTTCTGAGGCCTGTCAGGTCCCATATGGTCTAGCGGTCAGGATCCCTGGTTTTCACCCAGGTGGCCCGGGTTCAACTCCCGGTATGGGAATGAAAGGAGTATGGCTTGAGGTTGCTACTAAGCAGCTTTTGACACTGTATAGCTGCATCAAGGAATCGCTCAACCCTTCATCAAGAACCAACTCTGTTGTCCTCTCTGGATAAAAACCTTCCACTGCACTTCTTGATCAAGACACCAGACTATATCTGAATCTAGACCACAGACAATTATATGCTTATCAATAGGAGGAATATTTTTTCCCAAATGAGACCTTATCTAAAGACAATCAACTTTGGATACAGAGTGTTGGATCCGGGCCACCTAGGTAAACACCAGGAATCCTGACTGCCAGTTCATGACAGACCAGACGTTGGAAAGAGGCTCAACCACAGATAATTAAATAATTCAGAGAAACACTTTCTCATCTGAGAGCATCTTGATTGTTTTTTTTTTTTTTTTTTTTACCATTTTCTGAGGCCTGTCAGGTCCCATATGGTCTAGCGGTCAGGATCCCTGGTTTTCACCCAGGTGGCCCGGGTTCAACTCCCGGTATGGGAATGAAAGGAGTATGGCTTGAGGTTACTACTAAGCAGCTTTTGACACTGCATAGCTGCATCAAGGAATCGCTCAACCCTTCATCAAAACCTAACTCTGTTGTCCTCTCTGGATAAAAACCTTCTACTGCACTTCTTGAATCAAGACACCAGACTATATCTGAATCTAGACCACAGACTATTATATGCTAATCAATAGGAGGAATATTTTTTCCCAAATGAGACCTTATCTAAAGACAATCAACTTTGGATACAGAGTGTTAATTCCGGGCCACCTAGGCGAACACCAGGAATCCTGACTGCCAGTTCATGACAGACCAGATTTTGGAAAGAGGCTTAACCACAGATAATTAAATAATTCAGAGAAACACTTTCTCATCTGAGAGCATCTTGATTGTTTTTTTGTTTTTTTTACCATTTTCTGAGGCCTGTCAAGTCCCATATGGTCTAGCGGTCAGGATCCCTGGTTTTCACCCAGGTGGCCCGGGTTCAACTCCCGGTATGGGAATGAAAGGAGTATGGCTTGAGGTTACTACTAAGCAGCTTTTGACACTGCATAGCTGCATCAAGGAATCGCTCAACCCTTCATCAAGACCTAACTCTGTTGTCCTCTCTGGATAAAAACCTTCTACTGCACTTCTTGAATCAAGACACCAGACTATATCTGAATCTAGACCACAGACTATTATATGCTAATCAATAGGAGGAATATTTTTTCCCAAATGAGACCTTATCTAAAGACAATCAACTTTGGATACAGAGTGTTAATTCCGGGCCACCTAGGCGAACACCAGGAATCCTGACTGCCAGTTCATGACAGACCAGATTTTGGAAAGAGGCTTAACCACAGATAATTAAATAATTCAGAGAAACATTTTCTCATCTGAGAGCATCTTGATTTTTTTTTTTTTTTTTTTTTTTTTTTTTTTTTTTTTTTTTACCATTTTCTGAGGCCTGTCAGGTCCCATATGGTCTAGCGGTCAGGATCCCTGGTTTTCACCCAGGTGGCCCGGGTTCAACTCCCGGTATGGGAATGAAAGGAGTATGGCTTGAGGTTGCTACTAAGCAGCTTTTGACACTGTATAGCTGCATCAAGGAATCGCTCAACCCTTCATCAAGAACCAACTCTGTTGTCCTCTCTGGATAAAAACCTTCCACTGCACTTCTTGATCAAGACACCAGACTATATCTGAATCTAGACCACAGACAATTATATGCTTATCAATAGGAGGAATATTTTTTCCCAAATGAGACCTTATCTAAAGACAATCAACTTTGGATACAGAGTGTTGGATCCGGGCCACCTAGGTAAACACCAGGAATCCTGACTGCCAGTTCATGACAGACCAGACGTTGGAAAGAGGCTCAACCACAGATAATTAAATAATTCAGAGAAACACTTTCTCATCTGAGAGCATCTTGATTGTTTTTTTTTTTTTTTTTTTACCATTTTCTGAGGCCTGTCAGGTCCCATATGGTCTAGCGGTCAGGATCCCTGGTTTTCACCCAGGTGGCCCGGGTTCAACTCCCGGTATGGGAATGAAAGGAGTATGGCTTGAGGTTACTACTAAGCAGCTTTTGACACTGTATAGCTGCATCAAGGAATCGCTCAACCCTTCATCAAGAACTAACTCTGTTGTCCTCTCTGGATAAAAACCTTCTACTGCACTTCTTGATCAAGACACCAGACTATATCTGAATCTAGACCACAGAATATTATATGCTAATCAATAGGAGGAATATTTTTTCCCAAATGAGACCTTATCTAAAGACAATCAACTTTGGATACAGAGTGTTGAATCCGGGCCACCTAGGTGAACACCAGGAATCCTGACTGCCAGTTCATGACAGACCAGACGTTGGAAAGAGGCTTAACCACAGATAATTAAATAATTCAGAGAAACATTTTCTCATCTGAGAGCATCTTGATTGTTTTTTTGTTTTTTTTACCATTTTCTGAGGCCTGTCAGGTCCCATATGGTCTAGCGGTCAGGATCCCTGGTTTTCACCCAGGTGGCCCGGGTTCAACTCCCGGTATGGGAATGAAAGGAGTATGGCTTGAGGTTGCTACTAAGCAGATTTTGACACTGTATAGCTGCATCAAGGAATCGCTCAACCCTTCATCAAGAACCAACTCTGTTGTCCTCTCTGGATAAAAACCTTCCACTGCACTTCTTGATCAAGACACCAGACTATATCTGAATCTAGACCACAGACAATTATATGCTTATCAATAGGAGGAATATTTTTTCCCAAATGAGACCTTATCTAAAGACAATCAACTTTGGATACAGAGTGTTGGATCCGGGCCACCTAGGTAAACACCAGGAATCCTGACTGCCAGTTCATGACAGACCAGACGTTGGAAAGAGGCTCAACCACAGATAATTAAATAATTCAGAGAAACACTTTCTCATCTGAGAGCATCTTGATTGTTTTTTTTTTTTTTTTTTTACCATTTTCTGAGGCCTGTCAGGTCCCATATGGTCTAGCGGTCAGGATCCCTGGTTTTCACCCAGGTGGCCCGGGTTCAACTCCCGGTATGGGAATGAAAGGAGTATGGCTTGAGGTTACTACTAAGCAGCTTTTGACACTGTATAGCTGCATCAAGGAATCGCTCAACCCTTCATCAAGAACTAACTCTGTTGTCCTCTCTGGATAAAAACCTTCTACTGCACTTCTTGATCAAGACACCAGACTATATCTGAATCTAGACCACAGAATATTATATGCTAATCAATAGGAGGAATATTTTTTCCCAAATGAGACCTTATCTAAAGACAATCAACTTTGGATACAGAGTGTTGAATCCGGGCCACCTAGGTGAACACCAGGAATCCTGACTGCCAGTTCATGACAGACCAGACGTTGGAAAGAGGCTTAACCACAGATAATTAAATAATTCAGAGAAACATTTTCTCATCTGAGAGCATCTTGATTGTTTTTTTTTGTTTTTTTTTACCATTTTCTGAGGCCTGTCAGGTCCCATATGGTCTAGTGGTCAGGATCCCTGGTTTTCACCCAGGTGGCCCGGGTTCAACTCCCGGTATGGGAAAGAAAGGAGTATGGCTTGAGGTTACTACTGAGCAGCTTTTGACACTGTATAGCTGCATCAAGGAATCGCTCAACCCTTCATCAAGAACTAACTCTGTTGTCCTCTCTGGATAAAAACCTTCTACTGCACTTCTTCATCAAGACACCAGACTATATCTGAATCTAGACCACAGACTATTATATGCTAATCAATAGGAGGAATATTTTTTCCCAAATGAGACCTTATCTAAAGACAATCAACTTTGGATACAGAGTGTTGAATCCGGGCCACCTAGGTGAACACCAGGAATCCTGACTGCCAGTTCATGACAGACCAGACGTTGGAAAGAGGCTTAACCACAGATAATTAAATAATTCAGAGAAACATTTTCTCATCTGAGAGCATCTTGATTGTTTTTTTTTTGTTTATTTTACCATTTTCTGAGGCCTGTCAGGTCCCATATGGTCTAGCGGTCAGGATCCCTGGTTTTCACCCAGGTGGCCCGGGTTCAACTCCCGGTATGGGAATGAAAGGAGTATGGCTTGAGGTTACTACTAAGCAGCTTTTGACACTGTATAGCTGCATCAAGGAATCGCTCAACCCTTCATCAAGACCTAACTCTGTTGTCCTCTCTGGATAAAAACCTTCTACTGCACTTCTTGAATCAAGACACCTGACTATATCTGAATCTAGACCACAGACTATTATATGCTAATCAATAGGAGGAATATTTTTTCCCAAATGAGACCTTATCTAAAGACAATCAACTTTGGATACAGAGTGTTAATTCCGGGCCACCTAGGCGAACACCAGGAATCCTGACTGCCAGTTCATGACAGACCAGATTTTGGAAAGAGGCTTAACCACAGATAATTAAATAATTCAGAGAAACATTTTCTCATCTGAGAGCATCTTGATTGTTTTTTGTTTTTTTTTACCATTTTCTGAGGCCTGTCAGGTCCCATATGGTCTAGCGGTCAGGATCCCTGGTTTTCACCCAGGTGGCCCGGGTTCAACTCCCGGTATGGGAATGAAAGGAGTATGGCTTGAGGTTGCTACTAAGCAGCTTTTGACACTGTATAGCTGCATCAAGGAATCGCTCAACCCTTCATCAAGAACTAACTCTGTTGTCCTCTCTGGATAAAAACCTTCTACTGCACTTCTTGATCAAGACACCAGACTATATCTGAATGTAGACCACAGGCTATTATATGCTAATCAATAGGAGGAATATTTTTTCCCAAATGAGACCTTATCTAAAGACAATCAACTTTGGATACAGAGTGTTGGATCCGGGCCACCTAGGTAAACACCAGGAATCCTGACTGCCAGTTCATGACAGACCAGACGTTGGAAAGAGGCTCAACCACAGATAATTAAATAATTCAGAGAAACACTTTCTCATCTGAGAGCATCTTGATTGTTTTTTTTTTTTTTTTTTTACCATTTTCTGAGGCCTGTCAGGTCCCATATGGTCTAGCGGTCAGGATCCCTGGTTTTCACCCAGGTGGCCCGGGTTCAACTCCCGGTATGGGAATGAAAGGAGTATGGCTTGAGGTTACTACTAAGCAGCTTTTGACACTGTATAGCTGCATCAAGGAATCGCTCAACCCTTCATCAAGAACTAACTCTGTTGTCCTCTCTGGATAAAAACCTTCTACTGCACTTCTTGATCAAGACACCAGACTATATCTGAATCTAGACCACAGAATATTATATGCTAATCAATAGGAGGAATATTTTTTCCCAAATGAGACCTTATCTAAAGACAATCAACTTTGGATACAGAGTGTTGAATCCGGGCCACCTAGGTGAACACCAGGAATCCTGACTGCCAGTTCATGACAGACCAGACGTTGGAAAGAGGCTTAACCACAGATAATTAAATAATTCAGAGAAACATTTTCTCATCTGAGAGCATCTTGATTGTTTTTTTTTGTTTTTTTTTACCATTTTCTGAGGCCTGTCAGGTCCCATATGGTCTAGTGGTCAGGATCCCTGGTTTTCACCCAGGTGGCCCGGGTTCAACTCCCGGTATGGGAATGAAAGGAGTATGGCTTGAGGTTACTACTGAGCAGCTTTTGACACTGTATAGCTGCATCAAGGAATCGCTCAACCCTTCATCAAGAACTAACTCTGTTGTCCTCTCTGGATAAAAACCTTCTACTGCACTTCTTGATCAAGACACCAGACTATATCTGAATCTAGACCACAGAATATTATATGCTAATCAATAGGAGGAATATTTTTTCCCAAATGAGACCTTATCTAAAGACAATCAACTTTGGATACAGAGTGTTGAATCCGGGCCACCTAGGTGAACACCAGGAATCCTGACTGCCAGTTCATGACAGACCAGACGTTGGAAAGAGGCTTAACCACAGATAATTAAATAATTCAGAGAAACATTTTCTCATCTGAGAGCATCTTGATTGTTTTTTTTTTTTTTTTTTTACCATTTTCTGAGTCCTGTCAGGTCCCATATGGTCTAGCGGTCAGGATCACTGGTTTTCACCCAGGTGGCCCGGGTTCAACTCCCGGTATGGGAATGAAAGAAGTATGGCTTGAGGTTACTACTAAGCAGCTTTTGACACTGTATAGCTGCATCAAGGAATCGCTCAACCCTTCATCAAGAACTAACTCTGTTGTCCTCTCTGGATAAAAACCTTCTACTGCACTTCTTCATCAAGACACCAGACTATATCTGAATCTAGACCACAGACTATTATATGCTAATCAATAGGAGGAATATTTTTTCCCAAATGAGACCTTATCTAAAGACAATCAACTTTGGATACAGAGTGTTGAATCCGGGCCACCTAGGTGAACACCAGGAATCCTGACTGCCAGTTCATGACAGACCAGACGTTGGAAAGAGGCTTAACCACAGATAATTAAATAATTCAGAGAAACATTTTCTCATCTGAGAGCATCTTGATTGTTTTTTTTTTGTTTATTTTACCATTTTCTGAGGCCTGTCAGGTCCCATATGGTCTAGCGGTCAGGATCCCTGGTTTTCACCCAGGTGGCCCGGGTTCAACTCCCGGTATGGGAATGAAAGGAGTATGGCTTGAGGTTACTACTAAGCAGCTTTTGACACTGTATAGCTGCATCAAGGAATCGCTCAACCCTTCATCAAGACCTAACTCTGTTGTCCTCTCTGGATAAAAACCTTCTACTGCACTTCTTGAATCAAGACACCTGACTATATCTGAATCTAGACCACAGACTATTATATGCTAATCAATAGGAGGAATATTTTTTCCCAAATGAGACCTTATCTAAAGACAATCAACTTTGGATACAGAGTGTTAATTCCGGGCCACCTAGGCGAACACCAGGAATCCTGACTGCCAGTTCATGACAGACCAGATTTTGGAAAGAGGCTTAACCACAGATAATTAAATAATTCAGAGAAACATTTTCTCATCTGAGAGCATCTTGATTGTTTTTTTTTTTTTTTTTACCATTTTCTGAGGCCTGTCAGGTCCCATATGGTCTAGCGGTCAGGATCCCTGGTTTTCACCCAGGTGGCCCGGGTTCAACTCCCGGTATGGGAATGAAAGGAGTATGGCTTGAGGTTGCTACTAAGCAGCTTTTGACACTGTATAGCTGCATCAAGGAATCGCTCAACCCTTCATCAAGAACTAACTCTGTTGTCCTCTCTGGATAAAAACCTTCTACTGCACTTCTTGATCAAGACACCAGACTATATCTGAATGTAGACCACAGGCTATTATATGCTAATCAATAGGAGGAATATTTTTAACCAAATGAGACCTTATCTAAAGACAATCAACTTTGGATACAGAGTGTTGGATCCGGGCCACCTAGGTGAACACCAGGAATCCTGACTGCCAGTTCATGACAGACCGGACGTTGGAAAGAGGCTCAACCACAGATAATTAAATAATTCAGAGAAACACTTTCTCATCTGAGAGCATCTTGATTGTTTTTTTGTTTTTTTTTTCCATTTTCTGAGGCCTGTCAGGTCCCATATGGTCTAGCGGTCAGGATCCCTGGTTTTCACCCAGGTGGCCCGGGTTCAACTCCCGGTATGGGAATGAAAGGAGTATGGCTTGAGGTTGCTACTAAGCAGCTTTTGACACTGTATAGCTGCATCAAGGAATCGCTCAACCCTTCATCAAGAACTAACTCTGTTGTCCTCTCTGGATAAAAACCTTCTACTGCACTGTTTGATCAAGACACCAGACTATATCTGAATGTAGACCACAGGCTATTATATGCTAATCAATAGGAGGAATATTTTTTCCCAAATGAGACCTTATCTAAAGACAATCAACTTTGGATACAGAGTGTTGGATCCGGGCCACCTAGGTGAACACCAGGAATCCTGACTGCCAGTTCATGACAGACCGGACGTTGGAAAGAGGCTCAACCACAGATAATTAAATAATTCAGAGAAACACTTTCTCATCTGAGAGCATCTTGATTGTTTCTTTTTTTTCTTTTCCATTTTCTGAGGCCTGTAAGGTCCCATATGGTCTAGCGGTCAGGATCCCTGGTTTTCACCCAGGTGGCCCGGGTTCAACTCCCGGTATGGGAATGAAAGGGGTATGGCTTGAGGTTATTACTAAGCAGCTTTTGACACTGTATAGCTGCATCAAGGAATCGCTCAACCCTTCATCAAGAACTAACTCTGTTGTCCTCTCTGGATAAAAACCTTCTACTGCACTTCTTGATCAAGACACCAGACTATATCAGAATCTAGACCACAGACTATTATATGCTAATCAATAGGAGGAATATTTTTGTCCCAAATGAGACCTTATCTAAAGACAATCAACTTTGGATACAGAGTGTTGAATCCGGGCCACCTAGGTGAACACCAGGAATCCTGACTGCCAGTTCATGACAGACCAGACGTTGGAAAGAGGCTTAACCACAGATAATTAAATAATTCAGAGAAACATTTTCTCATCTGAGAGCATCTTGATTGTTTTTTTTTTGTTTTTTTTTTACCATTTTCTGAGGCCTGTCAAGTCCCATATGGTCTAGCGGTCAGCATCCCTGGTTTTCACCCAGGTGGCCCGGGTTCAACTCCCGGTATGGGAATGAAAGGAGTATGGCTTGAGGTTACTACTAAGCAGCTTTTGACACTGTATAGCTGCATCAAGGAATCACTCAACCCTTCATCAAGAACTAACTCTGTTGTCCTCTCTGGATAAAAACCTTCTACTGCACTTCTTGATCAAGACACCAGACTATATCTGAATCTAGACCACAGACTATTATATGCTAATCAATAGGAGGAATATTTTTTCCCAAATGAGACCTTATCTAAAGACAATCAACTTTGGATACAGAGTGTTAATTCCGGGCCACCTAGGCGAACACCAGGAATCCTGACTGCCAGTTCATGACAGACCAGATTTTGGAAAGAGGCTTAACCACAGATAATTAAATAATTCAGAGAAACATTTTCTCATCTGAGAGCATCTTGATTTTTTTTTTTTTTTTTTTACCATTTTCTGAGGCCTGTCAGGTCCCATATGGTCCAGCGGTCAGGATCCCTGGTTTTCACCCAGGTGGCCTGGGTTCAACTCCCGGTATGGGAATGAAAGGAGTATGGCTTGAGGTTGCTACTAAGCAGCTTTTGACACTGTATAGCTGCATCAAGGAATCGCTCAACCCTTCATCAAGAACTAACTCTGTTGTCCTCTCTGGATAAAAACCTTCCACTGCACTTCTTGATCAAGACACCAGACTATATCTGAATCTAGACCACAGACTATTATATGCTTATCAATAGGAGGAATATTTTTTCCCAAATGAGACCTTATCTAAAGACAATCAACTTTGGATACAGAGTGTTGGATCCGGGCCACCTAGGTGAACACCAGGAATCCTGACTGCCAGTTCATGACAGACCAGATTTTGGAAAGAGGCTTAACCACAGATAATTAAATAATTCAGAGAAACATTTTCTCATCTGAGAGCATCTTGATTGTTTTTTTGTTTTTTTTTACCATTTTCTGAGGCCTGTCGGGTCCCATATGGTCTAGCGGTCAGGATCCCTGGTTTTCACCCAGGTGCCCCGGGTTCAACTCCCGGTATGGGAATGAAAGGAGTATGGCTTGAGGTTGCTACTAAGCAGCTTTTGACACTGTATAGCTGCATCAAGGAATCGCTCAACCCTTCATCAAGAACTAACTCTGTTGTCCTCTCTGGATAAAAACCTTCTACTGCACTTCTTGATCAAGACACCAGACTATATCTGAATCTAGACCACAGACTATTATATGCTAATCAATAGGAGGAATATTTTTTCCCAAATGAGACCTTATCTAAAGACAATCAACTTTGGATACAGAGTGTTGGATCCGGGCCACCTAGGTGAACACCAGGAATCCTGACTGCCAGTTCATGACAGACCAGACGTTGGAAAGAGGCTCAACCACAGATAATTAAATAATTCAGAGAAACATTTTCTCATCTGAGAGCATCTTGATTGTTTTTTTTGTTTTTTTTACCATTTTCTGAGGCCTGTCAGGTCCCATATGGTCTAGCGGTCAGGATCCCTGGTTTTCACCCAGGTGGCCCGGGTTCAACTCCCGGTATGGGAATGGAAGGAGTATGACTTGAGGTTGCTACTAAGCAGCTTTTGACACTGTATAGCTGCATCAAGGAATCGCTCAACCCTTCATCAAGAACTAACTCTGTTGTCCTCTCTGGATTAAAACCTTCTACTGCACTTCTTGATCAAGCCACCAGACTATATCTGAATCTAGACCACAGACTATTATATGCTTATCAATAGGAGGAATATTTTTTCCCAAATGAGACCTTATCTAAAGACAATCAACATTGGATACAGAGTGTTGGATCCGGGCCACCTAGGTGAACACCAGGAATCCTGACTGCCAGTTCATGACAGACCAGACGTTGGAAAGAGGCTCAACCACAGACAATTAAATAATTCAGAGAAACACTTTCTCATCTGAGAGCATCTTGATTGTTTTTTTGTTTTTTTTTACCATTTTTTGAGGCCTGTCAGGTCCCATATGGTCTAGCGGTCAGGATCCCTGGTTTTCACCCAGGTGGCCCGGGTTCAGCTCCCGGTATGGGAATGAAAGGAGTATGGCTTGAGGTTACTACTAAGCAGCTTTTGACACTGTATAGCTGCATCAAGGAATCGCTCAACCCTTCATCAAGAACTAACTCTGTTGTCCTCTCTGGATAAAAACCTTCTACTGCACTTCTTGATCAAGACACCAGACTATATCTGAATCTAGACCACAGACTATTATATGCTAATCAATAGGAGGAATATTTTTTCCCAAATGAGACCGTATCTAAAGACAATCAACTTTGGATACAGAGTGTTAATTCCGGGCCACCTAGGCGAACACCAGGAATCCTGACTGCCAGTTCATGACAGACCAAATTTTGGAAAGAGGCTTAACCACAGATAATTAAATAATTCAGAGAAACATTTTCTCATCTGAGAGCATCTTGATTGTTTTTTTTTTTTTTTTTTTTACCATTTTCTGAGGCCTGTCAGGTCCCATATGGTCTAGCGGTCAGGATCCCTGGTTTTCACCCAGGTGGCCCGGGTTCAACTCCCGGTATGGGAATGAAAGGAGTATGGCTTGAGGTTGCTACTAAGCAGCTTTTGACACTGTATAGCTGCATCAAGGAATCGCTCAACCCTTCATCAAGAACTAACTCTGTTGTCCTCTCTGGATAAAAACCTTCCACTGCACTTCTTGATCAAGACACCAGACTATATCTGAATCTAGACCACAGACTATTATATGCTTATCAATAGGAGGAATATTTTTTCCCAAATGAGACCTTATCTAAAGACAATCAACTTTGGATACAGAGTGTTAATTCCGGGCCACCTAGGCGAACACCAGGGATCCTGACTGCCAGTTCATGACAGACCAGATTTTGGAAAGAGGCTTAACCACAGATAATTAAATAATTCAGAGAAACATTTTCTCATCTGAGAGCATCTTGATTGTTTTTTTTTTTTTTTTTTTTTACCATTTTCTGAGGCCTGTCAGGTCCCATATGGTCTAGCGGTCAGGATCCCTGGTTTTCACCCAGGTGCCCCGGGTTCAACTCCCGGTATGGGAATGAAAGGAGTATGGCTTGAGGTTGCTACTAAGCAGCTTTTGACACTGTATAGCTGCATCAAGGAATCGCTCAACCCTTCATCAAGAACTAACTCTGTTGTCCTCTCTGGATAAAAACCTTCTACTGCACTTCTTGATCAAGCCACCAGACTATATCTGAATCTAGACCACAGACTATTATATGCTTATCAATAGGAGGAATATTTTTTCCCAAATGAGACCTTATCTAAAGACAATCAACATTGGATACAGAGTGTTGGATCCGGGCCACCTAGGTGAACACCAGGAATCCTGACTGCCAGTTCATGACAGACCAGACGTTGGAAAGAGGCTCAACCACAGACAATTAAATAATTCAGAGAAACACTTTCTCATCTGAGAGCATCTTGATTGTTTTTTTTGTTTTTTTTACCATTTTTTGAGGCCTGTCAGGTCCCATATGGTCTAGCGGTCAGGATCCCTGGTTTTCACCCAGGTGGCCCGGGTTCAACTCCCGGTATGGGAATGAAAGGAGAATGGCTTGAGGTTACTACTAAGCAGCTTTTGACACTGTATAGCTGCATCAAGGAATCGCTCAACCCTTCATCAAGAACTAACTCTGTTGTCCTCTCTGGATAAAAACCTTCTACTGCACTTCTTGATCAAGACACCAGACTATATCTGAATCTAGACCACAGACTATTATATGCTAATCAATAGGAGGAATATTTTTTCCCAAATGTGACCTTATCTAAAGACAATCAACTTTGGATACAGAGTGTTAATTCCGGGCCGCCTAGGCGAACACCAGGGATCCTGACTGCCAGTTCATGACAGACCAGATTTTGGAAAGAGGCTTAACCACAGATAATTAAATAATTCAGAGAAACATTTTCTCATCTGAGAGCATCTTGATTGTTTTTTTTTTTTTTTTCTTTACCATTTTCTGAGGCCTGTCAGGTCCCATATGGTCTAGCGGTCAGGATCCCTGGTTTTCACCCAGGTGGCCTGGGTTCAACTCCCGGTATGGGAATGAAAGGAGTATGGCTTGAGGTTGCTACTAAGCAGCTTTTGACACTGTATAGCTGCATCAAGGAATCGCTCAACCCTTCATCAAGAACTAATTCTGTTGTCCTCTCTGGATAAAAACCTTCTACTGCACTTCTTGATCAAGACACCAGACTATATCTGAATGTAGACCACAGGCTATTATATGCTAATCAATAGGAGGAATATTTTTAACCAAATGAGACCTTATCTAAAGACAATCAACTTTGGATACAGAGTGTTGGATCCGGGCCACCTAGGTGAACACCAGGAATCCTGACTGCCAGTTCATGACAGACCGGACGTTGGAAAGAGGCTCAACCACAGATAATTAAATAATTCAGAGAAACACTTTCTCATCTGAGAGCATCTTGATTGTTTTTTTGTTTTTTTTTTCCATTTTCTGAGGCCTGTCAGGTCCCATATGGTCTAGCGGTCAGGATCCCTGGTTTTCACCCAGGTGGCCCGGGTTCAACTCCTGGTATGGGAATGAAAGGAGTATGGCTTGAGGTTACTACTAAGCAGCTTTTGACACTGTATAGCTGCATCAAGGAATCGCTCAACCCTTCATCAAGAACTAACTCTGTTGTCCTCTCTGGATAAAAACCTTCTACTGCACTTCTTGATCAAGACACCAGACTATATCTGAATCTAGACCACAGACTATTATATGCTAATCAATAGGAGGAATATTTATTCCCAAATGAGATCTTATCTAAAGACAATCAACTTTGGATACAGAGTATTAATTCCGGGCCACCTAGGCGAACACCAGGGATCCTGACTGCCAGTTCATGACAGACCAGACGTTGGAAAGAGGCTCAACCACAGATAATTAAATAATTCAGAGAAACACTTTCTCATCTGAGAGCATCTTGATTGTTTTTTTTGTTTTTTTTTACCATTTTCTGAGGCCTGTCAGGTCCCATATGGTCTAGCGGTCAGGATCCCTGGTTTTCACCCAGGTGGCCCGGGTTCAACTCCCGGTATGGGAATGAAAGGAGTATGGCTTGAGGTTGCTACTAAGCAGCTTTTGACACTGTATAGCTGCATCAACGAATCGCTCAACCCTTCATCAAGAACTAACTCTGTTGTCCTCTCTGGATAAAAACCTTCCACTGCACTTCTTGATCAAGACACCAGACTATATCTGAATCTAGACCACAGACTATTATATGCTTATCAATAGGAGGAATATTTTTTCCCAAATGAGACCTTATCTAAAGACAATCAACTTTGGATACAGAGTGTTAATTCCGGGCCACCTAGGCGAACACCAGGGATCCTGACTGCCAGTTCATGACAGACCAGATTTTGGAAAGAGGCTTAACCACAGATAATTAAATAATTCAGAGAAACATTTTCTCATCTGAGAGCATCTTGATTGTTTTTTTTTTTTTTTTTTTTTACCATTTTCTGAGGCCTGTCAGGTCCCATATGGTCTAGCGGTCAGGATCCCTGGTTTTCACCCAGGTGCCCCGGGTTCAACTCCCGGTATGGGAATGAAAGGAGTATGGCTTGAGGTTGCTACTAAGCAGCTTTTGACACTGTATAGCTGCATCAAGGAATCGCTCAACCCTTCATCAAGAACTAACTCTGTTGTCCTCTCTGGATAAAAACCTTCTACTGCACTTCTTGATCAAGCCACCAGACTATATCTGAATCTAGACCACAGACTATTATATGCTTATCAATAGGAGGAATATTTTTTCCCAAATGAGACCTTATCTAAAGACAATCAACATTGGATACAGAGTGTTGGATCCGGGCCACCTAGGTGAACACCAGGAATCCTGACTGCCAGTTCATGACAGACCAGACGTTGGAAAGAGGCTCAACCACAGACAATTAAATAATTCAGAGAAACACTTTCTCATCTGAGAGCATCTTGATTGTTTTTTTTGTTTTTTTTACCATTTTTTGAGGCCTGTCAGGTCCCATATGGTCTAGCGGTCAGGATCCCTGGTTTTCACCCAGGTGGCCCGGGTTCAACTCCCGGTATGGGAATGAAAGGAGAATGGCTTGAGGTTACTACTAAGCAGCTTTTGACACTGTATAGCTGCATCAAGGAATCGCTCAACCCTTCATCAAGAACTAACTCTGTTGTCCTCTCTGGATAAAAACCTTCTACTGCACTTCTTGATCAAGACACCAGACTATATCTGAATCTAGACCACAGACTATTATATGCTAATCAATAGGAGGAATATTTTTTCCCAAATGTGACCTTATCTAAAGACAATCAACTTTGGATACAGAGTGTTAATTCCGGGCCGCCTAGGCGAACACCAGGGATCCTGACTGCCAGTTCATGACAGACCAGATTTTGGAAAGAGGCTTAACCACAGATAATTAAATAATTCAGAGAAACATTTTCTCATCTGAGAGCATCTTGATTGTTTTTTTTTTTTTTTTCTTTACCATTTTCTGAGGCCTGTCAGGTCCCATATGGTCTAGCGGTCAGGATCCCTGGTTTTCACCCAGGTGGCCTGGGTTCAACTCCCGGTATGGGAATGAAAGGAGTATGGCTTGAGGTTGCTACTAAGCAGCTTTTGACACTGTATAGCTGCATCAAGGAATCGCTCAACCCTTCATCAAGAACTAATTCTGTTGTCCTCTCTGGATAAAAACCTTCTACTGCACTTCTTGATCAAGACACCAGACTATATCTGAATGTAGACCACAGGCTATTATATGCTAATCAATAGGAGGAATATTTTTAACCAAATGAGACCTTATCTAAAGACAATCAACTTTGGATACAGAGTGTTGGATCCGGGCCACCTAGGTGAACACCAGGAATCCTGACTGCCAGTTCATGACAGACCGGACGTTGGAAAGAGGCTCAACCACAGATAATTAAATAATTCAGAGAAACACTTTCTCATCTGAGAGCATCTTGATTGTTTTTTTGTTTTTTTTTTCCATTTTCTGAGGCCTGTCAGGTCCCATATGGTCTAGCGGTCAGGATCCCTGGTTTTCACCCAGGTGGCCCGGGTTCAACTCCTGGTATGGGAATGAAAGGAGTATGGCTTGAGGTTACTACTAAGCAGCTTTTGACACTGTATAGCTGCATCAAGGAATCGCTCAACCCTTCATCAAGAACTAACTCTGTTGTCCTCTCTGGATAAAAACCTTCTACTGCACTTCTTGATCAAGACACCAGACTATATCTGAATCTAGACCACAGACTATTATATGCTAATCAATAGGAGGAATATTTATTCCCAAATGAGATCTTATCTAAAGACAATCAACTTTGGATACAGAGTATTAATTCCGGGCCACCTAGGCGAACACCAGGGATCCTGACTGCCAGTTCATGACAGACCAGACGTTGGAAAGAGGCTCAACCACAGATAATTAAATAATTCAGAGAAACACTTTCTCATCTGAGAGCATCTTGATTGTTTTTTTTGTTTTTTTTTACCATTTTCTGAGGCCTGTCAGGTCCCATATGGTCTAGCGGTCAGGATCCCTGGTTTTCACCCAGGTGGCCCGGGTTCAACTCCCGGTATGGGAATGAAAGGAGTATGGCTTGAGGTTGCTACTAAGCAGCTTTTGACACTGTATAGCTGCATCAACGAATCGCTCAACCCTTCATCAAGAACTAACTCTGTTGTCCTCTCTGGATAAAAACCTTCTACTGCACTTCTTGATCAAGCCACCAGACTATATCTGAATCTAGACCACAGACTATTATATGCTTATCAATAGGAGGAATATTTTTTCCCAAATGAGACCTTATCTAAAGACAATCAACATTGGATACAGAGTGTTGGATCCGGGCCACCTAGGTGAACACCAGGAATCCTGACTGCCAGTTCATGACAGACCAGACGTTGGAAAGAGGCTCAACCACAGACAATTAAATAATTCAGAGAAACACTTTCTCATCTGAGAGCATCTTGATTTTTTTTTTGTTTTTTTTTACCATTTTTTGAGGCCTGTCAGGTCCCATATGGTCTAGCGGTCAGGATCCCTGGTTTTCACCCAGGTGTCCTGGGTTCAACTCCCGGTATGGGAATGGAAGGGGTATGGCTTGAGGTTGCTACTAAGCAGCTTTTGACACTGTATAGCTGCATCAAGGAATCGCTCAACCCTTCATCAAGAACTAACTCTGTTGTCCTCTCTGGATAAAAACCTTCCACTGCACTTCTTGATCAAGACACCAGACTATATCTGAATCTAGACCACAGACTATTATATGCTTATCAATAGGAGGAATATTTTTTCCCAAATGAGACCTTATCTAAAGACAATCAACTTTGGATACAGAGTGTTGGATCCGGGCCACCTAGGTGAACACCAGGAATCCTGACTGCCAGTTCATGACAGACCAGACGTTGGAAAGAGGCTCAACCACAGATAATTAAATAATTCAGAGAAACACTTTCTCATCTGAGAGCATCTTGATTGTTTTTTTTGTTTTTTTTACCATTTTCTGAGGCCTGTCAGGTCCCATATGGTCTAGCGGTCAGGATCCCTGGTTTTCACCCAGGTGGCCCGGGTTCAACTCCCGGTATGGGAATGAAAGGAGTATGGCTTGAGGGTGCTACTAAGCAGCGTTTGACACTGTATAGCTGCATCAAGGAATCGCTCAACCCTTCATCAAGAACTAACTCTGTTGTCCTCTCTGGATAAAAACCTTCTACTGCACTTCTTGATCAAGCCACCAGACTATATCTGAATCTAGACCACAGACTATTATATTCTTATCAATAGGAGGAATATTTTTTCCCAAATGAGACCTTATCTAAAGACAATCAACATTGGATACAGAGTGTTGGATCCGGGCCACCTAGGTGAACACCAGGAATCCTGACTGCCAGTTCATGACAGACCAGACGTTGGAAAGAGGCTCAACCACAGACAATTAAATAATTCAGAGAAACACTTTCTCATCTGAGAGCATCTTGATTGTTTTTTTGTTTTTTTTTACCATTTTTTGAGGCCTGTCAGGTCCCATATGGTCTAGCGGTCAGGATCCCTGGTTTTCACCCAGGTGGCCCGGGTTCAACTCCCGGTATGGGAATGAAAGGAGTATGGCTTGAGGTTACTACTAAGCAGCTTTTGACACTGTATAGCTGCATCAAGGAATCGCTCAACCCTTCATCAAGAACTAACTCTGTTGTCCTCTCTGGATAAAAACCTTCTACTGCACTTCTTGATCAAGACACCAGACTATATCTGAATCTAGACCACAGACTATTATATGCTAATCAATAGGAGGAATATTTTTTCCCAAATGAGACCTTATCTAAAGACAATCAACATTGGATACAGAGTGTTGGATCCGGGCCACCTAGGTGAACACCAGGAATCCTGACTGCCAGTTCATGACAGACCAGACGTTGGAAAGAGGCTCAACCACAGACAATTAAATAATTCAGAGAAACACTTTCTCATCTGAGAGCATCTTGATTGTTTTTTTTTTTTTTTTTTTACCATTTTCTGAGGCCTGTCAGGTCCCATATGGTCTAGCGGTCAGGATCCCTGGTTTTCACCCAGGTGGCCCGGGTTCAACTCCCGGTATGGGAATGAAAGGAGTATGGCTTGAGGTTGCTACTAAGCAGCTTTTGACACTGTATAGCTGCATCAAGGAATCGCTCAACCCTTCATCAAGAACTAACTCTGTTGTCCTCTCTGGATAAAAACCTTCCACTGCACTTCTTGATCAAGACACCAGACTATATCTGAATCTAGACCACAGACTATTATATGCTTATCAATAGGAGGAATATTTTTTCCCAAATGAGACCTTATCTAAAGACAATCAACTTTGGATACAGAGTGTTAATTCCGGGCCACCTAGGCGAACACCAGGGATCCTGACTGCCAGTTCATGACAGACCAGATTTTGGAAAGAGGCTTAACCACAGATAATTAAATAATTCAGAGAAACATTTTCTCATCTGAGAGCATCTTGATTGTTTTTTTTTTTTTTTTTTTTTACCATTTTTTGAGGCCTGTCAGGTCCCATATGGTCTAGCGGTCAGGATCCCTGGTTTTCACCCAGGTGGCCCGGGTTCAACTCCCGGTATGGGAATGAAAGGAGAATGGCTTGAGGTTACTACTAAGCAGCTTTTGACACTGTATAGCTGCATCAAGGAATCGCTCAACCCTTCATCAAGAACTAACTCTGTTGTCCTCTCTGGATAAAAACCTTCTACTGCACTTCTTGATCAAGACACCAGACTATATCTGAATCTAGACCACAGACTATTATATGCTAATCAATAGGAGGAATATTTTTTCCCAAATGAGACCTTATCTAAAGACAATCAACTTTGGATACAGAGTGTTAATTCCGGGCCAACTAGGCGAACACCAGGGATCCTGACTGCCAGTTCATGACAGACCAGATTTTGGAAAGAGGCTTAACCACAGATAATTAAATAATTCAGAGAAACATTTTCTCATCTGAGAGCATCTTGATTGTTTTTTTTTTTTTTTTCTTTACCATTTTCTGAGGCCTGTCAGGTCCCATATGGTCTAGCGGTCAGGATCCCTGGTTTTCACCCAGGTGGCCTGGGTTCAACTCCCGGTATGGGAATGAAAGGAGTATGGCTTGAGGTTGCTACTAAGCAGCTTTTGACACTGTATAGCTGCATCAAGGAATCGCTCAACCCTTCATCAAGAACTAATTCTGTTGTCCTCTCTGGATAAAAACCTTCTACTGCACTTCTTGATCAAGACACCAGACTATATCTGAATGTAGACCACAGGCTATTATATGCTAATCAATAGGAGGAATATTTTTAACCAAATGAGACCTTATCTAAAGACAATCAACTTTGGATACAGAGTGTTGGATCCGGGCCACCTAGGTGAACACCAGGAATCCTGACTGCCAGTTCATGACAGACCGGACGTTGGAAAGAGGCTCAACCACAGATAATTAAATAATTCAGAGAAACACTTTCTCATCTGAGAGCATCTTGATTGTTTTTTTGTTTTTTTTTTCCATTTTCTGAGGCCTGTCAGGTCCCATATGGTCTAGCGGTCAGGATCCCTGGTTTTCACCCAGGTGGCCCGGGTTCAACTCCTGGTATGGGAATGAAAGGAGTATGGCTTGAGGTTACTACTAAGCAGCTTTTGACACTGTATAGCTGCATCAAGGAATCGCTCAACCCTTCATCAAGAACTAACTCTGTTGTCCTCTCTGGATAAAAACCTTCTACTGCACTTCTTGATCAAGACACCAGACTATATCTGAATCTAGACCACAGACTATTATATGCTAATCAATAGGAGGAATATTTATTCCCAAATGAGATCTTATCTAAAGACAATCAACTTTGGATACAGAGTATTAATTCCGGGCCACCTAGGCGAACACCAGGGATCCTGACTGCCAGTTCATGACAGACCAGACGTTGGAAAGAGGCTCAACCACAGATAATTAAATAATTCAGAGAAACACTTTCTCATCTGAGAGCATCTTGATTGTTTTTTTTGTTTTTTTTTACCATTTTCTGAGGCCTGTCAGGTCCCATATGGTCTAGCGGTCAGGATCCCTGGTTTTCACCCAGGTGGCCCGGGTTCAACTCCCGGTATGGGAATGAAAGGAGTATGTCTTGAGGTTGCTACTAAGCAGCTTTTGACACTGTATAGCTGCATCAACGAATCGCTCAACCCTTCATCAAGAACTAACTCTGTTGTCCTCTCTGGATAAAAACCTTCTACTGCACTTCTTGATCAAGCCACCAGACTATATCTGAATCTAGACCACAGACTATTATATGCTTATCAATAGGAGGAATATTTTTTCCCAAATGAGACCTTATCTAAAGACAATCAACATTGGATACAGAGTGTTGGATCCGGGCCACCTAGGTGAACACCAGGAATCCTGACTGCCAGTTCATGACAGACCAGACGTTGGAAAGAGGCTCAACCACAGACAATTAAATAATTCAGAGAAACACTTTCTCATCTGAGAGCATCTTGATTTTTTTTTTGTTTTTTTTTACCATTTTTTGAGGCCTGTCAGGTCCCATATGGTCTAGCGGTCAGGATCCCTGGTTTTCACCCAGGTGTCCTGGGTTCAACTCCCGGTATGGGAATGAAAGGGGTATGGCTTGAGGTTGCTACTAAGCAGCTTTTGACACTGTATAGCTGCATCAAGGAATCGCTCAACCCTTCATCAAGAACTAACTCTGTTGTCCTCTCTGGATAAAAACCTTCCACTGCACTTCTTGATCAAGACACCAGACTATATCTGAATCTAGACCACAGACTATTATATGCTTATCAATAGGAGGAATATTTTTTCCCAAATGAGACCTTATCTAAAGACAATCAACTTTGGATACAGAGTGTTGGATCCGGGCCACCTAGGTGAACACCAGGAATCCTGACTGCCAGTTCATGACAGACCAGACGTTGGAAAGAGGCTCAACCACAGATAATTAAATAATTCAGAGAAACACTTTCTCATCTGAGAGCATCTTGATTGTTTTTTTTGTTTTTTTTACCATTTTCTGAGGCCTGTCAGGTCCCATATGGTCTAGCGGTCAGGATCCCTGGTTTTCACCCAGGTGGCCCGGGTTCAACTCCCGGTATGGGAATGAAAGGAGTATGGCTTGAGGGTGCTACTAAGCAGCGTTTGACACTGTATAGCTGCATCAAGGAATCGCTCAACCCTTCATCAAGAACTAACTCTGTTGTCCTCTCTGGATAAAAACCTTCTACTGCACTTCTTGATCAAGCCACCAGACTATATCTGAATCTAGACCACAGACTATTATATTCTTATCAATAGGAGGAATATTTTTTCCCAAATGAGACCTTATCTAAAGACAATCAACATTGGATACAGAGTGTTGGATCCGGGCCACCTAGGTGAACACCAGGAATCCTGACTGCCAGTTCATGACAGACCAGACGTTGGAAAGAGGCTCAACCACAGACAATTAAATAATTCAGAGAAACACTTTCTCATCTGAGAGCATCTTGATTTTTTTTTTGTTTTTTTTTACCATTTTTTGAGGCCTGTCAGGTCCCATATGGTCTAGCGGTCAGGATCCCTGGTTTTCACCCAGGTGTCCTGGGTTCAACTCCCGGTATGGGAATGAAAGGGGTATGGCTTGAGGTTGCTACTAAGCAGCTTTTGACACTGTATAGCTGCATCAAGGAATCGCTCAACCCTTCATCAAGAACTAACTCTGTTGTCCTCTCTGGATAAAAACCTTCTACTGCACTTCTTGATCAAGACACCAGACTATATCTGAATCTAGACCACAGACTATTATATGCTTATCAATAGGAGGAATATTTTTTCCCAAATGAGACCTTATCTAAAGACAATCAACATTGGATACAGAGTGTTGGATCCGGGCCACCTAGGTGAACACCAGGAATCCTGACTGCCAGTTCATGACAGACCAGACGTTGGAAAGAGGCTCAACCACAGACAATTAAATAATTCAGAGAAACACTTTCTCATCTGAGAGCATCTTGATTGTTTTTTTTTTTTTTTTTTTTACCATTTTCTGAAGCCTGTCAGGTCCCATATGGTCTAGCGGTCAGGATCCCTGGTTTTCACCCAGGTGGCCCGGGTTCAACTCCCGGTATGGGAATGAAAGGAGTATGGCTTGAGGTTGCTACTAAGCAGCTTTTGACACTGTATAGCTGCATCAAGGAATCGCTCAACCCTTCATCAAGAACTAACTCTGTTGTCCTCTCTGGATAAAAACCTTCCACTGCACTTCTTGATCAAGACACCAGACTATATCTGAATCTAGACCACAGACTATTATATGCTTATCAATAGGAGGAATATTTTTTCCCAAATGAGACCTTATCTAAAGACAATCAACTTTGGATACAGAGTGTTAATTCCGGGCCACCTAGGCGAACACCAGGGATCCTGACTGCCAGTTCATGACAGACCAGATTTTGGAAAGAGGCTTAACCACAGATAATTAAATAATTCGGAGAAACATTTTCTCATCTGAGAGCATCTTGATTGTTTTTTTTTTTTTTTTTTTTTACCATTTTCTGAGGCCTGTCAGGTCCCATATGGTCTAGCGGTCAGGATCCCTGGTTTTCACCCAGGTGCCCCGGGTTCAACTCCCGGTATGGGAATGAAAGGAGTATGGCTTGAGGTTGCTACTAAGCAGCTTTTGACACTGTATAGCTGCATCAAGGAATCGCTCAACCCTTCATCAAGAACTAACTCTGTTGTCCTCTCTGGATAAAAACCTTCTACTGCACTTCTTGATCAAGCCACCAGACTATATCTGAATCTAGACCACAGACTATTATATGCTTATCAATAGGAGGAATATTTTTTCCCAAATGAGACCTTATCTAAAGACAATCAACATTGGATACAGAGTGTTGGATCCGGGCCACCTAGGTGAACACCAGGAATCCTGACTGCCAGTTCATGACAGACCAGACGTTGGAAAGAGGCTCAACCACAGACAATTAAATAATTCAGAGAAACACTTTCTCATCTGAGAGCATCTTGATTGTTTTTTTTGTTTTTTTTACCATTTTTTGAGGCCTGTCAGGTCCCATATGGTCTAGCGGTCAGGATCCCTGGTTTTCACCCAGGTGGCCCGGGTTCAACTCCCGGTATGGGAATGAAAGGAGTATGGCTTGAGGTTACTACTAAGCAGCTTTTGACACTGTATAGCTGCATCAAGGAATCGCTCAACCCTTCATCAAGAACTAACTCTGTTGTCCTCTCTGGATAAAAACCTTCTACTGCACTTCTTGATCAAGACACCAGACTATATCTGAATCTAGACCACAGACTATTATATGCTAATCAATAGGAGGAATATTTTTTCCCAAATGAGACCTTATCTAAAGACAATCAACTTTGGATACAGAGTGTTAATTCCGGGCCACCTAGGCGAACACCAGGGATCCTGACTGCCAGTTCATGACAGACCAGATTTTGGAAAGAGGCTTAACCACAGATAATTAAATAATTCAGAGAAACATTTTCTCATCTGAGAGCATCTTGATTGTTTTTTTTTTTTTTTTCTTTACCATTTTCTGAGGCCTGTCAGGTCCCATATGGTCTAGCGGTCAGGATCCCTGGTTTTCACCCAGGTGGCCTGGGTTCAACTCCCGGTATGGGAATGAAAGGAGTATGGCTTGAGGTTGCTACTAAGCAGCTTTTGACACTGTATAGCTGCATCAAGGAATCGCTCAACCCTTCATCAAGAACTAATTCTGTTGTCCTCTCTGGATAAAAACCTTCTACTGCACTTCTTGATCAAGACACCAGACTATATCTGAATGTAGACCACAGGCTATTATATGCTAATCAATAGGAGGAATATTTTTAACCAAATGAGACCTTATCTAAAGACAATCAACTTTGGATACAGAGTGTTGGATCCGGGCCACCTAGGTGAACACCAGGAATCCTGACTGCCAGTTCATGACAGACCGGACGTTGGAAAGAGGCTCAACCACAGATAATTAAATAATTCAGAGAAACACTTTCTCATCTGAGAGCATCTTGATTGTTTTTTTGTTTTTTTTTTCCATTTTCTGAGGCCTGTCAGGTCCCATATGGTCTAGCGGTCAGGATCCCTGGTTTTCACCCAGGTGGCCCGGGTTCAACTCCTGGTATGGGAATGAAAGGAGTATGGCTTGAGGTTACTACTAAGCAGCTTTTGACACTGTATAGCTGCATCAAGGAATCGCTCAACCCTTCATCAAGAACTACCTCTGTTGTCCTCTCTGGATAAAAACCTTCTACTGCACTTCTTGATCAAGACACCAGACTATATCTGAATCTAGACCACAGACTATTATATGCTAATCAATAGGAGGAATATTTATTCCCAAATGAGATCTTATCTAAAGACAATCAACTTTGGATACAGAGTATTAATTCCGGGCCACCTAGGCGAACACCAGGGATCCTGACTGCCAGTTCATGACAGACCAGACGTTGGAAAGAGGCTCAACCACAGATAATTAAATAATTCAGAGAAACACTTTCTCATCTGAGAGCATCTTGATTGTTTTTTTTGTTTTTTTTTACCATTTTCTGAGGCCTGTCAGGTCCCATATGGTCTAGCGGTCAGGATCCCTGGTTTTCACCCAGGTGGCCCGGGTTCAACTCCCGGTATGGGAATGAAAGGAGTATGGCTTGAGGTTGCTACTAAGCAGCTTTTGACACTGTATAGCTGCATCAACGAATCGCTCAACCCTTCATCAAGAACTAACTCTGTTGTCCTCTCTGGATAAAAACCTTCTACTGCACTTCTTGATCAAGCCACCAGACTATATCTGAATCTAGACCACAGACTATTATATGCTTATCAATAGGAGGAATATTTTTTCCCAAATGAGACCTTATCTAAAGACAATCAACATTGGATACAGAGTGTTGGATCCGGGCCACCTAGGTGAACACCAGGAATCCTGACTGCCAGTTCATGACAGACCAGACGTTGGAAAGAGGCTCAACCACAGACAATTAAATAATTCAGAGAAACACTTTCTCATCTGAGAGCATCTTGATTTTTTTTTTGTTTTTTTTTACCATTTTTTGAGGCCTGTCAGGTCCCATATGGTCTAGCGGTCAGGATCCCTGGTTTTCACCCAGGTGTCCTGGGTTCAACTCCCGGTATGGGAATGAAAGGGGTATGGCTTGAGGTTGCTACTAAGCAGCTTTTGACACTGTATAGCTGCATCAAGGAATCGCTCAACCCTTCATCAAGAACTAACTCTGTTGTCCTCTCTGGATAAAAACCTTCCACTGCACTTCTTGATCAAGACACCAGACTATATCTGAATCTAGACCACAGACTATTATATGCTTATCAATAGGAGGAATATTTTTTCCCAAATGAGACCTTATCTAAAGACAATCAACTTTGGATACAGAGTGTTGGATCCGGGCCACCTAGGTGAACACCAGGAATCCTGACTGCCAGTTCATGACAGACCAGACGTTGGAAAGAGGCTCAACCACAGATAATTAAATAATTCAGAGAAACACTTTCTCATCTGAGAGCATCTTGATTGTTTTTTTTGTTTTTTTTACCATTTTCTGAGGCCTGTCAGGTCCCATATGGTCTAGCGGTCAGGATCCCTGGTTTTCACCCAGGTGGCCCGGGTTCAACTCCCGGTATGGGAATGAAAGGAGTATGGCTTGAGGGTGCTACTAAGCAGCGTTTGACACTGTATAGCTGCATCAAGGAATCGCTCAACCCTTCATCAAGAACTAACTCTGTTGTCCTCTCTGGATAAAAACCTTCTACTGCACTTCTTGATCAAGCCACCAGACTATATCTGAATCTAGACCACAGACTATTATATTCTTATCAATAGGAGGAATATTTTTTCCCAAATGAGACCTTATCTAAAGACAATCAACATTGGATACAGAGTGTTGGATCCGGGCCACCTAGGTGAACACCAGGAATCCTGACTGCCAGTTCATGACAGACCAGACGTTGGAAAGAGGCTCAACCACAGACAATTAAATAATTCAGAGAAACACTTTCTCATCTGAGAGCATCTTGATTGTTTTTTTGTTTTTTTTTACCATTTTTTGAGGCCTGTCAGGTCCCATATGGTCTAGCGGTCAGGATCCCTGGTTTTCACCCAGGTGGCCCGGGTTCAACTCCCGGTATGGGAATGAAAGGAGTATGGCTTGAGGTTACTACTAAGCAGCTTTTGACACTGTATAGCTGCATCAAGGAATCGCTCAACCCTTCATCAAGAACTAACTCTGTTGTCCTCTCTGGATAAAAACCTTCTACTGCACTTCTTGATCAAGACACCAGACTATATCTGAATCTAGACCACAGACTATTATATGCTAATCAATAGGAGGAATATTTTTTCCCAAATGAGACCTTATCTAAAGACAATCAACATTGGATACAGAGTGTTGGATCCGGGCCACCTAGGTGAACACCAGGAATCCTGACTGCCAGTTCATGACAGACCAGACGTTGGAAAGAGGCTCAACCACAGACAATTAAATAATTCAGAGAAACACTTTCTCATCTGAGAGCATCTTGATTGTTTTTTTTTTTTTTTTTACCATTTTTTGAGGCCTGTCAGGTCCCATATGGTCTAGCGGTCAGGATCCCTGGTTTTCACCCAGGTGGCCCGGGTTCAACTCCCGGTATGGGAATGAAAGGAGAATGGCTTGAGGTTACTACTAAGCAGCTTTTGACACTGTATAGCTGCATCAAGGAATCGCTCAACCCTTCATCAAGAACTAACTCTGTTGTCCTCTCTGGATAAAAACCTTCTACTGCACTTCTTGATCAAGACACCAGACTATATCTGAATCTAGACCACAGACTATTATATGCTAATCAATAGGAGGAATATTTTTTCCCAAATGAGACCTTATCTAAAGACAATCAACTTTGGATACATAGTGTTAATTCCGGGCCACCTAGGCGAACACCAGGGATCCTGACTGCCAGTTCATGACAGACCAGATTTTGGAAAGAGGCTTAACCACAGATAATTAAATAATTCAGAGAAACATTTTCTCATCTGAGAGCATCTTGATTGTTTTTTTTTTTTTTTTTTTACCATTTTCTGAGGCCTGTCAGGTCCCATATGGTCTAGCGGTCAGGATCCCTGGTTTTCACCCAGGTGGCCCGGGTTCAACTCCCGGTATGGGAATGAAAGGAGTATGGCTTGAGGTTACTACTAAGCAGCTTTTGACACTGTATAGCTGCATCAAGGAATCGCTCAACCCTTCATCAAGAACTAACTCTGTTGTCCTCTCTGGATAAAAACCTTCTACTGCACTTCTTGATCAAGCCACCAGACTATATCTGAATCTAGACCACAGACTATTATATGCTTATCAATAGGAGGAATATTTTTTCCCAAATGAGACCTTATCTAAAGACAATCAACATTGGATACAGAGTGTTGGATCCGGGCCACCTAGGTGAACACCAGGAATCCTGACTGCCAGTTCATGACAGACCAGACGTTGGAAAGAGGCTCAACCACAGACAATTAAATAATTCAGAGAAACACTTTCTCATCTGAGAGCATCTTGATTTTTTTTTTGTTTTTTTTTACCATTTTTTGAGGCCTGTCAGGTCCCATATGGTCTAGCGGTCAGGATCCCTGGTTTTCACCCAGGTGGCCTGGGTTCAACTCCCGGTATGGGAATGAAAGGAGTATGGCTTGAGGTTGCTACTAAGCAGCTTTTGACACTGTATAGCTGCATCAAGGAATCGCTCAACCCTTCATCAAGAACTAACTCTGTTGTCCTCTCTGGATAAAAACCTTCCACTGCACTTCTTGATCAAGACACCAGACTATATCTGAATCTAGACCACAGACTATTATATGCTTATCAATAGGAGGAATATTTTTTCCCAAATGAGACCTTATCTAAAGACAATCAACTTTGGATACAGAGTGTTGGATCCGGGCCACCTAGGTGAACACCAGGAATCCTGACTGCCAGTTCATGACAGACCAGACGTTGGAAAGAGGCTCAACCACAGATAATTAAATAATTCAGAGAAACACTTTCTCATCTGAGAGCATCTTGATTGTTTTTTTTGTTTTTTTTACCATTTTCTGAGGCCTGTCAGGTCCCATATGGTCTAGCGGTCAGGATCCCTGGTTTTCACCCAGGTGGCCCGGGTTCAACTCCCGGTATGGGAATGAAAGGAGTATGGCTTGAGGTTGCTACTAAGCAGCGTTTGACACTGTATAGCTGCATCAAGGAATCGCTCAACCCTTCATCAAGAACTAACTCTGTTGTCCTCTCTGGATAAAAACCTTCTACTGCACTTCTTGATCAAGCCACCAGACTATATCTGAATCTAGACCACAGACTATTATATGCTTATCAATAGGAGGAATATTTTTTCCCAAATGAGACCTTATCTAAAGACAATCAACATTGGATACAGAGTGTTGGATCCGGGCCACCTAGGTGAACACCAGGAATCCTGACTGCCAGTTCATGACAGACCAGACGTTGGAAAGAGGCTCAACCACAGACAATTAAATAATTCAGAGAAACACTTTCTCATCTGAGAGCATCTTGATTGTTTTTTTGTTTTTTTTTACCATTTTTTGAGGCCTGTCAGGTCCCATATGGTCTAGCGGTCAGGATCCCTGGTTTTCACCCAGGTGGCCCGGGTTCAACTCCCGGTATGGGAATGAAAGGAGTATGGCTTGAGGTTACTACTAAGCAGCTTTTGACACTGTATAGCTGCATCAAGGAATCGCTCAACCCTTCATCAAGAACTAACTCTGTTGTCCTCTCTGAATAAAAACCTTCTACTGCACTTCTTGATCAAGACACCAGACTATATCTGAATCTAGACCACAGACTATTATATGCTAATCAATAGGAGGAATATTTTTTCCCAAATGAGACCTTATCTAAAGACAATCAACTTTGGATACAGAGTGTTAATTCCGGGCCACCTAGGCGAACACCAGGAATCCTGACTGCCAGTTCATGACAGACCAAATTTTAGAAAGAGGCTTAACCACAGATAATTAAATAATTCAGAGAAACATTTTCTCATCTGAGAGCATCTTGATTGTTTTTTTTTTTTTTTTTTACCATTTTCTGAGGCCTGTCAGGTCCCATATGGTCTAGCGGTCAGGATCCCTGGTTTTCACCCAGGTGGCCCGGGTTCAACTCCCGGTATGGGAATGAAAGGAGTATGGCTTGAGGTTGCTACTAAGCAGCTTTTGACACTGTATAGCTGCATCAAGCAATCGCTCAACCCTTCATCAAGAACTAACTCTGTTGTCCTCTCTGGATAAAAACCTTCCACTGCACTTCTTGATCAAGACACCAGACTATATCTGAATCTAGACCACAGACTATTATATGCTTATCAATAGGAGGAATATTTTTTCCCAAATGAGACCTTATCTAAAGACAATCAACTTTGGATACAGAGTGTTAATTCCGGGCCACCTAGGCGAACACCAGGGATCCTGACTGCCAGTTCATGACAGACCAGATTTTGGAAAGAGGCTTAACCACAGATAATTAAATAATTCAGAGAAACATTTTCTCATCTGAGAGCATCTTGATTGTTTTTTTTTTTTTTTTTTTTTACCATTTTCTGAGGCCTGTCAGGTCCCATATGGTCTAGCGGTCAGGATCCCTGGTTTTCACCCAGGTGGCCCGGGTTCAACTCCCGGTATGGGAATGAAAGGAGTATGGCTTGAGGTTGCTACTAAGCAGCTTTTGACACTGTATAGCTGCATCAAGGAATCGCTCAACCCTTCATCAAGAACTAACTCTGTTGTCCTCTCTGGATAAAAACCTTCTACTGCAATTCTTGATCAAGCCACCAGACTATATCTGAATCTAGACCACAGACTATTATATGCTTATCAATAGGAGGAATATTTTTTCCCAAATGAGACCTTATCTAAAGACAATCAACATTGGATACAGAGTGTTGGATCCGGGCCACCTAGGTGAACACCAGGAATCCTGACTGCCAGTTCATGACAGACCAGACGTTGGAAAGAGGCTCAACCACAGACAATTAAATAATTCAGAGAAACACTTTCTCATCTGAGAGCATCTTGATTGTTTTTTTTTTTTTTTACCATTTTTTGAGGCCTGTCAGGTCCCATATGGTCTAGCGGTCAGGATCCCTGGTTTTCACCCAGGTGGCCCGGGTTCAACTCCCGGTATGGGAATGAAAGGAGAATGGCTTGAGGTTACTACTAAGCAGCTTTTGACACTGTATAGCTGCATCAAGGAATCGCTCAACCCTTCATCAAGAACTAACTCTGTTGTCCTCTCTGGATAAAAACCTTCTACTGCACTTCTTGATCAAGACACCAGACTATATCTGAATCTAGACCACAGACTATTATATGCTAATCAATAGGAGGAATATTTTTTCCCAAATGAGACCTTATCTAAAGACAATCAACTTTGGATACATAGTGTTAATTCCGGGCCACCTAGGCGAACACCAGGGATCCTGACTGCCAGTTCATGACAGACCAGATTTTGGAAAGAGGCTTAACCACAGATAATTAAATAATTCAGAGAAACATTTTCTCATCTGAGAGCATCTTGATTGTTTTTTTTTTTTTTTTTTTACCATTTTCTGAGGCCTGTCAGGTCCCATATGGTCTAGCGGTCAGGATCCCTGGTTTTCACCCAGGTGGCCCGGGTTCAACTCCCGGTATGGGAATGAAAGGAGTATGGCTTGAGGTTGCTACTAAGCAGCTTTTGACACTGTATAGCTGCATCAAGGAATCGCTCAACCCTTCATCAAGAACTAACTCTGTTGTCCTCTCTGGATAAAAACCTTCTACTGCACTTCTTGATCAAGCCACCAGACTATATCTGAATCTAGACCACAGACTATTATATGCTTATCAATAGGAGGAATATTTTTTCCCAAATGAGACCTTATCTAAAGACAATCAACATTGGATACAGAGTGTTGGATCCGGGCCACCTAGGTGAACACCAGGAATCCTGACTGCCAGTTCATGACAGACCAGACGTTGGAAAGAGGCTCAACCACAGACAATTAAATAATTCAGAGAAACACTTTCTCATCTGAGAGCATCTTGATTGTTTTTTTTTTTTTTTTTACCATTTTTTGAGGCCTGTCAGGTCCCATATGGTCTAGCGGTCAGGATCCCTGGTTTTCACCCAGGTGGCCCGGGTTCAACTCCCGGTATGGGAATGAAAGGAGAATGGCTTGAGGTTACTACTAAGCAGCTTTTGACACTGTATAGCTGCATCAAGGAATCGCTCAACCCTTCATCAAGAACTAACTCTGTTGTCCTCTCTGGATAAAAACCTTCTACTGCACTTCTTGATCAAGACACCAGACTATATCTGAATCTAGACCACAGACTATTATATGCTAATCAATAGGAGGAATATTTTTTCCCAAATGAGACCTTATCTAAAGACAATCAACTTTGGATACAGAGTGTTAATTCCGGGCCACCTAGGCGAACACCAGGGATCCTGACTGCCAGTTCATGACAGACCAGATTTTGGAAAGAGGCTTAACCACAGATAATTAAATAATTCAGAGAAACATTTTCTCATCTGAGAGCATCTTGATTGTTTTTTTTTTTTTTTTTTTTTTACCATTTTCTGAGGCCTGTCAGGTCCCATATGGTCTAGCGGTCAGGATCCCTGGTTTTCACCCAGGTGGCCCGGGTTCAACTCCCGGTATGGGAATGAAAGGAGTATGGCTTGAGGTTGCTACTAAGCAGCTTTTGACACTGTATAGCTGCATCAACGAATCGCTCAACCCTTCATCAAGAACTAACTCTGTTGTCCTCTCTGGATGAAAACCTTCTACTGCACTTCTTGATCAAGCCACCAGACTATATCTGAATCTAGACCACAGACTATTATATGCTTATCAATAGGAGGAATATTTTTTCCCAAATGAGACCTTATCTAAAGACAATCAACATTGGATACAGAGTGTTGGATCCGGGCCACCTAGGTGAACACCAGGAATCCTGACTGCCAGTTCATGACAGACCAGACGTTGGAAAGAGGCTCAACCACAGACAATTAAATAATTCAGAGAAACACCTTCTCATCTGAGAGCATCTTGATTGTTTTTTTTTTTTTTTTTACCATTTTTTGAGGCCTGTCAGGTCCCATATGGTCTAGCGGTCAGGATCCCTGGTTTTCGCCCGGGTTCAACTCCCGGTATGGGAATGAAAGGAGAATGGCTTGAGGTTCCTACTAAGCAGCTTTTGACACTGTATAGCTGCATCAAGGAATCGCTCAACCCTTCATCAAGAACTAACTCTGTTGTCCTCTCTGGATAAAAACCTTCTACTGCAATTCTTGATCAAGCCACCAGACTATATCTGAATGTAGACCACAGACTATTATATGCTTATCAATAGGAGGAATATTTTTTCCCAAATGAGACCTTATCTAAAGACAATCAACATTGGATACAGAGTGTTGGATCCGGGCCACCTAGGTGAACACCAGGAATCCTGACTGCCAGTTCATGACAGACCAGACGTTGGAAAGAGGCTCAACCACAGACAATTAAATAATTCAGAGAAACACTTTCTCATCTGAGAGCATCTTGATTGTTTTTTTTTTTTTTTTTACCATTTTTTGTGGCCTGTCAGGTCCCATATGGTCTAGCGGTCAGGATCCCTGGTTTTCACCCAGGTGGCCCGGGTTCAACTCCCGGTATGGGAATGAAAGGAGAATGGCTTGAGGTTACTACTAAGCAGCTTTTGACACTGTATAGCTGCATCAAGGAATCGCTCAACCCTTCATCAAGAACTAACTCTGTTGTCCTCTCTGGATAAAAACCTTCTACTGCACTTCTTGATCAAGACACCAGACTATATCTGAATCTAGACCACAGACTATTATATGCTAATCAATAGGAGGAATATTTTTTCCCAAATGAGACCTTATCTAAAGACAATCAACTTTGGATACAGAGTGTTAATTCCGGGCCACCTAGGCGAACACCAGGGATCCTGACTGCCAGTTCATGACAGACCAGATTTTGGAAAGAGGCTTAACCACAGCTAATTAAATAATTCAGAGAAACATTTTCTCATCTGAGAGCATCTTGATTGTTTTTTTTTTTTTTTTTTTTACCATTTTCTGAGGCCTGTCAGGTCCCATATGGTCTAGCGGTCAGGATCCCTGGTTTTCACCCAGGTGGCCCGGGTTCAACTCCCGGTATGGGAATGAAAGGAGTATGGCTTGAGGTTGCTACTAAGCAGCTTTTGACACTGTATAGCTGCATCAAGGAATCGCTCAACCCTTCATCAAGAACTAACTCTGTTGTCCTCTCTGGATAAAAACCTTCTACTGCACTTCTTGATCAAGCCACCAGACTATATCTGAATCTAGACCACAGACTATTATATGCTTATCAATAGGAGGAATATTTTTTCCCAAATGAGACCTTATCTAAAGACAATCAACATTGGATACAGAGTGTTGGATCCGGGCCACCTAGGTGAACACCAGGAATCCTGACTGCCAGTTCATGACAGACCAGACGTTGGAAAGAGGCTCAACCACAGACAATTAAATAATTCAGAGAAACACTTTCTCATCTGAGAGCATCTTGATTGTTTTTTTTTTTTTTTTTACCATTTTTTGAGGCCTGTCAGGTCCCATATGGTCTAGCGGTCAGGATCCCTGGTTTTCACCCAGGTGGCCCGGGTTCAACTCCCGGTATGGGAATGAAAGGAGAATGGCTTGAGGTTACTACTAAGCAGCTTTTGACACTGTATAGCTGCATCAAGGAATCGCTCAACCCTTCATCAAGAACTAACTCTGTTGTCCTCTCTGGATAAAAACCTTCTACTGCACTTCTTGATCAAGACACCAGACTATATCTGAATCTAGACCACAGACTATTATATGCTAATCAATAGGAGGAATATTTTTTCCCAAATGAGACCTTATCTAAAGACAATCAACTTTGGATACAGAGTGTTAATTCCGGGCCACCTAGGCGAACACCAGGGATCCTGACTGCCAGTTCATGACAGACCAGATTTTGGAAAGAGGCTTAACCACAGATAATTAAATAATTCAGAGAAACATTTTCTCATCTGAGAGCATCTTGATTGTTTTTTTTTTTTTTTTTTTTTACCATTTTCTGAGGCCTGTCAGGTCCCATATGGTCTAGCGGTCAGGATCCCTGGTTTTCACCCAGGTGGCCCGGGTTCAACTCCCGGTATGGGAATGAAAGGAGTATGGCTTGAGGTTGCTACTAAGCAGCTTTTGACACTGTATAGCTGCATCAAGGAATCGCTCAACCCTTCATCAAGAACTAACTCTGTTGTCCTCTCTGGATAAAAACCTTCTACTGCACTTCTTGATCAAGCCACCAGACTATATCTGAATCTAGACCACAGACTATTATATGCTTATCAATAGGAGGAATATTTTTTCCCAAATGAGACCTTATCTAAAGACAATCAACATTGGATACAGAGTGTTGGATCCGGGCCACCTAGGTGAACACCAGGAATCCTGACTGCCAGTTCATGACAGACCAGACGTTGGAAAGAGGCTCAACCACAGACAATTAAATAATTCAGAGAAACACCTTCTCATCTGAGAGCATCTTGATTGTTTTTTTTTTTTTTTTTTACCATTTTTTGAGGCCTGTCAGGTCCCATATGGTCTAGCGGTCAGGATCCCTGGTTTTCACCCAGGTGGCCCGGGTTCAACTCCCGGTATGGGAATGAAAGGAGAATGGCTTGAGGTTACTACTAAGCAGCTTTTGACACTGTATAGGTGCATCAAGGAATCGCTCAACCCTTCATCAAGAACTAACTCTGTTGTCCTCTCTGGATAAAAACCTTCTACTGCACTTCTTGATCAAGACACCAGACTATATCTGAATCTAGACCACAGACTATTATATGCTAATCAATAGGAGGAATATTTTTTCCCAAATGAGACCTTATCTAAAGACAATCAACTTTGGATACAGAGTGTTAATTCCGGGCCACCTAGGCGAACACCAGGGATCCTGACTGCCAGTTCATGACAGACCAGATTTTGGAAAGAGGCTTAACCACAGATAATTAAATAATTCAGAGAAACATTTTCTCATCTGAGAGCATCTTGATTGTTTTTTTTTTTTTTTTTTTACCATTTTCTGAGGCCTGTCAGGTCCCATATGGTCTAGCGGTCAGGATCCCTGGTTTTCACCCAGGTGGCCCGGGTTCAACTCCCGGTATGGGAATGAAAGGAGTATGGCTTGAGGTTGCTACTAAGCAGCTTTTGACACTGTATAGCTGCATCAAGGAATCGCTCAACCCTTCATCAAGACCTAACTCTGTTGTCCTCTCTGGATAAAAACCTTCTACTGCACTTCTTGAATCAAGACACCAGACTATATCTGAATCTAGACCACAGACTATTATATGCTAATCAATAGGAGGAATATTTTTTCCCAAATGAGACCTTATCTAAAGACAATCAACTTTGGATACAGAGTGTTAATTCCGGGCCACCTAGGCGAACACCAGGAATCCTGACTGCCAGTTCATGACAGACCAGATTTTGGAAAGAGGCTTAACCACAGATAATTAAATAATTCAGAGAAACATTTTCTCATCTGAGAGCATCTTGATTGTTTTTTTTTTTTTTTTTACCATTTTCTGAGGCCTGTCAGGTCCCATATGGTCTAGCGGTCAGGATCCCTGGTTTTCACCCAGGTGGCCCGGGTTCAACTCCCGGTATGGGAATGAAAGGAGTATGGCTTGAGGTTGCTACTAAGCAGCTTTTGACACTGTATAGCTGCATCAAGGAATCGCTCAACCCTTCATCAAGAACTAACTCTGTTGTCCTCTCTGGATAAAAACCTTCTACTGCACTTCTTGATCAAGACACCAGACTATATCTGAATCTAGACCACAGACTATTATATGCTTATCAATAGGAGGAATATTTTTTCCCAAATGAGACCTTATCTAAAGACAATCAACTTTGGATACAGAGTGTTAATTCCGGGCCACCTAGGCGAACACCAGGGATCCTGACTGCCAGTTCATGACAGACCAGATTTTGGAAAGAGGCTTAACCACAGATAATTAAATAATTCAGAGAAACATTTTCTCATCTGAGAGCATCTTGATTGTTTTTTTTTTTTTTTTTTTACCATTTTCTGAGGCCTGTCAGGTCCCATATGGTCTAGCGGTCGGGATCCCTGGTTTTCACCCAGGTGGCCCGGGTTCAACTCCCGGTATGGGAATGAAAGGAGTATGGCTTGAGGTTACTACTAAGCAGCTTTTGACACTGTATAGCTGCATCAAGGAATCGCTCAACCCTTCATCAAGAACTAACTCTGTTGTCCTCTCTGGATAAAAACCTTCTACTGCACTTCTTGATCAAGACACCAGACTATATCTGAATCTAGACCACAGACTATTATATGCTAATCAATAGGAGGAATATTTTTTCCCAAATGAGATCTTATCTAAAGACAATCAACTTTGGATACAGAGTGTTAATTCCGGGCCACCTAGGCGAACACCAGGAATCCTGACTGCCAGTTCATGACAGACCAGACGTTGGAAAGAGGCTCAACCACAGATAATTAAATAATTCAGAGAAACATTTTTTCATCTGAGAGCATCTTGATTGTTTTTTTTTTTTTTTTTTACCATTTTTTGAGGCCTGTCAGGTCCCATATGGTCTAGCGGTCAGGATCCCTGGTTTTCACCCAGGTGGCCCGGGTTCAACTCCCGGTATGGGAATGAAAGGAGAATGGCTTGAGGTTACTACTAAGCAGCTTTTGACACTGTATAGGTGCATCAAGGAATCGCTCAACCCTTCATCAAGAACTAACTCTGTTGTCCTCTCTGGATAAAAACCTTCTACTGCACTTCTTGATCAAGACACCAGACTATATCTGAATCTAGACCACAGACTATTATATGCTAATCAATAGGAGGAATATTTTTTCCCAAATGAGACCTTATCTAAAGACAATCAACTTTGGATACAGAGTGTTAATTCCGGGCCACCTAGGCGAACACCAGGGATCCTGACTGCCAGTTCATGACAGACCAGATTTTGGAAAGAGGCTTAACCACAGATAATTAAATAATTCAGAGAAACATTTTCTCATCTGAGAGCATCTTGATTGTTTTTTTTTTTTTTTTTTTTACCATTTTCTGAGGCCTGTCAGGTCCCATATGGTCTAGCGGTCAGGATCCCTGGTTTTCACCCAGGTGGCCCGGGTTCAACTCCCGGTATGGGAATGAAAGGAGTATGGCTTGAGGTTGCTACTAAGCAGCTTTTGACACTGTATAGCTGCATCAAGGAATCGCTCAACCCTTCATCAAGACCTAACTCTGTTGTCCTCTCTGGATAAAAACCTTCTACTGCACTTCTTGAATCAAGACACCAGACTATATCTGAATCTAGACCACAGACTATTATATGCTAATCAATAGGAGGAATATTTTTTCCCAAATGAGACCTTATCTAAAGACAATCAACTTTGGATACAGAGTGTTAATTCCGGGCCACCTAGGCGAACACCAGGAATCCTGACTGCCAGTTCATGACAGACCAGATTTTGGAAAGAGGCTTAACCACAGATAATTAAATAATTCAGAGAAACATTTTCTCATCTGAGAGCATCTTGATTGTTTTTTTTTTTTTTTACCATTTTCTGAGGCCTGTCAGGTCCCATATGGTCTAGCGGTCAGGATCCCTGGTTTTCACCCAGGTGGCCCGGGTTCAACTCCCGGTATGGGAATGAAAGGAGTATGGCTTGAGGTTGCTACTAAGCAGCTTTTGACACTGTATAGCTGCATCAAGGAATCGCTCAACCCTTCATCAAGAACTAACTCTGTTGTCCTCTCTGGATAAAAACCTTCTACTGCACTTCTTGATCAAGACACCAGACTATATCTGAATCTAGACCACAGACTATTATATGCTTATCAATAGGAGGAATATTTTTTCCCAAATGAGACCTTATCTAAAGACAATCAACTTTGGATACAGAGTGTTAATTCCGGGCCACCTAGGCGAACACCAGGGATCCTGACTGCCAGTTCATGACAGACCAGATTTTGGAAAGAGGCTTAACCACAGATAATTAAATAATTCAGAGAAACATTTTCTCATCTGAGAGCATCTTGATTGTTTTTTTTTTTTTTTTTTTACCATTTTCTGAGGCCTGTCAGGTCCCATATGGTCTAGCGGTCGGGATCCCTGGTTTTCACCCAGGTGGCCCGGGTTCAACTACCGGTATGGGAATGAAAGGAGTATGGCTTGAGGTTACTACTAAGCAGCTTTTGACACTGTATAGCTGCATCAAGGAATCGCTCAACCCTTCATCAAGAACTAACTCTGTTGTCCTCTCTGGATAAAAACCTTCTACTGCACTTCTTGATCAAGACACCAGACTATATCTGAATCTAGACCACAGACTATTATATGCTAATCAATAGGAGGAATATTTTTTCCCAAATGAGATCTTATCTAAAGACAATCAACTTTGGATACAGAGTGTTAATTCCGGGCCACCTAGGCGAACACCAGGGATCCTGACTGCCAGTTCATGACAGACCAGATTTTGGAAAGAGGCTTAACCACAGATAATTAAATAATTCAGAGAAACATTTTCTCATCTGAGAGCATCTTGATTTTTTTTTTTTTTTTTTTACCATTTTCTGAGGCCTGTCAGGTCCCATATGGTCTAGCGGTCAGGATCCCTGGTTTTCACCCAGGTGGCCCAGGTTCAACTCCTGGTATGGGAATGAAAGGAGTATGGCTTGAGGTTGCTACTAAGCAGCTTTTGACACTGTATAGCTGCATCAAGGAATCGCTCAACCCTTCATCAAGAACTAACTCTGTTGTCCTCTCTGGATAAAAACCTTCCACTGCACTTCTTGATCAAGACACCAGACTATATCTGAATCTAGACCACAGACTATTGTATGCTTATCAATAGGAGGAATATTTTTTCCCAAATGAGACCTTATCTAAAGACAATCAACTTTGGATACAGAGTGTTAATTCCGGGCCACCTAGGCGAACACCAGGGATCCTGACTGCCAGTTCATGACAGACCAGATTTTGGAAAGAGGCTTAACCACAGATAATTAAATAATTCAGAGAAACATTTTCTCATCTGAGAGCATCTTGATTGTTTTTTTTTTTTTTTTTTTTACCATTTTCTGAGGCCTGTCAGGTCCCATATGGTCTAGCGGTCAGGATCCCTGGTTTTCACCCAGGTGGCCCGGGTTCAACTCCCGGTATGGGAATGAAAGGAGTATGGCTTGAGGTTGCTACTAAGCAGCTTTTGACACTGTATAGCTGCATCAAGGAATCGCTCAACCCTTCATCAAGAACTAACTCTGTTGTCCTCTCTGGATAAAAACCTTCTACTGCACTTCTTGATCAAGCCACCAGACTATATCTGAATCTAGACCACAGACTATTATATGCTTATCAATAGGAGGAATATTTTTTCCCAAATGAGACCTTATCTAAAGACAATCAACTTTGGATACAGAGTGTTAATTCCGGGCCACCTAGGCGAACACCAGGGATCCTGACTGCCAGTTCATGACAGACCAGATTTTGGAAAGAGGCTTAACCACAGATAATTAAATAATTCAGAGAAACATTTTCTCATCTGAGAGCATCTTGATTGTTTTTTTTTTTTTTTTTTTTACCATTTTCTGAGGCCTGTCAGGTCCCATATGGTCTAGCGGTCGGGATCCCTGGTTTTCACCCAGGTGGCCCGGGTTCAACTCCCGGTATGGGAATGAAAGGAGTATGGCTTGAGGTTGCTACTAAGCAGCTTTTGACACTGTATAGCTGCATCAAGGAATCGCTCAACCCTTCATCAAGAACTAACTCTGTTGTCCTCTCTGGATAAAAACCTTCTACTGCACTTCTTGATCAAGACACCAGACTATATCTGAATCTAGACCACAGACTATTATATGCTAATCAATAGGAGGAATATTTTTTCCCAAATGAGACCTTATCTAAAGACAATCAACTTTGGATACAGAGTGTTAATTCCGGGCCACCTAGGTGAACACCAGGAATCCTGACTGCCAGTTCATGACAGACCAGACGTTGGAAAGAGGCTCAACCACAGACAATTAAATAATTCAGAGAAACACTTTCTCATCTGAGAGCATCTTGATTGTTTTTTTTTTTTTTTTTACCATTTTTTGAGGCCTGTCAGGTCCCATATGGTCTAGCGGTCAGGATCCCTGGTTTTCACCCAGGTGGCCCGGGTTCAACTCCCGGTATGGGAATGAAAGGAGTATGGCTTGAGGTTACTACTAAGCAGCTTTTGACACTGTATAGCTGCATCAAGGAATCGCTCAACCCTTCATCAAGAACTAACTCTGTTGTCCTCTCTGGATAAAAACCTTCCACTGCACTTCTTGATCAAGACACCAGACTATATCTGAATCTAGACCACAGACTATTATATGCTTATCAATAGGAGGAATATTTTTTCCCAAATGAGACCTTATCTAAAGACAATCAACTTTGGATACAGAGTGTTGGATCCGGGCCACTTAGGTGAACACCAGGAATCCTGACTGCCAGTTCATGACAGACCAGATTTTGGAAAGAGGCTTAACCACAGATAATTAAATAATTCAGAGAAACATTTTCTCATCTGAGAGCATCTTGATTGTTTTTTTGTTTTTTTTTACCATTTTCTGAGGCCTCTCGGGTCCCATATGGTCTAGCGGTCAGGATCCCTGGTTTTCACCCAGGTGCCCCGGGTTCAACTCCCGGTATGGGAATGAAAGGAGTATGGCTTGAGGTTGCTACTAAGCAGCTTTTGACACTGTATAGCTGCATCAAGGAATCGCTCAACCCTTCATCAAGAACTAACTCTGTTGTCCTCTCTGGATAAAAACCTTCTACTGCACTTCTTGATCAAGACACCAGACTATATCTGAATCTAGACCACAGACTATTATATGCTAATCAATAGGAGGAATATTTTTTCCCAAATGAGACCTTATCTAAAGACAATCAACTTTGGATACAGAGTGTTGGATCCGGGCCACCTAGGTGAACACCAGGAATCCTGACTGCCAGTTCATGACAGACCAGACGTTGGAAAGAGGCTCAACCACAGATAATTAAATAATTCAGAGAAACACTTTCTCATCTGAGAGCATCTTGATTGTTTTTTTTGTTTTTTTTACCATTTTCTGAGGCCTGTCAGGTCCCATATGGTCTAGCGGTCAGGATCCCTGGTTTTCACCCAGGTGGCCCGGGTTCAACTCCCGGTATGGGAATGAAAGGAGTATGGCTTGAGGTTACTACTAAGCAGCTTTTGACACTGTATAGCTGCATCAAGGAATCGCTCAACCCTTCATCAAGAACTAACTCTGTTGTCCTCTCTGGATAAAAACCTTCCACTGCTCTTCTTGATCAAGATACCAGACTATATCTGAATCTAGACCACAGACTATTATATGCTTATCAGTAGGAGGAATATTTTTTCCCAAATGAGACCTTATCTAAAGACAATCAACTTTGGATACAGAGTGTTAATTCCGGGCCACCTAGGCGAACACCAGGGATCCTGACTGCCAGTTCATGACAGACCAGATTTTGGAAAGAGGCTTAACCACAGATAATTAAATAATTCAGAGAAACATTTTCTCATCTGAGAGCATCTTGATTGTTTTTTTGTTTTTTTTTACCATTTTCTGAGGCCTGTCGGGTCCCATATGGTCTAGCGGTCAGGATCCCTGGTTTTCATCCAGGTGCCCCGGGTTCAACTCCCGGTATGGGAATGAAAGGAGTATGGCTTGAGGTTGCTACTAAGCAGCTTTTGACACTGTATAGCTGCATCAAGGAATCGCTCAACCCTTCATCAAGAACTAACTCTGTTGTCCTCTCTGGATAAAAACCTTCTACTGCACTTCTTGATCAAGACACCAGACTATATCTGAATCTAGACCACAGACTATTATATGCTAATCAATAGGAGGAATATTTTTTCCCAAATGAGACCTTATCTAAAGACAATCAACTTTGGATACAGAGTGTTGGATCCGGGCCACCTAGGTGAACACCAGGAATCCTGACTGCCAGTTCATGACAGACCAGACGTTGGAAAGAGGCTCAACCACAGATAATTAAATAATTCAGAGAAACACTTTCTCATCTGAGAGCATCTTGATTGTTTTTTTGGTTTTTTTTACCATTTTCTGATGCCTGTCAGGTCCCATATGGTCTAGCGGTCAGGATCCCTGGTTTTCACCCAGGTGGCCCGGGTTCAACTCCCGGTATGGGAATGAAAGGAGTATGGCTTGAGGTTGCTACTAAGCAGCTTTTGACACTGTATAGCTGCATCAAGGAATCGCTCAACCCTTCATCAAGAACTAACTCTGTTGTCCTCTCTGGATAAAAACCTTCTACTGCACTTCTTGATCAAGACACCAGACTATATCTGAATCTAGACCACAGACTATTATATGCTTATCAATAGGAGGAATATTTTTTCCCAAATGAGACCTTATCTAAAGACAATCAACATTGGATACAGAGTGTTGGATCCGGGCCACCTAGGTGAACACCAGGAATCCTGACTGCCAGTTCATGACAGACCAGACGTTGGAAAGAGGCTCAACCACAGACAATTAAATAATTCAGAGAAACACTTTCTCATCTGAGAGCATCTTGATTGTTTTTTTTTTTTTTTTTACCATTTTTTGAGGCCTGTCAGGTCCCATATGGTCTAGCGGTCAGGATCCCTGGTTTTCACCCAGGTGGCCCGGGTTCAACTCCCGGTATGGGAATGAAAGGAGTATGGCTTGAGGTTACTACTAAGCAGCTTTTGACACTGTATAGCTGCATCAAGGAATCGCTCAACCCTTCATCAAGAACTAACTCTGTTGTCCTCTCTGGATAAAAACCTTCTACTGCACTTCTTGATCAAGACACCAGACTATATCTGAATCTAGACCACAGACTATTATATGCTAATCAATAGGAGGAATATTTTTTCCCAAATGAGAACTTATCTAAAGACAATCAACTTTGGATACAGAGTGTTAATTCCGGGCCACCTAGGCGAACACCAGGAATCCTGACTGCCAGTTCATGACAGACCAGACGTTGGAAAGAGGCTCAACCACAGATAATTAAATAATTCAGAGAAACACTTTCTCATCTGAGAGCATCTTGATTGTTTTTTTGGTTTTTTTTACCATTTTCTGATGCCTGTCAGGTCCCATATGGTCTAGCGGTCAGGATCCCTGGTTTTCACCCAGGTGGCCCGGGTTCAACTCCCGGTATGGGAATGAAAGGAGTATGGCTTGAGGTTGCTACTAAGCAGCTTTTGACACTGTATAGCTGCATCAAGGAATCGCTCAACCCTTCATCAAGAACTAACTCTGTTGTCCTCTCTGGATAAAAACCTTCTACTGCACTTCTTGATCAAGACACCAGACTATATCTGAATCTAGACCACAGACTATTATATGCTTATCAATAGGAGGAATATTTTTTCCCAAATGAGACCTTATCTAAAGACAATCAACATTGGATACAGAGTGTTGGATCCGGGCCACCTAGGTGAACACCAGGAATCCTGACTGCCAGTTCATGACAGACCAGACGTTGGAAAGAGGCTCAACCACAGACAATTAAATAATTCAGAGAAACACTTTCTCATCTGAGAGCATCTTGATTGTTTTTTTTTTTTTTTTTACCATTTTTTGAGGCCTGTCAGGTCCCATATGGTCTAGCGGTCAGGATCCCTGGTTTTCACCCAGGTGGCCCGGGTTCAACTCCCGGTATGGGAATGAAAGGAGTATGGCTTGAGGTTACTACTAAGCAGCTTTTGACACTGTATAGCTGCATCAAGGAATCGCTCAACCCTTCATCAAGAACTAACTCTGTTGTCCTCTCTGGATAAAAACCTTCTACTGCACTTCTTGATCAAGACACCAGACTATATCTGAATCTAGACCACAGACTATTATATGCTAATCAATAGGAGGAATATTTTTTCCCAAATGAGAACTTATCTAAAGACAATCAACTTTGGATACAGAGTGTTAATTCCGGGCCACCTAGGCGAACACCAGGAATCCTGACTGCCAGTTCATGACAGACCAGATTTTGGAAAGAGGCTTAACCACAGATAATTAAATAATTCAGAGAAACATTTTCTCATCTGAGAGCATCTTGATTGTTTTTTTTTTTTTTTTTTTACCATTTTCTGAGGCCTGTCAGGTCCCATATGGTCTAGCGGTCAGGATCCCTGGTTTTCACCCAGGTGGCCCGGGTTCAACTCCCGGTATGGGAATGAAAGGACTATGGCTTGAGGTTGCTACTAAGCAGCTTTTGACACTGTATAGCTGCATCAAGGAATCGCTCAACCCTTCATCAAGAACTAACTCTGTTGTCCTCTCTGGATAAAAACCTTCTACTGCACTTCTTGATCAAGACACCAGACTATATCTGAATCTAGACCACAGACTATTATATGCTAATCAATAGGAGGAATATTTTTTCCCAAATGAGACCTTATCTAAAGACAATCAACTTTGGATACAGAGTGTTGGATCCGGGCCACCTAGGTGAACACCAGGAATCCTGACTGCCAGTTCATGACAGACCAGACGTTGGAAAGAGGCTCAACCACAGATAATTAAATAATTCAGAGAAACACTTTCTCATCTGAGAGCATCTTGATTGTTTTTTTTGTTTTTTTTACCATTTTCTGAGGCCTGTCAGGTCCCATATGGTCTAGCGGTCAGGATCCCTGGTTTTCACCCAGGTGGCCCGGGTTCAACTCCCGGTATGGGAATGAAAGGAGTATGGCTTGAGGTTGCTACTAAGCAGCTTTTGACACTGTATAGCTGCATCAAGGAATCGCTCAACCCTTCATCAAGAACTAACTCTGTTGTCCTCTCTGGATAAAAACCTTCTACTGCACTTCTTGATCAAGACACCAGACTATATCTGAATCTAGACCACAGACTATTATATGCTTATCAATAAAGGAATATTTTTTCCCAAATGAGACCTTATCTAAAGACAATCATATTTGGATACAGAGTGTTGGATCCGGGCCACCTAGGTGAACACCAGGAATCCTGATTGCCAGTTCATGACAGACCAGACGTTGGAAAGAGGCTTAACCACAGATAATTAAATAATTCAGAGAAACATTTTCTCATCTGAGAGCATCTTGATTGTTTTTTTTTTGTTTTTTTTACCATTTTCTGAGGCCTGTCAGGTCCCATATGGTCTAGCGGTCAGGATCCCTGGTTTTCACCCAGGTGGCCCGGGTTCAACTCCCGGTATGGGAATGAAAGGAGTATGGCTTGAGGTTACTACTACGCAGCTTTTGACACTGTATAGCTGCATCAAGGAATCGCTCAACTCTTCATCAAGACCTAACTCTGTTGTCCTCTCTGGATAAAAACCTTCTACTGCACTTCTTGAATCAAGACACCAGACTATATCTGAATCTAGACCACAGACTATTATATGCTAATCAATAGGAGGAATATTTTTTCCCAAATGAGACCTTATCTAAAGACAATCAACTTTGGATACAGAGTGTTAATTCCGGGGCCACCTAGGCGAACACCAGGAATCCTGACTGCCAGTTCATGACAGACCAGATTTTGGAAAGAGGCTTAACCACAGATAATTAAATAATTCAGAGAAACATTTTCTCATCTGAGAGCATCTTGATTGTTTTTTTTTTTTTTTACCATTTACTGAGGCCTGTCAGGTCCCATATGGTCTAGCGGTCAGGATCCCTGGTTTTCACCCAGGTGGCCCGGGTTCAACTCCCGGTATGGGAATGAAAGGAGTATGGCTTGAGGTTGCTACTAAGCAGCTTTTGACACTGCATAGCTGCATCAAGGAATCGCTCAACCCTTCATCAAGAACTAACTCTGTTGTCCTCTCTGGATAAAAACCTTCCACTGCACTTCTTGATCAAGACACCAGACTATATCTGAATCTAGACCACAGACTATTATATGCTTATCAATAGGAGGAATATTTTTTCCCAAATGAGACCTTATCTAAAGACAATCAACTTTGGATACAGAGTGTTAATTCCGGGCCACCTAGGCGAACACCAGGGATCCTGACTGCCAGTTCATGACAGACCAGATTTTGGAAAGAGGCTTAACCACAGATAATTAAATAATTCAGAGAAACATTTTCTCATCTGAGAGCATCTTGATTTTTTTTTTTTTTTTTCACCATTTTCTGAGGCCTGTCAGGTCCCATATGGTCTAGCGGTCAGGATCCCTGGTTTTCACCCAGGTGGCCTGGGTTTCAACCTGGTATGGGAATGAAAGGAGTATGGCTTGAGGTTGCTACTAAGCAGCTTTTGACACTGTATAGCTGCATCAAGGAATCGCTCAACCCTTCATCAAGAACTAACTCTGTTGTCCTCTCTGGATAAAAACCTTCCACTGCACTTCTTGATCAAGACACCAGACTATATCTGAATCTAGACCACAGACTATTATATGCTTATCAATAAAGGAATATTTTTTCCCAAATGAGACCTTATCTAAAGACAATCATATTTGGATACAGAGTGTTGGATCCGGGCCACCTAGGTGAACACCAGGAATCCTGATTGCCAGTTCATGACAGACCAGACGTTGGAAAGAGGCTTAACCACAGATAATTAAATAATTCAGAGAAACATTTTCTCATCTGAGAGCATCTTGATTGTTTTTTTTTTGTTTTTTTTACCATTTTCTGAGGCCTGTCAGGTCCCATATGGTCTAGCGGTCAGGATCCCTGGTTTTCACCCAGGTGGCCCGGGTTCAACTCCCGGTATGGGAATGAAAGGAGTATGGCTTGAGGTTACTACTAAGCAGGTTTTGACACTGTATAGCTGCATCAAGGAATCGCTCAACTCTTCATCAAGACCTAACTCTGTTGTCCTCTCTGGATAAAAACCTTCTACTGCACTTCTTGAATCAAGACACCAGACTATATCTGAATCTAGACCACAGACTATTATATGCTAATCAATAGGAGGAATATTTTTTCCCAAATGAGACCTTATCTAAAGACAATCAACTTTGGATACAGAGTGTTAATTCCGGGGCCACCTAGGCGAACACCAGGAATCCTGACTGCCAGTTCATGACAGACCAGATTTTGGAAAGAGGCTTAACCACAGATAATTAAATAATTCAGAGAAACATTTTCTCATCTGAGAGCATCTTGATTGTTTTTTTGTTTTTTTTACCATTTACTGAGGCCTGTCAGGTCCCATATGGTCTAGCGGTCAGGATCCCTGGTTTTCACCCAGGTGGCCCGGGTTCAACTCCCGGTATGGGAATGAAAGGAGTATGGCTTGAGGTTGCTACTAAGCAGCTTTTGACACTGTATAGCTGCATCAAGGAATCGCTCAACCCTTCATCAAGAACTAACTCTGTTGTCCTCTCTGGATAAAAACCTTCCACTGCACTTCTTGATCAAGACACCAGACTATATCTGAATGTAGACCACAGACTATTATATGCTTATCAATAAAGGAATATTTTTTCCCAAATGAGACCTTATCTAAAGACAATCATATTTGGATACAGAGTGTTGGATCCGGGCCACCTAGGTGAACACCAGGAATCCTGACTGCCAGTTCATGACAGACCAGACGTTGGAAAGAGGCTTAACCACAGATAATTAAATAATTCAGAGAAACATTTTCTCATCTGAGAGCATCTTGATTGTTTTTTTTTTGTTTTTTTTACCATTTTCTGAGGCCTGTCAGGTCCCATATGGTCTAGCGGTCAGGATCCCTGGTTTTCACCCAGGTGGCCCGGGTTCAACTCCCGGTATGGGAATGAAAGGAGTATGGCTTGAGGTTACTACTAAGCAGCTTTTGACACTGTATAGCTGCATCAAGGAATCGCTCAACTCTTCATCAAGACCTAACTCTGTTGTCCTCTCTGGATAAAAACCTTCTACTGCACTTCTTGAATCAAGACACCAGACTATATCTGAATCTAGACCACAGACTATTATATGCTAATCAATAGGAGGAATATTTTTTCCCAAATGAGACCTTATCTAAAGACAATCAACTTTGGATACAGAGTGTTAATTCCGGGCCACCTAGGCGAACACCAGGAATCCTGACTGCCAGTTCATGACAGACCAGATTTTGGAAAGAGGCTTAACCACAGATAATTAAATAATTCAGAGAAACATTTTCTCATCTGAGAGCATCTTGATTGTTTTTTTGTTTTTTTTACCATTTACTGAGGCCTGTCAGGTCCCATATGGTCTAGCGGTCAGGATCCCTGGTTTTCACCCAGGTGGCCCGGGTTCAACTCCCGGTATGGGAATGAAAGGAGTATGGCTTGAGGTTACTACTAAGCAGCTTTTGACACTGTATAGCTGCATCAAGGAATCGCTCAACTCTTCATCAAGAACTAACTCTGTTGTCCTCTCTGGATAAAAACCTTCTACTGCACTTCTTGAATCAAGACACCAGACTATATCTGAATCTAGACCACAGACTATTATATGCTAATCAATAGGAGGAATATTTTTTCCCAAATGAGACCTTATCTAAAGACAATCAACTTTGGATACAGAGTGTTAATTCCGGGCCACCTAGGCGAACACCAGGAATCCTGACTGCCAGTTCATGACAGACCAGATTTTGGAAAGAGGCTTAACCACAGATAATTAAATAATTCAGAGAAACATTTTCTCATCTGAGAGCATCTTGATTGTTTTTTTGTTTTTTTTACCATTTACTGAGGCCTGTCAGGTCCCATATGGTCTAGCGGTCAGGATCCCTGGTTTTCACCCAGGTGGCCCGGGTTCAACTCCCGGTATGGGAATGAAAGGAGTATGGCTTGAGGTTACTACTAAGCAGCTTTTGACACTGTATAGCTGCATCAAGGAATCGCTCAACCCTTCATCAAGAACTAACTCTGTTGTCCTCTCTGGATAAAAACCTTCTACTGCACTTCTTGATCAAGACACCAGACTATATCTGAATGTAGACCACAGGCTATTATATGCTAATCAATAGGAGGAATATTTTTTCCCAAATGAGACCTTATCTAAAGACAATCAACTTTGGATACAGAGTGTTGGATCCGGGCCACCTAGGTGAACACCAGGAATCCTGACTGCCAGTTCATGACAGACCGGACGTTGGAAAGAGGCTCAACCACAGATAATTAAATAATTCAGAGAAACACTTTCTCATCTGAGAGCATCTTGATTGTTTTTTTTGTTTTTTTTACCATTTTCTGAGGCCTGTCAGGTCCCATATGGTCTAGCGGTCAGGATCCCTGGTTTTCACCCAGGTGGCCCGGGTTCAACTCCCGGTATGGGAATGAAAGGAGTATGGCTTGAGGTTGCTACTAAGCAGCTTTTGACACTGTATAGCTGCATCAAGGAATCGCTCAACCCTTCATCAAGAACTAACTCTGTTGTCCTCTCTGGATAAAAACCTTCTACTGCACTTCTTGATCAAGACACCAGACTATATCTGAATCTAGACCACAGACTATTATATGCTTATCAATAAAGGAATATTTTTTCCCAAATGAGACCTTATCTAAAGACAATCATATTTGGATACAGAGTGTTGGATCCGGGCCACCTAGGTGAACACCAGGAATCCTGATTGCCAGTTCATGACAGACCAGACGTTGGAAAGAGGCTTAACCACAGATAATTAAATAATTCAGAGAAACATTTTCTCATCTGAGAGCATCTTGATTGTTTTTTTTTTGTTTTTTTTACCATTTTCTGAGGCCTGTCAGGTCCCATATGGTCTAGCGGTCAGGATCCCTGGTTTTCACCCAGGTGGCCCGGGTTCAACTCCCGGTATGGGAATGAAAGGAGTATGGCTTGAGGTTACTACTACGCAGCTTTTGACACTGTATAGCTGCATCAAGGAATCGCTCAACTCTTCATCAAGACCTAACTCTGTTGTCCTCTCTGGATAAAAACCTTCTACTGCACTTCTTGAATCAAGACACCAGACTATATCTGAATCTAGACCACAGACTATTATATGCTAATCAATAGGAGGAATATTTTTTCCCAAATGAGACCTTATCTAAAGACAATCAACTTTGGATACAGAGTGTTAATTCCGGGGCCACCTAGGCGAACACCAGGAATCCTGACTGCCAGTTCATGACAGACCAGATTTTGGAAAGAGGCTTAACCACAGATAATTAAATAATTCAGAGAAACATTTTCTCATCTGAGAGCATCTTGATTGTTTTTTTTTTTTTTTACCATTTACTGAGGCCTGTCAGGTCCCATATGGTCTAGCGGTCAGGATCCCTGGTTTTCACCCAGGTGGCCCGGGTTCAACTCCCGGTATGGGAATGAAAGGAGTATGGCTTGAGGTTGCTACTAAGCAGCTTTTGACACTGTATAGCTGCATCAAGGAATCGCTCAACCCTTCATCAAGAACTAACTCTGTTGTCCTCTCTGGATAAAAACCTTCCACTGCACTTCTTGATCAAGACACCAGACTATATCTGAATCTAGACCACAGACTATTATATGCTTATCAATAGGAGGAATATTTTTTCCCAAATGAGACCTTATCTAAAGACAATCAACTTTGGATACAGAGTGTTAATTCCGGGCCACCTAGGCGAACACCAGGGATCCTGACTGCCAGTTCATGACAGACCAGATTTTGGAAAGAGGCTTAACCACAGATAATTAAATAATTCAGAGAAACATTTTCTCATCTGAGAGCATCTTGATTTTTTTTTTTTTTTTTCACCATTTTCTGAGGCCTGTCAGGTCCCATATGGTCTAGCGGTCAGGATCCCTGGTTTTCACCCAGGTGGCCTGGGTTTCAACCTGGTATGGGAATGAAAGGAGTATGGCTTGAGGTTGCTACTAAGCAGCTTTTGACACTGTATAGCTGCATCAAGGAATCGCTCAACCCTTCATCAAGAACTAACTCTGTTGTCCTCTCTGGATAAAAACCTTCCACTGCACTTCTTGATCAAGACACCAGACTATATCTGAATCTAGACCACAGACTATTATATGCTTATCAATAAAGGAATATTTTTTCCCAAATGAGACCTTATCTAAAGACAATCATATTTGGATACAGAGTGTTGGATCCGGGCCACCTAGGTGAACACCAGGAATCCTGATTGCCAGTTCATGACAGACCAGACGTTGGAAAGAGGCTTAACCACAGATAATTAAATAATTCAGAGAAACATTTTCTCATCTGAGAGCATCTTGATTGTTTTTTTTTTGTTTTTTTTACCATTTTCTGAGGCCTGTCAGGTCCCATATGGTCTAGCGGTCAGGATCCCTGGTTTTCACCCAGGTGGCCCGGGTTCAACTCCCGGTATGGGAATGAAAGGAGTATGGCTTGAGGTTACTACTAAGCAGGTTTTGACACTGTATAGCTGCATCAAGGAATCGCTCAACTCTTCATCAAGACCTAACTCTGTTGTCCTCTCTGGATAAAAACCTTCTACTGCACTTCTTGAATCAAGACACCAGACTATATCTGAATCTAGACCACAGACTATTATATGCTAATCAATAGGAGGAATATTTTTTCCCAAATGAGACCTTATCTAAAGACAATCAACTTTGGATACAGAGTGTTAATTCCGGGGCCACCTAGGCGAACACCAGGAATCCTGACTGCCAGTTCATGACAGACCAGATTTTGGAAAGAGGCTTAACCACAGATAATTAAATAATTCAGAGAAACATTTTCTCATCTGAGAGCATCTTGATTGTTTTTTTGTTTTTTTTACCATTTACTGAGGCCTGTCAGGTCCCATATGGTCTAGCGGTCAGGATCCCTGGTTTTCACCCAGGTGGCCCGGGTTCAACTCCCGGTATGGGAATGAAAGGAGTATGGCTTGAGGTTGCTACTAAGCAGCTTTTGACACTGTATAGCTGCATCAAGGAATCGCTCAACCCTTCATCAAGAACTAACTCTGTTGTCCTCTCTGGATAAAAACCTTCCACTGCACTTCTTGATCAAGACACCAGACTATATCTGAATGTAGACCACAGACTATTATATGCTTATCAATAAAGGAATATTTTTTCCCAAATGAGACCTTATCTAAAGACAATCATATTTGGATACAGAGTGTTGGATCCGGGCCACCTAGGTGAACACCAGGAATCCTGACTGCCAGTTCATGACAGACCAGACGTTGGAAAGAGGCTTAACCACAGATAATTAAATAATTCAGAGAAACATTTTCTCATCTGAGAGCATCTTGATTGTTTTTTTTTTGTTTTTTTTACCATTTTCTGAGGCCTGTCAGGTCCCATATGGTCTAGCGGTCAGGATCCCTGGTTTTCACCCAGGTGGCCCGGGTTCAACTCCCGGTATGGGAATGAAAGGAGTATGGCTTGAGGTTACTACTAAGCAGCTTTTGACACTGTATAGCTGCATCAAGGAATCGCTCAACTCTTCATCAAGACCTAACTCTGTTGTCCTCTCTGGATAAAAACCTTCTACTGCACTTCTTGAATCAAGACACCAGACTATATCTGAATCTAGACCACAGACTATTATATGCTAATCAATAGGAGGAATATTTTTTCCCAAATGAGACCTTATCTAAAGACAATCAACTTTGGATACAGAGTGTTAATTCCGGGCCACCTAGGCGAACACCAGGAATCCTGACTGCCAGTTCATGACAGACCAGATTTTGGAAAGAGGCTTAACCACAGATAATTAAATAATTCAGAGAAACATTTTCTCATCTGAGAGCATCTTGATTGTTTTTTTGTTTTTTTTACCATTTACTGAGGCCTGTCAGGTCCCATATGGTCTAGCGGTCAGGATCCCTGGTTTTCACCCAGGTGGCCCGGGTTCAACTCCCGGTATGGGAATGAAAGGAGTATGGCTTGAGGTTACTACTAAGCAGCTTTTGACACTGTATAGCTGCATCAAGGAATCGCTCAACTCTTCATCAAGAACTAACTCTGTTGTCCTCTCTGGATAAAAACCTTCTACTGCACTTCTTGAATCAAGACACCAGACTATATCTGAATCTAGACCACAGACTATTATATGCTAATCAATAGGAGGAATATTTTTTCCCAAATGAGACCTTATCTAAAGACAATCAACTTTGGATACAGAGTGTTAATTCCGGGCCACCTAGGCGAACACCAGGAATCCTGACTGCCAGTTCATGACAGACCAGATTTTGGAAAGAGGCTTAACCACAGATAATTAAATAATTCAGAGAAACATTTTCTCATCTGAGAGCATCTTGATTGTTTTTTTGTTTTTTTTACCATTTACTGAGGCCTGTCAGGTCCCATATGGTCTAGCGGTCAGGATCCCTGGTTTTCACCCAGGTGGCCCGGGTTCAACTCCCGGTATGGGAATGAAAGGAGTATGGCTTGAGGTTACTACTAAGCAGCTTTTGACACTGTATAGCTGCATCAAGGAATCGCTCAACCCTTCATCAAGAACTAACTCTGTTGTCCTCTCTGGATAAAAACCTTCTACTGCACTTCTTGATCAAGACACCAGACTATATCTGAATGTAGACCACAGGCTATTATATGCTAATCAATAGGAGGAATATTTTTTCCCAAATGAGACCTTATCTAAAGACAATCAACTTTGGATACAGAGTGTTGGATCCGGGCCACCTAGGTGAACACCAGGAATCCTGACTGCCAGTTCATGACAGACCGGACGTTGGAAAGAGGCTAAACCACAGATAATTAAATAATTCAGAGAAACACTTTCTCATCTGAGAGCATCTTGATTGTTTTTTTTTCCATTTTCTGAGGCCTGTAAGGTCCCATATGGTCTAGCGGTCAGGATCCCTGGTTTTCACCCAGGTGGCCCGGGTTCAACTCCCGGTATGGGAATGAAAGGAGTATGGCTTGAGGTTGCTACTAAGCAGCTTTTGACACTGTATAGCTGCATCAAGGAATCGCTCAACCCTTCATCAAGAACTAACTCTGTTGTCCTCTCTGGATAAAAACCTTCTACTGCACTTCTTGATCAAGACACCAGACTATATCTGAATGTAGACCACAGGCTATTATATGCTAATCAATAGGAGGAATATTTTTTCCCAAATGAGACCTTATCTAAAGACAATCAACTTTGGATACAGAGTGTTGGATCCGGGCCACCTAGGTGAACACCAGGAATGCTGACTGCCAGTTCATGACAGACCGGACGTTGGAAAGAGGCTCAACCACAGATAATTAAATAATTCAGAGAAACACTTTCTCATCTGAGAGCATCTTGATTGTTTTTTTGTTTTTTTTTCCATTTTCTGAGGCCTGTAAGGTCCCATATGGTCTAGCGGTCAGGATCCCTGGTTTTTCACCCAGGTGGCCCGGGTTCAACTCCCGGTATGGGAATGAAAAGAGTATGGCTTGAGGTTACTACTAAGCAGCTTTTGACACTGTATAGCTGCATCAAGGAATCGCTCAACCCTTCATCAAGAACTAACTCTGTTGTCCTCTCTGGATAAAAACCTTCTACTGCACTTCTTGATCAAGACACCAGACTATATCTGAATCTAGACCACAGACTATTATATGCTAATCAATAGGAGGAATATTTTTTCCCAAATGAGACCTTATCTAAAGACAATCAACTTTGGATACAGAGTGTTAATTCCGGGCCACCTAGGCGAACACCAGGAATCCTGACTGCCAGTTCATGACAGACCAGATTTTGGAAAGAGGCTTAACCACAGATAATTAAATAATTCAGAGAAACATTTTCTCATCTGAGAGCATCTTGATTTTTTTTTTTTTTTTTTTTTTACCATTTTCTGAGGCCTGTCAGGTCCCATATGGTCTAGCGGTCAGGATCCCTGGTTTTCACCCAGGTGCCCCGGGTTCAACTCCCGGTATGGGAATGAAAGGAGTATGGCTTGAGGTTGCTACTAAGCAGCTTTTGACACTGTATAGCTGCATCAAGGAATCGCTCAACCCTTCATCAAGAACTAACTCTGTTGTCCTCTCTGGATAAAATCTTCCACTGCACTTCTTGATCAAGACACCAGACTATATCTGAATCTAGACCACAGACTATTATATGCTTATCAATAGGAGGAATATTTTTCCCAAATGAGACCTTATCTAAAGACAATCAACTTTGGATACAGAGTGTTGGATCCGGGCCACCTAGGTGAACACCAGGAATCCTGACTGCCAGTTCATGACAGACCAGACGTTGGAAAGAGGCTTAACCACAGATAATTAAATAATTCAGAGAAACATTGTCTCATCTGAGAGCATCTTGGTTGTTTTTCTTTTTTTTTGCCAGTCCTTTTTTTCTGCCCTTCCTCACGGACCTGGTTTATTATCTGAGGCCAGCTTTGTTCTGTTTTTATGTACAGTGGGGAAAATAAGTATCTGCTATTTTGCTATTTCTCCCACTTAGAAATCATGGAGGGGTCTGAAATTTTCATCGTAGGTGCATGTCCACTGTGAGAGCGATAAACTAAAAAGAAAAATCCAGAAATCACAATGCATGATTTTTTAATGATTTATTTGTGTGATATAGCGGCAAATAAGTATTTGAACACCTGAGAAAATGAATGTTAATATTTGGTACAGTAGCCTTTGTTTGCTATTACAGAGGTCAAACGTTTCCTGTAGTTTTTCACCAGGTTTGCACATACTGCAGGAGGGATCCTGGCCCACTCCTCCACACAGGTCTTCTCTAGATCAGTCAGGTTTCTGGGCTGTCGCTGAGAAACACGGAGTTTGAGCTCCCTCCAAAGATTTTCGATTGGGTTCAGTTCTGGAGACTGGCTGGGCCATGCTAGAACCTTGATATGCTTCTTACGGAGCCAGTCCTTGGTTTTCCTGGCTGTGTGCTTTGGGTCGTTGTCGTGTTAGAAGACCCAGCCACGACCCATCTTCAATGCTCTGACTGAGGGAAGGAGGTTGTTCCCCAAAATCTCACAATACACGGCCCCAGTCATCCTCTCTTTAATGCAGTGCACTCGTCCTGTCCCATGTGCAGAAAAACACCCCCAAAGCATGATGCTACCACCCCCATGCTTCACAGTAGGGATGGTGTTCTTCAGATTGTACTCTTCATTCTTCTTCCTCCAAACACGCTTAGTGGAATTATGACCAAAAAGTTCTATTTTGGTCTCATCTGACCACAAAACTTTCTCCCATGACTCCTCTGTATCATCCAAATGGTCATATGCAAACTTAAGATGGGCCTTGACATGTGCTGATTTAAGCAGGGGAACCTTTCGTGCCATGCATGATTTCAAATCATGACGTCTTAGTGTATTACCTACAGTAACCTTGGAAACGTTGGTCTTAGTTCTTTTCAGGTCATTGACCAACTCCTGTCGTGTAGTTCCGGGCTGATTCCTCACCTTTCTTAGAATCCTTGAGACCCCACGAGGTGATATCTTGCATAGGGCTCCACTCTGATTGAGATTGACCGTCATGTTTAGCTTCTTCCATTTTCTAATGATTGCTCCAACAGTGGACCTTTTTTCACCAAGCTGCTTGGCAATTGCTCCGTAGCCCTTTCCAGCCTTGTGGAGATGTACAATTTTCTCTCTTGTGTCGTTGGACAGCTCTTTGGTCTTCACCATGTTACAGGTTAAAGTCTTGCTGATTGTATGGGGTGGACAGGTGTCTTTATGCAGCTAACGACTTCAAACAGGTGCATCTGATTAAGGATGATACATGGAGTGCAGGTGGACTTCTAATGGGCGGACTAACAGGTCCTTCATGGTCAGAATTCTAGATGACACACAGGTGTTCAAATACTTATTTGCCGCTATATCACACAAATAAATCATTAAAAAATCGTGCATTGTGATTTCTGGATTTTTCTTTTTAGTTTATCTCTCACAGTGGACATGCACCTACGATGAAAATTTCAGACCACTCCATGATTTCTAAGTGGGAGAAATAGCAAAATAGCAGGGTGTTCAAATACTTATTTTCCCAACTGTATATTTCAGCCCTGGCAAATTCCATATGGTCTAGTGGTCAGGATCCCTGGTTTTTGGTCAGAATTCCTGTTTTTTACTCTACGGTTACTCTACTTTTCAACAATCTGTAGTTTCTCTCTGCACAAATACAAACCCTTCTGCTGTTTTCGATCAAGAAACCAGACTATATCCTAATATAGAACAAAAGAGTTTTGTATCATTTCACTATTTGCTACACATACTGTGGTTAGCAGAGTGGTGTATGGGGTATCTTCTTCTATAGAAATACATACTTTATATGTGCACTGCACTAGTCCGTCTATAAATGTGTGTCTGTGACTTTCATATCTCTCTGGCTGTCGGATCAACCTCTGCTCTTGAATATCGCTACTGCATGGTACGATGTTCAGAACTTTTATGAAAATTAAGATCCGCACTTTTAACATATTGTAGCCTGTCACACTCATGTGGATACGCTGGAACTTCTCCATGTTACAGCAATCACATCAGTAAGTAGTATTTCCTAAATTGTACTATTATGTTCTCATCATGTTTTCAAATGTCAGCACTTCACTTCTAGAATTGTATAGTAAAGGATCATCTTGGGAGTCAGTATCAATATAGCATCCATTGGCGAGCTGATATACAGTCCAACACACCGTCATATAGTCACTGTACTAGTTGGAAGAAACAAAAAATGGATGCACTACATAAGGTCCAAACTACAACTAATGGTCACTCATTCTGTGTGCATACACTAATGCTGAGCTCTGGATCTTTGCTGCTACACCACAGTCTGCATTTAAGCTCCCTCCACCAGTCTGTTTAGATGTACATGAATGTTGATTTGTTTGAGCTTAGGGATAGTGTGGATCAAGCTTCTTTAGATACTTGAGCAGAACTAAAATGTGTCTTACTTTTGCAGTTTATTGGTAAACCTAGAGGTGTACTGAACTGTAATAGCTTAACCTTCCTTCCTTACCTGACATTTATAAACCCAACAATTGCAACCTTATAAGAGAAACTAACAGCATCTCTGGTTTGCCAAAATGCTGAAATATGTTGTCAGTAATGAATAAACCAGTGAACATAGGCACTTCTGTAATAGAGGACTGTTATTCCCCACTGTATAGGTTTCCACCCTGATAGCCCAATTAAGACTGCAGCAAATGTCAGTGTCTGACCGCTGTCTCACCCTGCAGGCCCATTATGTGCCGGAACTAAATCAATCTTTAATAATGTGTAACCCTCTGCTGCATATCTAAACTGAACACATTTCAAATGGCAAGTTTCAAAAATAATAGTCTGCATAAATAGGAGCTTCAGCATCACTTAATCCAATAACATTGCACCTAACAATATTTGACCTGTAACCCTTCAGTCGGTAGGACCATCTGGTTGTTGGTCATTTGTTTTTAAAGACAGAATTGAAGGTTAAATAGCTCACACCCTAAACTTTAAAATGACATGATTACATGCTCCGTATTACTTTACTTCCTGATGTCATGGTCACTTTCATGCAAGGATCAGTGGAACATTGATAGTAACGATAGTCATATTATTTTTTTTATAACTTATGTTACTTGTTGATTTGACACGGAAAACCATGTTTTATTACTACATACAAGGTACAAAGCAGATGTGACGCATGAAGGTTTCCATCTTAGGGCTAATAAGCAACACCTGGACTGTGAGAAGGTGATGACCCCTCCCCTTCTCACCTGTTTATAAGGGGGGAACTGACTAGCGGAGAGAGAGTTTCCCCCGGACGGGTTTGCGTGTGGGACGCGACGCGAGGCGAGTAGAGCTGCCTGTTTGGTCCACCTGGTGCGAGGTGGACTTTCCCTGCTGGCATGAGCGTCTTTTTTTTGTACCGCCGACAATAAATGTTTCTTTGCCTCCTGTCTCCACTTCTTTTTCTGGTTGCCCTGATCCCTTTTGTTGGGCGACCACGTCGGTCGCTCACATGGACATACTGGAAATATTATGTAAGACAGTGTGTCATTGTTTTGTGCTTGATAGCCAGCTTTTCCACTCTGATAAAAGCAAGAGTTACTCAGGTTAAAGTGCTGGCTTTTAGCATCATGAGTATACCTGCATCACTGGGAGAACAGTGTAAGAATTGTAGTTTTATTTTTTAAAGGTCATTTTGGAGATAGAAGTTATAATTGTCTTAATGTGGATGTTAAAACCAAAGGTAAGTGTAAGATTTAGTAGCATTCTAGTGGGGAAAGACTTGGCAAACAGAATATAATATACATCCATATGTTTAATTTAGTATATATTTCAATCAAAAAAGAATCAAGAATTATGTTTGTATTATTTTATTACTTTTACTTTTTTTATCAGTTAATGCTTGGGGTGCAATCTGCAAGCTCACCACTAGATGCCACTACAATCTACACAGTGCACCTTTAAGGTCTACAACTGAATCAAGATTAGTAGTTTATGTGATCCAGAGTTGGGCGCTGTCTGACAGCGGCTGTCACAGCTGTCAATCATGAAATCACACATCATATTTGTGTCATCAAATAACTGATTAAAAACAAATTCATCAGAAAAATGAGCACTTGAACATGAAGAACTACCTAAAATGATGGAATCCAACTTTGAAAAAAAATCTACTTGAGTTTGTCTCATCTATTACATGGAGGGTCTGGTCTTATGATCTGTACTGCAGCCAGCCATCAGGGCACCAATGGAGATATTTTGGCATCACTTTTAGGGAGCTGTCATGTAGTCCACATTAGACAGAAAATGGTTCTGATTTGTAATTACTGAATGTAACAAAATTGTCTCTGTCCTGCAAATAGGATACAAACTCATTTAAGACTTTGTCTCAGTGCTGTAGTGTGTTTTGAGTTTAGACTAAAAGGTTAAGAAGATTTTCAGCTCCTGGAAAAGAACTTTTTAATAATCTGCTGATTTTAGATCACACAGAAGACTGATCCCAAATGTACATAAAACAGAGACAGAATAAGATGCTCTGTGTACACATCTCAAGGCATCTCAATGGTTATGTCAATTTGGGGTACCTGGAAAGGCATTTACTTACAGTAATTAATCAGATTTCTAACCCTGAGGTTATCATCTGATTAGATCAAAGTGTTTACTTGGACCAAAGTACATTCAAATGGATTAAAGGGTCAGTGGAATTGCTTCAGTCTGTCAAATAAATGTCTGCCGTTTGTGAACTCAGGTTCAACTTTGCCTTTAACTTTGACTCATTAATTTGAACTTAACAATTACACTTAAAGTGAACTGTTGCATGGATGATGCCACCAATTTTTCCTGTAGAAATATTCATCCAAAAGAACCTGTCTGATAGCAAAAGCACTTTGTGTACCAGTGTGATTCATTTTTAATCAAAATGTAATTTTCTTGATTAAAATGCAAAATCAAATGCTGATTTAAATGCCTAAAATATCTAAACTCAAGGTAAACGTGTTAAATTGGACACTTTCATCATCTAAAATGTTATTTTCTCAGACTGACAACCCTTGTGCTGCCTTCCCTTTGAGTGTGATGTGTCTCTGAAGTTTGAAGAAAGCCAAGTTATTTCCCCCTTTTGTCTCCTGTCTGAGACCTATAATTTACAGTGCTGACACATTGGAAAAAAAATATATAATATCCCAATTAGCTCTTTAGCCAAAACCTACTTTGTGCCAAGTATCAATTTCCTGCTCAGCATGATGTATGATGTTTTTACCTGCACTTTGAACAAGAAAGAAAAACTATTATGATGCTTGGAACTTGTTGAGCAGATGGAACCGTCACTTGTAACAGAGATATTCTGTTGACATTTTGATAAAAACAATATTCTTTTCTGCCATAAAAGAACTCAGTGGCATATACATGTAATATGCTGCGTGGCCAAAGTTTAGCTAAAGATTTAACTCAGCAAATAGATAAGACCCTCCTATTGGATAAATACTACAAGGGTGATTATCTTTAATGCTCATTCCTTAACAAACCATGTTTAATAATCATGGAAAAAGATTAGCTGGTCTGTTTGAGAAGGGTAAACTCATTAGCATGTGTCAAGCAGACCAAACTTCTAAGGATATTGCAAAAACTACTAAAATTGAAAAGAATTAATAAAAAAACTAGAAGGATAGTGGGGAACCAGAGTGATGGCGCTTCAGGATAAATAGGGAAGCAGCGGAAGTGATCATGTGATCACGACCCATCATGCCTTGTGCCTACTGTACAAGCCTGTAGGGGCAGGGCTATGACCTGTGGTTGCTGCAGTTAGCCAGCAACATCATGTGTCCAAATGAGGTCAGCTGACTCATAGACAGACTTCCATCAATGGATTTTTTCTACGCTGATGATGTGCATATTCGAAAATATGAAAATATCAGCAACGTGCTGGAGATGTTGCGCAGCGCGCCAAAATTCCCATTATCAAAACAAGATTTTAGTGAAAAATGAATACAGATACTGATATTAATTTTGTGACATTGCAAAAGCAAATACCACAGCGAATGCAGGCATAATCAAAGCTAAAGGTGGCCCAAAAAAGGGGAAAAAAGAAGAAGACAAGATAAGCTTTAGTTTTTCATCGCTACATGCAGTATGAGGCGGAAGTGCTAAAGTCGCTTCTTTGTTGTATTACAAAGAGAAGATTAGGTTTAATGAATTGAAATGAAAAATGGATAAATGTGTCTCCTTCACTATTGGGTGAATAAATTGCTTCAGTGGTGCCGTGGAGTTTAACAGTTTAAAACAAACATATTGGTAGGAGGTCTGAATGGAGAATTGCACTAACATTTTCAGGATTTATTTGCCACGCTCAGTCAAACGTGGTTAATGCAGCCTCCCACAGAAGGCTCTTAAATGCATCTTTCATTTGGCAAGGTGAATTTGTAAGAAGCCTTTTAGGCAAAGCCTAATCCAGCGAGGACACATCACTAAACCGTGGCCCAGACACATCTTTAGTCTTTAAAAAAGTTTTACTTTAGTAAAAGTTTAGGTACTTGATAAAACAAGACATGAATGAAGAAAAAAATGGATTGGAAAAAACAAATTACAATGCCATTTTTTTATTAAATAAAATAATTTGGTTGAAATCAATACGGCTTTTTAATGCCTGTTTCTTTGCCAATACAAAGTACATCTTGGATTTATGTGCAAAAATTGAGAGAAATAAAACCTTTTCTATGTGGCCAAATATTAGATCATTTATTGCAAATTGTGAAAAACACCAGCAAATGCATATATAATATAATATATTTCTGTTCAGTCTATTTTAGTGCCAACATTCATCTAATCTACTATAAATAAACCGGTTGTAAAATACAAATCATTGAAAAATTAGGGTGTGGGTGTAGCCTTGCATACAAGCTGTTTTCTTTTCTTTCAAAAGACAGGAATACTTTTATCCAATCTTTCTCAGAGTTGAAAGAACATGAGAATGTTGCAGCCAATGTTTATTGCTTTTTCCCACCAGAATAATTAACTTTGAGGCTGTAGTCATACAAAGCTTGTTAAAGATGTATAAGATATTTCAGAATTTTGCTTTAGGGTAAAACAGAGGGGGTAAGAACTGCATTCAATGATCAGACACAGCACATTTTTTCGCTGTTTGTGCAGCAAACCAGGCTATTCCTGGGACAATTAATATACTGTATGTTCACAAGACCCCGACTGTCATGCTCACACAATACATAAAACTCATAGAGTTATAACATTTCAGGAAATAAACAGAAAGGAAGAGATGGGGGGAAAAAAACTGAATTCATTCAAAAACGGTTGTGCACAATAAACGCAGAACATGAAATAACATGAAGACAATGCAGCTGCTTGGAATTGAATTATGTCTCTTTGACTTTATAATTAAAAATAATAACCTTCTCTTAACCGGGAAAAAAAAAATCCTTTCCTGAGTATTGAAGATAAAATAACAGGCAGCGCACGGGGGTAAAAGAAGAGAAGACCCCATTGAATCCAATTACCTCTGAGACTCTTTAAGCTGACAGACGTTATTGGGATAATTAGAGTCAGAACAAAACTTCTCTTTTCACTGCGGCTCATGTGTAAGAAAATAAAATGAGTGATGTCAGAGTGATGTAATTAAAGATTTCCCTGTTTGAACTTTAGGACTACAAACTCTTAGCTGAAGACGAAGTTGGGTTGAAAGATGATGAGAAGTTGAAAAGATGAGCTCAAATTGTATTAGGGGCATTTCAGTATCCTGGGAATATGCAGACTACAAAGTAGTCGGCTCGCCGAATTACGACTGTCTGCCCTTCAGCCAGGTGTGTAGTCATTTACTCTGTCCAGGTTTCAAGAGATCTGTTGCCTCCACTCGAGGGGATGGAAAAGCATGTTCCCTCATAGCGAACAGTTTTTAATCAGAACTGCTTTGTAATGAAGAAATCATCTTTATAATCGTCGATGCACGCCAGTATCATGTTTTAATTCTTTGAGCAGATTACAAAACATTGGATCCACTAACACACATAAAAAAATGTAATTAAACTTATAATCAGATATGACTTGCTGTAAAGAGATAGTCTTTGAAAGAGGCTGTTGCTAAGGCGACCCGAGCTCTTTCATCTCCACCGTACTGTAGTGGGGTCATGACAGGAATCTGACAGATAGCTTAAGGTCCTAAAAGTCCAAAGCTTCCGAGTTGATCATAGGATTTATATGAAAGAAATATACATTTTCCTTTTTCTTTTTTTTTTTTTTTAAATGCAACCTTACATGAGAGTGCACCATAGCTGTCTCGCTCAACGGTTCAAGAACACGAACAATAGAAGAAATGTACGTTTATCCTTTTGATCTAATGACTTAATCCCCTCTGCCGCGTCTAACCACGTTAGAGGGAGCATGTCACCAATTGTGCACACATCACTCACGGTCTGAGCACATTTACTCTGAACAACTACATAAGAAATATGGAATTGTGGGAACATGTGTAAATATTGTAGAACACAATGTATAACACAGCAACAATGCAGGAATGCATGCAAAGGGAGACTCATGACCTGGAGACTGTCGACCTGCCATGCACACGGTGCAATGCTGCAGTCTGAGCTCAGACATGAGAAGATTTACTTTAGATTCACACCTAGACTAATTTTAAAAGACAAGATGTCTCAGAGTTTACTGAAAAGATTTCCATCTCACACTGCAACTTGCAAACTAGACTGAAGTCTAATAGTTCAGAATCATGTCACAAATCATGTTTGTGAACTTGAAAGTGCGTCATTTGAACAGAAAATACCATTAAAGTAGCATTTTTCTGTTTGGTTTATGGATCTGTGTTTAGACTCATATGCTTTAAAAATGTGTCTAAGAAATCCAGGAATACAGAAGATGAAACGTTTTTTTATTTTTTTCCTATGACAAATTATTTAAATGAGTTAGTTGGTGATTAATTCTCTGTTGCTCAACTTATCGCTGCAGCTCTGCTCCATCTGTAAACCTGCTTGACAAAACCTCTTTTAAATTGACAGCATGCTTTATAATGAATAAGTCAAATTGATTCAAGATGTTTAGCTAAGCTAAATCTTGGTTTAAAAGTTTCCCTCCTATGAAAAATGTCTTTTTTCTCCTTGTTCCTACAGTTAAAGGTTGTAGCTTCACTGTGCTGAACGATGTATGTGCAGAGTATGACGATAAAAGGCTGTTAGGAATTCACTCTGCTGAAAGTGGAAAGTTCACCGATAATCTGGTTTAGGAGTTGTGTTTATTAGAATCATATGGGACATCACAAATAGTTTACAAACCAATCCTGGTCCTATATTAAATTTAAACAAGTGTGTCGTGGACAATTGAAGCTGCCAGTGCACAAACACTGAGACTTTACATTGAACTGAACATTTTGTGTCCAGCAGTATAAACTTTGCAGACTCAGATTAGGGAGGAAAAGATGCCGTATTTGTTGAACTTAACTGAACTTTTTGTAGAAAAGCCTTGCCAGACACAACTTATGATGCAAGTTAGAACATTTAATATACATTGACAACCAGCTTGGACACTTTCTGCAGATCAATGTAAAAATAAAAAGAACCTAAATAGAAAGCCTTTTAGTGTCTGCACATACTGTTCAACATTCAGCACATAAAGGTCAAACTGAAGCGATAATCAATAGAATGCATTGTGTGGTGCCTTTTCTTCCAACCACTTAAAGTGTTTTACACTACATTTTGACAATCACCTACTCATACACACAAGATGGAGGCTACCATGCAAGCTGTTCCAGCTCATCAGCAGGATTTGTGTCATACACACACAGTTCAGTTTGTTCACGAACCCTACAACACATGGACCATGGGAGGCAGGAATCAAACCACTAACCTTTCAATTAATAGACATCCGTGGTAATGCTACAAAAGTTATTTGGGATATCTGTTCAGCTCATGTCCCACTATAAGTCCCACTAAAGTTTAACTCAACATATACACATGTAAAAAACAAGACATTGCATGAAATGATCTTTTCTACCTGTTTCATCTAAATTTAAAGGTGCAATATCATAGAAGAGGAAGGTCTATTTAACAAATACTGTCTTGTGTTTCGAAACACTTCATCCATATGGAAATTCACACAGTCTCAGGATTCAGAAACTGACTCAATTAATTAAAATTAAATTAAAATTAAATGAAATTTGTGACATCACAACAACAAAACAAAAACAGCACACCCCCCCATTCACATCTATTCAAACAATACAATTAAAGGAAAGACTCTTGAGACAGATGTAAAAGAACATGTTTTTGCAGTAACAAGCTTAAGTGAGAAGATGATACCACAAACATGTCTTGTTATGAATAAAAACATGTAAACAATGCTATCATTTTGTTAATATTGTATGTTCTGTCTGTCATTAATAAAATAAAAACATTTTTTTCAGTGTTGCATGTCAAGAGTCTGAGAGCCAAACTCTTCTAAGATGGAGACAAAACCTGCTCAACATGGAGGAACCACTGCTGCTTCCCTCAACCCGCTGACAAGTACACGGCTGAAAAAAACAATTACTGGCAGTCGCAGCATCTCATGTCCACACAGACCGAAAGAGGAGTTCTTCTCCCTCTCTCTCCCCTCTCTCTCTCTCTCTCTCTCTCCCCCCCTCTCTCTCTCTCTCTCCCTGTCTCTCTCTCTCTCTCTCTGTCTCTCTCAGCTCAGCATCTCCTCTCTCACTGTGAGTAAATCCACTGGTTTAATGCTCAATAGAAGCACCATCTAGTCCATCTGAGCCACTTGTGGGAAGGATTTCACAACAGCTCCTGCGAAAGGTGAGTCATTCTCTTCATCTCTGTCTCCACACTCACATTAAGATGATTTTTTTTTTTACCATCCACTCAGAAGGTATCATTACAGTTTTAGATTTATTTGTGATTGCATCCAAGAGGAAAAAAGGACAGAATAAAGGATATTCTTATTCACAGTAAACTGTGTCTGGGATTTCATAGTGACATCCCAGACACAGTTTGGAATTGTGTTTGGTTCTTCTTCTGAGATGTTGCTATTGTGCGACATTTATAAGGAAATTTCATGTGTTAGTGGTATTAATTACAGATTCTGCAATGAAGTTACATGTTTATGTGATACAACAAGCAGCAGCAGAAACTTAAACATTTCAAAAATAATCACATTGGATAAACTAAAGAAAGTGGAAACCCACCTAAACTCAGTATCACTGTTCATAAAAGGAAAGATAGTTCACACAAAATCAAGTTAAAAAATTTTGCAAGTTTGCATCACGGCAGTATACTGTTTTTTTTTATATATATATAAATCAGGATGTGAGGTGCTTTGCAAACAGCACAGTCCAAACTTCAAGGAAATGTGACAACATGCATCCATTTGATTTCCTGTGGCTAGGATGAGCGTCGGCACAGAGCTGCTCTGCAGCACGGTCTCATGGCATCCAGCCAGATTTGCATTTATTTGCTTTAGCTGAAGCTGCCTGGATCATCGAAGGCGATGTATCACTCATCCATCCACATGGCCAACAAATACTAGAAGTCAGCTGCACGTCCGCTTGTGTCCAGTTAATGATTTTTACGGCAGCACACGGCATCGTACTGCGTGGTACTTTGAAATTAAAATGAAATTAGGATGCCACCTCCATCCTACAACAAAACACTCAGTTCTTTCTGTCTAATTGTCGCTATTATGTTAGTCAGGAGCAAGTGTAATTTTCTCACAAAAGACTTGTCACCACATAGACGCCCTGTCTGCCAGCTGCAGGGAGACAGACACCTTTTCACTGACTGACCTAATTCTGGTTCCTGCTAAACATTAACTATAAATATCTCCTACTAGGGAAACAAAAGCTTGACTGCATAAAAAAGGTTTCATTATAGCTCCATTATCTGGTTGGCATTAGGACTATTCACATATGCGTCTCTCTACAGTGGAAAACACATTTTCTGGGTAAAACCACTTTGTTAATGCTCCCATAAAACATGTTTCTCAATGCGGGTTTCCAGGGAAATAATTTAATAAAATGTTTTTGGCTTGTGACTGTCCATCTTGAGTTGTAAAGTATTTAATTCACTGTGTCACTTTAAAAAGCCATTTACTACACTTAAAAAAAGAAATAGTTGAACCAACTTATTTGAATTGCTCAATTTGTAACATCTAATTAATTAAGTTCATTGAAATTGATTGAATAAGTTGGCTAATTTTACTTTTGTGGAAATCACATGTATGTTATCTGACTATTATTTTCTGATAAAGTAACCTTATTTCCTTAAAACAGCGATAATTACAGTTGAATATACAGTTTTCCACCCATGTAAAAAATAAGAAATATTGTAATGCAGTACATCTACATATATTGTGAATGGGTTTCACGCTAAGGATTCCATGCAAGTCGCGATATCAAAGGCTGGCGTAATGACTTTCCGGTGGAATATTACCAACTGTCTAGCTGCCTAATTAAGTGAATCTGTTCATGGCAACCAGCACTCGCTGATTAGCATCACAGTCGCTGTGACTATGAGCCATAAAAAGCTTCATCGTGACTCAACTGGAGATGATGCTGGTATTTCAAGTGACTCCTGAGATGAAAAAATATTTACATTTTTTGAATGCCTGGGTTGTGTTTGATAGTGTTGCCATGGCCACCTTTGAAGGAGCCGTCATTATCATCTTATTTTGCATATCATGTAATCAGCTGTAGATTCAGATCTGTGCTTGTTGTACTTGATGCTCAGTTAGTTTGTTTTTTCAGTCTCGACTGTTGTATCCATGGAGCAGATCAGAGAAGAGACTCTTTGAGCCTTTGAATCGGAACCAAAGCTTTTCAACATGACTGTTCTCTTTAGTTTGTGCATCTTCTTTAGTGTCACTGTCAAATGGAGCCCTGATCATCACAAAAGGTAGTAGAAGATTATCGGACACTTAAACATCAAGCCTTAACCACATGTCAGATGACTAACAAATGTATATGTTATTTTCTAGATTAAAATGTCTAAGAATGAGCTATGTTAATAGTTGAGTTGAAAAATTTTAGACACAGACGTCTTGGTCTTCGTTATCAGAGCAATTGTTGTGATGTCACAACTGGAGTGAAAGTTGATAGTAACCACCCATCCACTGGATCCATGTAGCTGCCCCCACAGGATGCTTGTAATAGGCTTCTGTTTGTCTGTCGCCCTCTGGGGGGTGGGGCCTTTCCTACAGCGATAGACCAATCACAACAGAGGGGGAGGGGCAGAGTGAGTGTGTGAGAAGGCAGACTGCATCGCTGCTGCTTTTGAATTAAAAAACATGTTGACGTCTCTAAATAAACCAAAAACCTCTTGAATGGTCCCATATTACACACTTTTCTGGGTTTTATTCGATATAGTGATATCCCTAGCAAGATATATTTGTAAATTTCATAACCAAAAATCTGCTCAATATAACCTAATTTTACGTTACCTCTCTAAATCTTCTCTGTGGAGCTCTAGAAAGAACAAGTCACATTAATTTTAATATTTGCCTCCTCTGATTGGCTGATTCATCTGGGTGTGAACTGTATTTAATCATCAATTCAATTTAAAAATCACTTTCTTGTAATGTGAATCAAAATGACTGAATAATGTTCTTTTACTTATTTCTAAAAGTTTCACATTTGACATAATTTTACCAATTTTTACAATAGGATGATTTTAAAAATGTCACATTTAAATATATATTTTTTTCTAAACATTTTCTTCAGCTTTCCAAAATGCAGCTACTGTAGTTCATAGCACTATAGGTCATTTAAAGCTATGTGTATTCAGTTATGTTTTTGATTCCTCACTATTATGTATGGACATAATTTATATGCAAAGGTATCACCACTATTTCTAAATGATTTATTCATTGTATTTCATATAATTTATATTCATGTCACAAACTGGTGTCAAGGACTCATTACTTTCATGATATTTTTGGCCTGTTTCTTCATTTAGTAATTTGAGCTTTAACCTTAAGATTGTGCTGTATGTTCCATTTTATGGTTGCAAAGATTCAATGTATGGAGATTTAATTGCATTAAGGGCTCTTTGCATAGTGTGGCTGCCCTTGCCATGCATTGAAAATTAATAACAACGATTAAAGCATGAACTTCCACTTGAGGCAGGACCGTTCCTAATTGTTTTCATCTCCATTTGCTACATGAATATTGAACTAACCTCAAAACTGAGAAATATGTTCAGAGCACTAATAGCTGTTCATATATTACAGAAAACCTTCTGTATGTCTGCATGTGTGGGCTCTGTTGGTTTATATAATATTGTGGGCAACGTCCAAGCACCACAGTGAGATTATGAACTCAGTCATTAACGGTCCACGGCTGCACTTCGTGATATATCCTGTTGTGGTTATCAAAGCAAACAGAAAGAAAGGGGAGTTCACAAAGATTGAGTGAGCTGAAGAAAGGAGGATAAAGAAGGGAGAGACAGAGCAGATGACAGCTGAAACCACAGGAGAGGTGAGACTATAGCGTGAGGTGTTCTAACATGAACAGACACTCAAAGGAATAACAGCTTAAAACACAAGAATAATAATAAGTGAAGGACTATTTAGTTCTAGGATATGTCCACACTACGATGTGTCTGCACCAAACCTGAGTTTTTAAATTACAGACAATCCCCGTCCACAAGACTTTCCAGGATCTTCCAGGATCCAGCCCCATCCACATTGAAACATCTATAAATGCATATAACTTTTATGCATTTATGTACAGTTGATCCGGTTCTACATGCACTTCTGGTAATAAAAGAAGTATCACCAGTTTAAACTTGATGCAGATTGTTAAGAATCGTAAATCATAAACTTGGACTCAACCAACATAACATAAGTTACACATTGGGTATGTTAAGACCCAATCACCAAGTGTGTGTATTTGTCATCTTTTTCCCAGTCCCAATACATAAACACGTAGTAGTACAGTCGTGTGGATGGAGAGTGCAGGGCGGTTAGCTCGTTTTGCATTGGCTGTGGCTGCATAATTTATACGTAACGGTTCACATCTTTGCATGATAGCAGCCACACTCCAAGTGTTGCATGTTCCCACTGCCTCTTACATCACATCTTCAATCAGCACAAGTGGGATCAGAGCAGCAGGACACTCGACACAGCGTGGAGCAATCAGGCGCGGACGTATCCTCGTGATGTGTATGTGACACCAGAGGCTTCTCTTAGCGATGACTCACACAGGAAACCTGCTGCTGACTCATAGCCAATGCTAAAATGCTCGGAGTGTGGGCTCTGTTAGAACTGAGAGACTTTTTTCTTCTTTTTTTTAATGCAGAGTTTTCATTTGGAACAAAATAATCAGAAAAATCAGCATGGAGGATTCTGACAAAAAATACTTTAACAATCCTAATTTTAAGCTTTGTTATAAAAAACAAAACAAAACTATGTCATAGTTAGTGTTTCCATTACTGCTTTAGCTTTCCATTTGTTATATAATCAAGTGCTAATTAACCAAGGGCAAAGTATAAAGCAGAGGAGGCGGCAAAGGAAAAATGAAAGTTGTTTCAGTTATTTTCCTGCAGCCTTGATTTAAAAGAACAGAGTAATGCAGCGCACCTGCAGTTTCCTGTGAGTTTCTTCAGACATTTCAAGCATAAAAGCTGAACACTAAGCTTTATATGACCACACACCAGGGGACAATGTCGAAAAAGAAAAGCTGTGTAGTGGACGAAGTTGATGAGGACGCCACTATATCATCCATATACAACTCTTATTTCAACACTTATCATTTCTTTGTGACAACTTTTATTCACAATTATCAGGGGAAACAAATGTATTTTGCTGATGCTGATTAGATTTCAGTCATTCATTATAGAAACACAGGGTCTGATCAGGTTTAGTTGAATGAGGGTGAACTCCAGGAGTTTCCTCTTGAAACAGCAAAACCATGTAATAAGGTACTAGACACCTGTTTCATTTCAACGATAGCAACAGAAGCAACAGGAGCAACTACAGGAAGCGACCTCACACTACTTTCATGATCAACATATTCTCTTTAAGCAGGTTTATGTGACACACACTGAATAATAGGGAGAGATACAGGGAGAACAATACCATCTACCATTTACATAACCCATAGGTTATGTAAAACAATAGCTACGTGATATGTTACCATACATGGATGATGGTGAAGAACATGTATTTCTGAATGACTAAAACTGAAATATGAAAAGGAAGATTAAAATTCGTGCTTCATGTAGCAGGTCCTCGGGTCTCAATCTGCTTCATTCAAAGCGTATTTAAAAAAAAAACATGCTTTTATTTTTCTAGGCCCATGGAATTAGATGATACACAGGACACGAGCACTTCAGTTGCTTTCATTGTTGGCCACATCTGCAACCGGTCATTTCCACGGTGCAGGAACATTGAGTCCCTTCTCCCCTTTTTATACCTCTAACTCAAAATTAATTTAAAAGTAAAAAAAAAAATGAAAAGAAAATGACAAAATACAGCAGTGGCTCCAGCTATCAACAGAAAACAGAAAACAAACATATCCTGAGATTATACGAACATCAAACAGAATGAAATGAGTATATAAAAACCTATGCAGTTTTCATTAAATCTTGCTGTGCATATGGAGAACAGAGTCAGTGGCTCCTGCCTTCATACCCACATATCAACTCCACTGTTTACAGCATGGAGTTGCAGCATCACCACCGGGAGAAGCTAAGATGCACTTGACTAAAAAAACAATCCTATACTCAACACTGTCAACAACCAACATCAGCAAAACATGTCCTCTCATATTCTGCTTCACATTTACTCATTTCACATTCTAAACTAAAAAACACATATTTGGATGCTGGTGTCATCAGTATTACAGTGAAAGTCAGAAAAATATATAGAAGTTAACTATCTATCCCTGTTCAGTTCATACTGATTGATACTAAATCAGATAATATGAGTTCAGATAGGCTCAGTATTCAGACAAAGAATGTGATCAAAATGTGGAGAAAGAGCTACAAGAGACTCTAAGGTGATTTTTTTTAACTGGATATATTTATCTGCCTTCTTCTACATGACCAATAAATATGGAGACCCCCAAAACCAATACGAGCAGCCTAGAAGCCTGCAATACCAAGACCAAGCCACTACTGGCCGAGAAGATAAATTTCAAATACCTGTGGACGCTGTGGACCATCGAGTAGAACAAATCCTGGACACAGGCTACAATGCTGACTGCTGGAGGAGATCTTGGTGTTCACATCATGCAGCAATCTTAAATTCAGCAGTAAACCTACAAACAATACAAAAAAATTGTTAAGATCACAGACACAACCTGTGACATGTCCACTATCACTGTTGGTCTGAACAGAATGTGCAAGTCTGTGAACAAACTCATTTATGTTGATTGGTGCATATAAGGGACTGCTATCAAGAATCTATTCCAGTTTACAACACAGCAAATCAAACCCACACCACCGTATATGTTAGAGACGAAGAAGCAAACATAATCCTAACAGGGGAAGCATGGTTGACATGCAAAATACAGCTTCTAGTTTTTGGAAGATGAAGAGTATGTTCATCGAAGATCATTATTAAGTTCTTTATTAGCGCAGGAAGAAAATGCGTACAGTGTGTACAACACAGCATACATGACTTAATATTTAAATTTAACTATACCAAAGCTGAATATAAAATGTATCATCAGTTTAGCACAAGGCTCCATTCTTAAAAGCAAGTCTGGTTGTCTCTGAATCAGTTTTCTACTCATGACCCCTGATGGGTGGTGGGCAGCGGTGGTGCTGTGCCCAGGAACCATTGGGTGATTACCACCCACCCAAGTCCAATCGTAAATACTGAGCGCCTAGCAGGGAGGATTGGGAACCATTTTACAGTCTTTGGTGTGACCTGGCCGGGGGCAGATACTCCTCCAATGAACTGGCAATTTGCAATTTGTTGCATCTTTTAAACTTAGCTTTGTGTCACTATAGGTAACCCTGTTACCTGTAGTGTATCCTTAACTACTCTGACTGAAATATCTGCTCTTGCTGCTTGAAAAATTAGCTCTGGAGAACAAATGATTTCATCTATATGTGTGGGCAGGACAGAAGGTCAAAAAAAGGGCAACAACATCAGCAAAGGGGATAGATAGGTGTGGTTTCTGTATAGAAAGAATACCATGACACTAATATATAAATCATAATAAAGTGACCCGGTGAAATGTGCAATGTCTGAAAATAGTAATGAAAATCATGGACATATACCGGAAATAATTGGAATATAATTTCTCCCGAGTCAATATAAAAGGGTTCAAGAGGTTAAGTTGATGAAAAAGTTTCGACATCATTCATACTTTTTAATCATGGTAATTGCTTCTCTACTGTGAACAGCTGAGGATTAGCGCTGTGGCAGGAAAATTACATTCTCCGTGCAAGTCGTCAAATTATTATATTCAAAGTGCATTCAGAGCAGAAGTGAAGTGTCTTTAACTGTTCCAACATGACTGACATGCCTTTTATTTAACCTTAGCAAACCTCTGAAGAAAAGGTCAATAACTTCATCCCTTAGGCACATTGTGTCACTTTCTGACATGATTTGAACAATGGAATTTATGTTCAAATAGAGATTAGAGTGGATACTTGCTATAAGATTGCCTATTGGAAAGTAAGATATTTAATATCTCTTTGATCATAAGAAGGTACAAGCTCAATCTATTGGAAATGCACCGAGCCGTATTCAGGAAATAAGCCGTAAGCCTCAGGAATTCTGTGAAGTGTCGTCACACTGTTGCTTCTAAACCTCCAGAGAGATGCAGGAGAGAGGAGATGTAAAACTACATTACAATTACAAATACATATTGTTAGTGATCTCACAAATTTAAAAAATTAAAGAAAAAAGCCAGGAAAAGCATAAAATATGGGAACTTTAGGGTTCTATCGCTTCTGTGAATATGGCTCGAAACAGGCTCGAAAAGCCATTTGACATGACTTCGGGGTCCGTTGGGTCAGGCCGTGAATTAAGAGGCGCATCATTTAGCCAAAGGGAAGAGTTGATGCTGCTCTGTGATGCCTGCTGCTATTCCAGGGGATCTGAACACCGACGTTTCCTTGTGTGAGATGCCACAACTCACAGCCACACTCAAGGAGTCATTTAATTTTTGAATGTCCCTAATGACAAAAACTGTGAACAACTTTTTAAAAAATTCTATAAAAATATTACATCAGAAACTTTGAATAAGGTATTGTTTTAGTAGAACTACTACAATCTGAAATATACATATCAAATATTAACTTGGCAGAGAGCTTAACTCAACTGTTGGTCAGTGTTTGGCAGCAACATTGATTTTGATGCAGTATTATTTTTTCTACTTTTTTTTTTTTTTTTACACACACACACAAAGATGTACGTATACACATGCACACACATACACATGAACATTGATCATAACTTAATAATAAATGACAATCAGCATGTGATGCTGGCCCTAATACTCTTTGTCTGTGTAGTGCGGTACATAGTTACATGTGTAGTTTATGGTCTTTAGATATGGCTCACTCAGATATGACATATTTAAAGATAAAATACTAGTCAGACGCCGTCAGAATCATCAAAGGAGCTTTTGCTGTGTTGAACGAATGCACACAGAAACACAGCCTGACTGTGACGTCTGCTCTCTCTGTGACAGCCTGCATGAAAAATGCGATTCAGACTGCAGTGAACTGGACCAGAGCCACAGCAGGGATGAATGTGTCAGACGAGTCCTTCCAAGAGCTGGGTAACTCCACCTGGGCTTACTCGTACTACCACCAGAACTACACCCAGCCCCCTCCGATGCTGACGCACAAGACCAGTACATCCAAACCTGCAGCATGTGAGCAGGTCAACATCGCCATAGAGGTATAGATGAGTAGAACTCAACACCAAAATGTGTATAAACTCTTGCCATATCAAATTTATAGGGTAATTAAATATGTCAATGCAGCGTAAAAGCTTGTTGTGCTGTCCCTACATTATTTAGAATCCCTTTCTTGTTATTAATTTAGTGCCCCCTAAGCTGATTGATGACTGAAGTCAGCACTCACAAATAATCGAGCAGCACTTTTTATTAATGCACAACAGCAGGAGGTGTTTTTCATCATTTCAGCCCCATAGGATTTCCTTAACATTTCTGAGATATGATAAACAGACCAGACACAAGAAAAGTTCCTCCGTTAAATCCAACATATATTTGTCTTGTATGCATTTATTTTTAAACAGGCCCTATTTTGCCATTTTTAAAGTTTTAAATAAAATGCTTTGTGGTGTTTTTCATGAATATTAGTCCACTGAGTTGTGATTGGCGAGGCGCTGGCAGGCTTCTCAGAGAGCTGGGCTCAGTGGTAGAGACAGAAATCAATTACAAGCACCCCGGAAGAAGGGGGCAGCTACACGGATTCAGGGATGGTTATGATTAACTTCCAATCCTGTTGACAACAGGAGCCATTTATAAACGTCTTGTGTTTAGCCGGAGTTCAGCATCACTATAGAGGGGGGCAGACCACCACAGATTAAGTTATTTCAGTTTGTGTCTTTGCAAATAATATTTACAGAAATGCCCTGAAAAAGTGACCTGGAGATAGAAAAAAACAATTATAAGTCCAAGATTGGAACAGCATCATACAGGCTTGAATAATGAAATGTTTCTTTCCTATTTTTTTTTTATGCATATAGATGGATGCAAATGTATTTGTATTTTCTAGAGATATATATTATGTAGTGGAGTAAGAAAGTGTTTGCTTCCTTCCTGATTTTTTTTTTTGCATGTTTCTCAAGCCTGAATGTTTCAGATCATCAAACAAATATAATAAAATATAAGTCAAAGACAACACATGTAAACACCAAAGGAAGGTTATTTTTATGAGAAAAAAAAAAGACTGTCATGGCCCTGTGTTACATGATAATTGTCCCTCCTCTTAAAACAGAGGTAAATTTGTCTGGCCACACCAAGGGCTGATTACTGCCATTTCTATTCTCAACATCATAAAGAAAGTAATCCAGCAATCAATGAGAAAGGAATTTATTAAGATCTATCAGTCTGTCAAGGTCATAAAGCCAATTCTAAAACTTTATGACTCCAGTGAACTCCAGAAAGAGCCATTTGTCACAAAAATAACAAAAACAGATGGAGGTGAACCTTCACAAGAAAGGCTGGCCAAGCAAAATTACCCCATGAGTGCAATGGGGACTCCTCCAAGAGGTCACAAAAGCCCCCACAACTACATCCAAAGAACTGTACGCCTCACTGGCCTCAGTTAAGGTCAGTGTTCATGACTCCACTGTAAGAGACTTGGTAAAAACGGCGGCATGGCAGAGCTCCAAGACGAAACCCACTGCAGAGCAAAAAGAACATTTTTGCTTTTCTCAATTTTGCCAGAAAACATCTTGATGATCCCCAAAAACTTTTTGGAAGGTGTGTGTCCCATTACATCTGCATTTCTGGAAAAGAACCATCACTTAAATATGGCGGTGGTTGTGAGGCTTTCTGGGGCGGTTTTTGCTGCTTCAGGACCTGGAAGAATTGTTGTGAGATATGACCCCTTGAATTCTGTCATCTAACAAAAAGCGTCCAATCATCTGTTCGCGACCTCAATCTGAAACAAACTTCGTGTCTGCGGCGGGACAATGACCCAAATCACAGCAGCAAGTCCACCTCTGAATGGCTGGAGAAAAACTAAATGAAGACTTTAGACTGGCCAAGTCAAAGTCCTGACCTGATTCCTATTAAGATGCTGTGGCATGAACCTAAAACCTGGTTCACTCTTCAAAACCATTTATGTGACTGAATTACACCTCCTTTAGTAAACACTTCTTTGAAATTGTTGCTGCTAAGGGCCCAACCAGTTAATAGAATTAGGCCAGTTTTTCTATTTCTCCCTTAATGATAAAATACTTTTAAAAAAAAATGCATTTTGGGAACTGTGTTGTCTTTGACTAATTAGATAAATTTAGATTTTTCAATGATCTGAAACATTACGTGTGACCAACACGCATTAAAAAATAAATCAGGTAGGTGCCAAACACTATATCCACACCAGCGTACATACATTTTCTTATTGTTAGTGTATTAATCAATTGGTTACTTGGTTCCAATAAGATGAAAAATGTTACATTACAAATAACAGGGCTCTGGCTGTCATTTAATATGAGTCACACCTAAATATGTTATAGAAATTTTATATAAGTTTGAGGGAAGCCTTTGTGGCTGAAAAAAATGTGTGTATTTCTGCTAAATTAATGAAGTAATTACAGTGCTAGACATGTATTTGCATTATTCTCCTCCTATGCTCAGGTTTTTCTGATCCTTGGTATCATCTCCCTGCTGGAGAACATCCTGGTCATCATAGCCATCATCAAGAACAAGAACCTCCACTCACCCATGTACTTCTTCATCTGCAGGTGAAGGCTTTAACTTTAGAACATATAACATAAGCTGTAGATATGGACGTCTCGACTATCTCAACAACTATTTCATTAATTCCATGATTCTGTACATGAAAACCTTGGTTCAAAAACGATTGAGCCCACTCACTGTTTCCTGACTTATGCTCGGAAATGTCTGAAAGAATGTATCAAAGAAAAAAAGAAATACTGTAAGTAAGAAAGCAAGTGAGTAGGAAAAAAAAAGAGTGCCAACTCGATGCTTGATTATCATGCTATCTATTATAAATGTCTGGAGGATGACAGGTTTAATTAGAAATGTCTGTGCGTGTGTAGTGGCAGTCCCTGAGGCTCGTGTAAAAAAAAAAATAATGAGCTGCAATTTGTCAACCAGCTTTTTACATCTTGAACTATGAGACCTAAACCCATCATGCATTACAATAAATACGCTATGTCAGTTTGCAATTAAGTTTTTACACTCAACTGAGGGTGTCAGCTTTTATTAATAGTTTATTAATTAAGGTAATTTACACATCATCAGCTTGACAGGATCTTTAATGATGATTGCGACCTGTCTACAATGGGTCTTCTTTTCACCTTCAATGTGTAAATGTTGCCGGAAGAAAGTGAATCATTCATGAGAGTGATATATACCACAAATTAGAAATGGATGAATAAAATATTATGCTAAACCTGCAGAGTTTCTGACATTCTTCTTGTATCTCGTATCTCTTAATTATATATTTGAAGTTGATGGAAGGACATTTTAATTAGGCCGTTTTTTGTCTGTATGTGATCGCATTTCTTATAGACAGAGTGGATTTGTGTCACACAAACAGATCATCTTAGTGCCAGAGTGAAGCCGCAAATTTGATAACTCAACAACATAAAGAATATCTTTTTGTTTATTTAAAAATGCATTATATTAAATGTGAAATAGATATATTTTCATGTAAACTAATGGTGTTTTATAGGTCTGTCAGGCACACAGACACTTGGTGCAACATTATGAGGTTGAGATGTTACAGTAAGTATCTCAACAACTATTAGATTTTCATCTTTCTCGGTATTCAGTGGCCTACTTTGGTTTTAGTGCTAATACAAACACTTGATGGCGTGATGGTGCAGATTTTACTGCTGTTGCCTCAGGTTTTGGCCTCAAATTTGCAGACAGGCTGCAGGTTTCCTAACAGTTAAAGATCAAAAACATGTCGGATCATCCTAAATTCACAACCTCTCGCAATTAATACCACTTTAGATAATCCAAGAGAATTTAGAAAGACTTCAGAGAATTTATGCACATCATGGCAAAATCCACTTGGTCAGAGGAGATATGAGTTTATGTGCTTATGATAAAGCAACAATACAATATAAATCTGTTTATAGTAAATTTTATTATATGTTACTGGGTTTACTAGTGACACAGACTACAGAGTGTAGTCTGTGTCACTAGTATAATCACTAGTATAATCACTAGTATAATCATTATGACAATTATTGGTATAATTGTCATAATGATTTTATACAACTTACATTACACTTTAATAGATAATATGTTTAATAACATATTGGTAAAGATGATTTTCTGAAATGTTTAGTTTTCAAAGTTTAGGGCACATGCCTACTGGTTTCCATTAGAGACTCATCATTATTAATTTGGGATTGTAATTGTGAAATCAGTTTTCCTTGTGACATAACAGCGGAAAGCTGAGCTGGGACGACTGGATTCAGATACATGCAGATTTGTGAACTTTTTTTTTCTCTCAACTTGTCTTGTTGCAGCTTGGCAGTAGCTGACATGCTGGTGAGCGTGTCCAATGCCTCGGAGACCATCATCATTTACCTCCTCAACAACAGGCAGCTGGTGGTGGAAGACCACTTCATCCGCCAGATGGATAATGTGTTTGATTCCATGATCTGCATCTCTGTTGTTGCATCAATGTGTAGTCTACTGGCAATCGCTGTTGACAGGTAATGATGAATTATATTTATAGGACTTACTTCTTATTACTCAGAAAGCCCTTTCAAGCAATTAGAAATATATTGAATGTGCCGCATTTTTAGAAGAGTCAGCTTGCAAAAGTGCATTGCACTGTGTTCAATTAAGCTAATTGATGCAGCATATTGTGGGAGCCTGGAATAATTATTAACACTAATTATAAAATTTTGCAGTAATGCCTGGTTACTTAAGAAATACAGCCAATTTGGAGTAACAAACTAGAATGGCCTCACTGTTTTACATCATCTTGTCAAAATTAATTAATTTTAAGCAAATTTGTGTAAAAAAATTCATTTCTAACATGAATCTGTGTCTTTTGCTATGAAATGGTATTGAATATTCTCTGTCAAAGCCTTAAAATTCATTCAATTTTATTTTTAAAATTGTGCAACCTTGTAATAATGTTCTTGAACAGAACTGATATACAATGATAATAAGTTGTTGATAAAGGTCCTCGACAGTTAGCTAGCGCCAACTAGTTAATTTGTGAAATGAAAATGTGTTACCTACAGGTACATCACTATCTTCTATGCGCTGAGGTACCACAACATTGTGACAGTGAGGAGAGCGGGCTGCATCATCGGGGGAATCTGGACCTTCTGCACAGGCTGCGGGATCATCTTCATCATCTACTCAGACACCACCCCCGTCATCATCTGCCTGGTCTCCATGTTCTTCACCATGCTGCTCATCATGGCCTCCCTGTACAGCCACATGTTCATGCTGGCGCGCTCGCACGTCAAGCGCATCGCCGCCCTGCCCGGCTACAATTCCATCCACCAGCGGGCTAGCATGAAGGGGGCCATCACGCTGACCATTCTCCTGGGGATCTTCATCGTCTGCTGGGCTCCCTTTTTCCTCCACCTGATCCTGAGGATCTCTTGTCCACGAAACCTCTACTGCATTTGCTTCATGTCCCACTTCAACATGTACCTCATCCTCATCATGTGCAACTCTGTGATTGACCCGCTGATCTATGCCTTTAGGAGTCAGGAGATGAGAAAGACTTTTAAGGAGATCATCTGCTGTTGCAGCCTTAGGAATGCCTGCAACAGCATTTGCCCTCTGACAAGTAAGTACTGAGAAACAGATCGACGGGTGAACTGATTGAAGTTGACTCTGAACCATAGCTTGGGAGATTCTATGAAAACATTTTAATCAGTCAAATTTTACTTCTCGGGCAATACAGAGTATAGTAAAGCACAGTTTTTCTCCTGTCCATCAAGTATTAAAACAGTATGAACTGGAAAAGAGAATCACGGTATGCCGATGATCTACTAATGTATTTGCCATGTAGCCGGAGGGGCTAGTTTATTAGGTTCCTTGTTCACACATCCAGCTGGGACCAATTAAAATCCTCCTCACGTGGAAGTGAGGTGTTATAGAAAACTGCCTTTCTGTCATTCTGCTTTTTGCCTCTTCTTGTCAGGTAGTTTTTATTCCAGACCTGCCAACCTGTATGCATTTGGACATCAAAATGAGTTTGAACAATCATATCACCAGTTTCATTTCCTTTGCTTTCACCCAAATATCATATCTACGAGCGAGAACAATCTTGATTGACAAACTATGCCTAAATAATGTGAAGAGACTGTAAATCGAAAGAGCACATCACCATTTTTACCCCTCTCATTCTTTTCTTTCTGACTGGCTGGTTCCTCAGGTGAGGACAGCCTTTTTAATTCCTTTGCAAAGGTATCGTTATACACTTTGCTGAATGTGAAGGCAGGACAATGCAATTTTTTTGTATAGCCCATTTTTACAACAACTTGTCTAAAAGGGCTCTACACAGTATCATAATGACATCTTCTTCTCTTAGACCCTCACATCCACTAAGGAAAAGACTGAAGAGCACCTGACTGATACTGAGCCTGACCAACAAGCTATTTACAGAGTGCTGAATCTAATGCTTTTACTAGTAATGTTGTGAACCTGTGAACTGGAACAAGGGAATGGACTGAAAAGAAATAGGCACATTTAGACCATACCAAACTGATTACACACGCAATTGATTCTAAACTTCCTGTTTGATTAAGGTTGTAACAGAGAAAGGAAAAAACACATTGGGCATGTCACATGAGCTGAGACAGGAGAACTAGTGACTGTGGTTTGTACATTGAATACTGCTGGAACGCCATACTGGAGCCAAAGGTGCCTCCACCAGAACAGGATGCATGAATGGAGAAATGTGGGCTAACTCCCATCCCAGACCATCCCATGTTATTAATCCTGGGAATTCAAAAAACTCACATGTAATTTAAGACAGTAGAAATAGCTAGGAGCAACTTTGTTGTTCTGCTTACATTGCTGTTACTGCATCCTGCTGCATGCAGCCGCTCGACATGGCTGTGTAGGTGGGTGAGATCTAACCCTGGCAATGGTCTCCATCTACCAGATTGCAGGATTTGTGAAAAAGGTGTTCATGTCAGCACTGACACCAATGCCGAATCACTTCAGGATTTAAGTCCATTGGAATTTTCCCATATAACTGAGAAATTTTCCCAGATGAAGTTTTGCACCATCCATGGAGTCAGACCGGCCAAACCCTGACCAGCACCCTGCCACTGCGGATGATATAGATTTTCCACCTACTGCAGATGATTTGGATGGTCCATCCACTGCAGATGGTTTGGTTGGTCCACCTACTGCAGATGGTTTGGTTGGTCCACCTACTGCAGATGGTTTGGATGGTCCAATCACTAGAGATGATTTGGATGGTCCACCCACAGCAGATGAACCAGTTAGCATCTGAGGAGAGAGCTATCCTTGCTGCACTTAATGAGGCATCTTATGACAGCTCTGAGGTTGAAATAAGTGAGCCAGAAAACTCAAATCTCTCTGCAGGTGACTTTGTCATAGTTAACTTTGCAACCAGAGTCTCAAAACAATCCAGACAGATTCTAACTATTTGGTATTCTAATGGTTAGATGGGAAAAAGTAAGTGGTTTCGTTTACACCCTTGATTTCTCTGGTCTGTCTTACCTCTAAGCTGGGGTAAAGCGAGACACAAGACCACTTTTTGAATAGCATTAATCATATTTTCGCTGACCTCATTCATCCTGAATACAATCTGATAATTTCCATTGCTAAGAAACATCCTAATTTAATGAGAAATGTGAACATTTTACTGATATATCATTTTAGCACGCTTTGAGGGGGAAAAAAATGCAAAATAAGTATCATTTTACCCAGCGCTTTGTGACTCAAATCTTTTTTTTTTTTTTCCCCCAAGGTTGGCAGGTTTGCGGTTTTGATTTCTGTGGACAGGATATTGTCTTCTTCACCACTATTATTCGTACGATAAGGTTACATTTGAAATGTAAAAATTGAATGTAGAAATAGCTCAAAAGCTTCAAAGTGCTTTCTGTATGTGTCAGTGGCTCCTACTTCCCTACTCCCTGCAGAATTAACTCACAAAATGCAACCATCAGCTGATACTGCTGTTCATTTTATACACCACTTTTGGATGGTAGAAATGACAGTACAGTGTATAGTGTGTGTTACATATTAATGTTGCTTTCAAAGTAAAACAAGCCATTTGTATCAATATAGTGAGGCATTTCAGCCTGTTCTCATTTCCATTACAATCTATGGTGTTGTTTTGCTATGCCTCTGTGTCACTTTTTAAATCTCTGGGTACCCCCTTAGCATCATTCTTTATGTACAGCGTAGTCTCATAGACTACAGACTAGAGTACTCCAACAATGTCTGGAATAAATGCAGAAAAACGAAGCACATCTGTACAATTAAAAAAATATTCTCATTTTCACCCTGTGTTTTAACGTCAATGTGTCACAAAACACAAATGTCTTTATTTACTATGGCAATTTGTTAAGTTGTAGCATGAAAACAAGATGGTATTGCTTAATTAAGTAAGTATTAAAGGTATTTCTCTAAAGTTATATTGCACTGGTGGGCAAAATGTAGTCTATGCAAAGATAAAATTTCATATAAAATGTCATAAATAGGCCGTGTACTGCCCACAAGAAGCTTCCAGGACATCTCTCTCCAAATATGTATTGAGATCTGCACGCTTGAATATGTACATTTTTTGTAAAAAAAAAAACCTAAGCAGATCTTAACTACAGTGTTGTAACACCAACATTTATTTGTAATGGTTGGAAAATGCATCTAATAATGAAAAGGAACGTTGCCCTTAAAAATGCCTTCAGTATTAGACACACAGGAGAAAGCATCTAATAATGATTATAAAAATGGTTTTATATTGGGAAAAGTTGAATGCCTGAATGCCTGGTGTGTCTCATAATGATGCTAAAGGGTGCCTTGCCTGTCAGTACCAGACACCAGTGTAACAAAACAACACTATAGGATGAAAGTGTTGGGCATTTTAATGCATACAGACAGCAAAATGAAAAAAACCTTTTAAACCATTATTTGAATTATTTATCAATGTGAATGCCTTACTGTAGCCCGCTTTGCAATTATGAAATCATATGAGCATATGAATATGCAAGCAAATGTACACAAGATCATGTTGCAATATGGAAAATCTTTCATTTAAGCCCATCATCATGTGCTGTTTCATAAAACCACGTTTGTTAGCTACAACATGACATATCTTTGCAATCATGCAAAATTATTCATTCTTATTGTTGATTGTTAAGTGCTTGATCCCACAGAAACAGTGGCAAAAACAATGGATGTGACACTGGACAGGGATGAAGCACATTTCTCTTATAGAGTGCACAGTCCTATTTTATGTACAATAATATAAGCAGCTAAGTGGGGATGCACCGTATTTTATGTTGTAAGTGGTCTTAGTAAGTAGTGGCATGCAAAAGTATTAAGGTGAGTTATAAAGGTAAAATCACTGATGTTAGTGTTTGCCATGTTGCTTAAAATTATTTATTTTTTTCATATGTGTTTAAATAAAAGCAAAAGGATAAATAGTGAGCCGTTTGTGTATTATTGCTCATTATAGCTAAGGTACACTGTAAATGCTGAAAATCACAAACTATAATCCATTCAAAATTGGGTTCTGGAAAACTTGAGGTCTATGTGAATGTGTAACAAATGGTTAATGGGGATTTCAAACAGGATTTAAATAGACTAACGTACGGATATTGACATTTCCTGAGAGGAAAGCCAGAAAGCAGAGAGATTAATGGTTAGATAACCAGCAGACAACACGCAGATGGCGTCATCTTCTGAAAAAACCCTCACAGAAAGAAGGGGTAAGTGCGAGCACTCATATAAACGGTCAATCATGCACACGCATTCATTTAAACACAATGGACGCTCAAGATACTAATGGCACTAGCCTTGATAAAGTTTTCCTTTGACAACCCACAGTAGCAGTGCAGGTCCACAGTTCATCAGTGGTAATCAGGTGATGTGAACATAATCAACCCAATGAATATAAAGCAGTCTACAGGTATAAACTAACTGTCCTCTGATCGCTCTCCTTGGAATGGAATAAAATGCCACTATATATGTCTCTATGAGCAGCACATCCAGTCTGAACAAAGAAGCATCTTCCTGAAGGTGTGCCTAAGCTCAGCACTGCGGAAGGCGTAGATCGCCGGGTCAATGAGGGCGTGGCTCATCATCAGAACCACATGCAGCTGGAACAGCGAGCGGTAACACTCGCAGTACGGGTTGGTGGGGCACGCGGTGACGATGACGAGATGGAGAAAAAACGGCGCCCAACACACAACAAACGCCCCAAAAAGCATGGTCAGGGTCAGCGTGCCTCTCATGCTGCTGCCCCGCCACCGCTGCCGCCGACTCTTCCTGCTCCCGCCGTCGGGGAGAGCCGCAATCTTCCTGGCGTGCACTCGCGCGAGCATGAACATGTAGACGTAGAGGAAGCAGATGATCACCAAGGAGATGACAAAGAAGCCAACGAAGCAGAATTTGATGAACTTGGAGCCGTAGAACCTCACCATGAGCACGGCCGACAGCCCACATGTTGTCCAGATGACACACAAGATGATTCCTGTGCGCCGCATTGTCATGATGTTGTGGTATCGGAGTGCATGGAAGATGGTGATGTAACTGTAAAAATTAGAACAACCAAAAAAAAAAAAAAAAACATCTTTACAAGCATTTGAACACAGCATGCATGATTTGTTAGTGGCTGTTTGCGAACACGTCTTTCAAAGTTGTCCCTGCCTCCCTTAAAAAGACTTAAATAGAGAAGGACCAGGGGAACAATGGTGTGAAATATAGAAAAATAATGTTTTGTTTTTTTTAATCACAACATTCTAAAGCACAGACACACCTCAACACTGCAGGAAGGTGCTGTCACTGTGTCTGCTGACTGCTGTAACATTCTGCACTGTTACTGGATGAGGGCCACACACACACACACACACACACACACACACTGCCCTAAGATTAACACCCAAAAACATTCCCCAGGGTGTGTGACTAGAGTGGCGCGGTGAAAATCTCTGCTCCTTGGTCGAGGGTTGGACAGACCATAATATCAATCCTCACACGGCCACTCCAGGCTGTTCCACTCAATATCACTCCGTGCCTCACAGGGGTTTCACCCCACTCTGCTGAAATCACTAACCCAGGAGCAGGCAACCCTGGTCCTAGAGAGCCACTGTGGGTGCAGGTTTGTAGCTGCTTGGTTGGAACAAAAACCTACACTCACAGCAGTTCTCTCAGACCAGGGTTGGCTACCTTTGTACTAACCCTTTGCTGCACAAAAGAAAAGAGCTGCATTGTATTTTATTCAAACTTAAACCTGGAAGACTAAATTCCCAAATAAAATATGAGCATGACAGTTTCGTTCTGGGTTCTCCTCAGGCTGTCACCATGTTTTTGTTGCTGTTCCACATAATTGACATCAGTTCTTGTTAAAGGTATACCTGTAAATTGCTTTGGTGTGAATCCATTGTTGAGCTTGCTTCAGCGAGTGAGAGAGATGAGAGAAAAATAAGGCGGCGTTCCACATTATTAAAAGAGCCACTCATCACTCCATCCACCAAAATAATGAAAGCGCACCACCACACATTTTTAGTGGGTCATGAGTGATGATTGAGAGGGATATTTACTACATTTCAGGAAAATCTTCCATACTATGTTATATATTCAATATAAAAGATTACAGACATGACTCTACATGGTTTCACATTATACAGACATGAAGAGAAATAATTGGCTGCCTGCTAAGAAAAACATTGTGAGCAGGAACATGGTGACAATAAAAAATACATGATTTGTGATGCAGAAACCACTGCAACGGGTTTTTAAGTTTGTAGTTCAGAGTTTGGCCTTGTTAGTGAGACCTAGTGTTTGGAATTTCAACACAAGCAAGGAATAATTGGCTATAGGGCCCCAAATCCACTGAAAAAACATTTCAAACAGCCAGCTCAGCAACAAACAGATCAAACTGATCGACCATTTGTGCCCAACCTACATTTTGGAGCTGGTTTCGTTAGTGTCACTGAAGCCAATTTACACCTCTAATTTACAATATAAAAAATAAAAACCTACCATGATGCATTTGAGAATGAAACCACTTAATAGGCATTCACACCAAGATGGATTTTCTGTCATCTGCCCACACTGTCAAACCCCCTGTCAGTGTAAGTGATAATCAGAAAACATTTTTGTGTGCAAATCAAAGAAAGGACATACCGGTCTACAGCAATGGCCAGGAAGCTGAAAATGGAGCCAACAAACGACATACAGACAAGGGCATCCATCACGTCGTCCAACTTTGTCTCAGAGGGACCTTCCTTCTCTAGCGGCCCCATGTCGGCGAGTACGATCATCAGGGTCTCGCAGGTTTTGCTGAGGCTGGCGATAGTGTTGAAGGCGGCCAGGCTGCAGATGAAGCAGTACATGGGCGAGTGCAGGTTCCTGTTGTGTATGACGGCCACCACCACCAGAAGGTTCTCCGCCAGGCTCACGACTCCGATGGTGAAGAAGACGAGGATGGGGACCTCCACCTCGGGACAGTCCGACTGGTTCACTGTGGTAGCATTCATGGTCGGCTGGATTCCGTCTAGAATACAAAGATGTCGAGTATGGTAATTATACCGATTAAGGCTTTGCTTTTGCCCTATGTAGATATATTGGATTTGTACTGGGTCCTCAATGTTAAACTAAACGGTTTCATCAAGGTCCAGCCTAGGATAAATTATAAGAGTACCACATATAACCACATATGTGCATCTGCTCCCTTTTATGAGAGCATAATACACAAAATACCTACAGGAAACTAAAAAATGTGTATGTGTATGTTTTGTTTCTGGAGGTATTTTTTTCCCACATACTAAATGTTTGTCCAGGACTCAGATATTTTTTTATCACATATTAACCAACACATGTATGCGGTGCAGTGGTTTCAGAAGGATAGCTCTCTTTTGAACAGGGTCACTCGAATTCTATCTACATTCTTCTTTGAGCCTTTTTCTAAAGGTTCTTCATGAATCACCTCATGTTAATGTACATAGATATAATACTCTGCGTGAATCATGTTACACTTACTTTGTCATTGGCCAATACATCTGTATTTTCTCTTTGATGTGTACAGAGACCTTTTTCCCAAGTGTCTAACATCTCATCATATCAGCTCATTCGAAATATTCAGCCCTTTATCTTCAAAATCTTTAGTTTTACCTTTGTAAGTGAATGGTTATAAAACATGTTGTGAAAGGAAAATATGAGCATCATAAATTCGGAATTTTTAAAGGAAAGGTCAAAGTATTAGTTATCGAGATTAGTTTTTGCCTGTTAATTTACATTTGCATTGGAATTAGAATCAAACAACAACACTGTCAAAATTTACATAAACACTGGTTTTAGGCTGAAAAATGGGTTTGGGGTTTAGATTAATGAGGTTGCTGCTGGCCCAAAAATCATTTAATACAGGGATATCTGACTTAGCAACAGGAACAATAATTGATTGCTCCCGCAACCGGTGCAAATGCGAGATAAAAAAAAACCAAACAAACAGTTTTTTATTTAAAAAATGTGCAATATAATAATACAAACATCCAGTCACGACTGACAATAATCATTACTTTAAAGGCCCAAAATGTAAGATTTAGTGGTATTTGGCAGTGTTTAACTGAACAGACTTGGCAGAGGTGGAATACAATATTCATCATTATGTTTTAGTATTTAATTAAAAACAAAACTCGTTGGGACTTGAATTTATTACCTGAGATCGAGCCATTTTTATCTACATGGGGAGCAAAGCTCCACCATGTAGCACACTATTTTGCACCCCTATATTTCTACAGTAACCCAGAATGGACAAACCAAACGTATGTAATAAAGTATTTAGAGATGGCATTCACAGTAGGTTTTCTTACATGTTGCCACCAGAAAATGCGCTGTAGCTTAAGATTCCTACTGTTATGTAAGGCACGTTGAATTGCCTTGGGTTTGAAATGCACTTAATAATTATAAAGCTGCCTTGCGTTGCCTTTAAGGTAAACACATTTTTTTATGATGGGTACATGTGTAGGGTGAAATGAAAGGAGACTGTAGCCTGCTTTTAGTAAAGAAAAAATATGTGTGATGCATGAGCCCCAGCAGAAGTCCACCTTCACCTTTAGGTTTGATTGACACAGCGTGAAAAATACCTCCAAACAACAAAATAACATAATAGCCGCCTCACAGATGGAGCTGTACATGTGTTTATTTGTGTTATACCAGAGATGTATTGACAACATAATGACTGCGATTTAACTCCAATAGTGGTGAACAATCCAGTGTGCATTTTCATTGTGTTTGGTGCATGTGTGCACGCATGGGAGTCTGTGTGTGTGGGTCAATATTCAAGTGTCAATAAACATAAGGTTAAGTCAACCATCCGTGAAACAATTTCAATAACCTACCACAGTGTATTGTCAAATGATGCCTTGCAAAAGCCTTCATCCCCCTTGAACTTGTCCACATTTCTCCACATTTCAAACACAAAATTAAATGGATTTAATGGGATTTTATGTAATAGACCAACATAAAGTAGCACATAATCATAATATGGAAGGAAGGTGATATGTGGTGTTCAAGATTTCTTTTACAAAAATCTGAAAATTGTGGTAGGTTTTCAGCTTTAGGTAATAAGTACACTTTAATCTCAATATGAATATACACACTAAAAAAAGCTGGGTTATTTAATCTACTCAACCGCTGGGTTATGAAATGTTTAACCCATTATGGGTTATTTACATGGAATTTGGGTTACTTTGGGTTATTTTTGTGCAACTCATGCGCTGGGTCAAAATCCATCAACCAAACATACATCAGGTTGACTCTGCACCTGGGTTGTTTGCGCCTCCAACGTCATCACGTGGACAAACGCGCTCCACCACGAATCGGAATCCACACATCGCGCCAAGCTACATCACCGAGCGGTCACGGCCACGCATGTTAGCGCCAGAGAACCTGACTGATCATCCTCGTGGCGAGGCAAATCCATGATAAAAGGTTTGTGCACACTACATATATAATTCACATTGTCTGTGTTGCGTTACTGATTAAAGTACTACGTTATCTTTATATTGTCCAGGCTAGTTGGTTGGTTTGGCTAACAACGTAGCAAAGATACTTTACGTAGCTAGCCATTTAGCCGTTATCATGGAAGCACACACGGATATAAGTTACCATTTCTGTTTGGTTTCGGCCATTTACCGAATGAATTAATGAAACTAGTTCATAATGTTCATGGACGTATGGTCATGTTTATTTTGAGTTCGACAGCTAGCCAGCTGGTTCGCTAACGTTAGCTAGCAGGCTAATATGCCAGCTAGTTAGTTTGCTAGCTATCAGGTTGTTTGCAGTCACTGACGCCCGAAACACATTACAGGCGTCTAAGAAGCGTGGCGTGAGCGTCACGTCTTGCTTTTCATTTCTGCCTGTGTGTCCGACACACGCTTGTGAGCCATAACCTGGGTGACAACTGTTTAGTAACGGGCCTCCTTTGCACTCGCTAGACGCTAGTGCTACCCCGAATAAAACAGACTGGGGACAGTCACATTCTTTCCGTCCGTTATTTTCAATATTCGGGCATTTTGTGCCCGAGCGCGCTCATTGGTCAAGTGCATGAGTAGGCGTTTTGAACATCATCATCATTAGTACTAGATGGTGCAACAGCCAATCAAATGAACGCATTTCACTGTAGGCGCGAGTAAACGAAATTTTCAGAAAAAGTTTTGTTAATCTGAAGACTCGAGCATTGAGTGACTATAACTATCGTGGATACCACCAATTGATGTAACGTTAGAAATGTACCCGAACTCATCAAAGTTCGAACTTTGAAAGGTCAAAACTCAACAGTCGTTATCACAGCTAGACAGTGTGTTATGATATTGAGTGAGTATGTGTGCAAACAGTCGTTAGTTGAATGCTATCTCCATGGATGTGGAGGGGTATAGTACTAAAGCCGCCTGCCGCCCCCGCGTTGTGTTGATTCGGCCTGAAGTTAACCGCTGCCTCGCTACATATCTCCTGGCTGCATCTAATCCACGCTTCTGAGACGCCTGTAATGTGTTTCGGGTGTGACTCTGATGACGCGCTAGGGCAAGAAGGAGGGAAAGAAGTGAAAAGCGAAAGTGAGGAGATGGAAGAAAACTGAACTACCAGGACGCAAACGTTTTATTTCACTGACGTTGTCACATCACAAACGATGAACAGCAGCAATAAAATACGTCTTGTAGGTAAAATATGTAGGCTGTTATATCAGTTTAGTGTAGGGCGGCTGCTGTCAAAAGTTTCATTTATAATTTTCACTGCAGACTCCATTATTCTCGCCTGAGAAAGAGATCAAAATCCTAAGATATGAGTGGAAAGTATTGTTCCTGCACTGCGTATAACCTTTTTTATTATTATTTATTTTTTTAACTCAAAGTAGCTTAACCATGTCACGTGATATGCTAAATTTTAACAACAAGAAAAATGACTGCACAGTCTTTTCTCTCCATGCCTTATGCGAATCTATAAGCTTATTCTGTATATGAATTATTAAAAAATGAAAATGAATGAATGGAAATTAAATGTGTCTTATCATTAAAAAATAGAATTAAAATAGCAGGTATAACAGATTATGACGGAATTTTTACGACCCTGTCTGACAAAATGACATAAACATAGCCACATAAGTTAGGTTACCTTTGACAAAGTGGTCACTGCACACACAAGCATTATCTTACTCCACTCCTCCCGACTGCAGACGAAGGTTCACAAGCCATTTTGCCGGTGTTTTTCGATCAATTTCTTGCTTTTTTCCCCCTTACAAACAACAACTTTCAGTACTTGATTAAAGCTCTTTGTGGTTTCTTAGTTTGATTGATTATGAGCAACCATAAACAACGCAAACCATCTGTATTTTTAGAGATTATGATTGTGCTTTCATGCCCTCCATCTGCAGTCCGCACTATAGCAACGCAGTGACGTGACGCCATGTGCCAACAGGCAAATTCAACCTGGGCATATGGTTTCCTAATATAAAGTTAATTCAATTTACATGTATGCAATTTATCACTTAAATTGTAAAGGGAGAGAGAGGAATTGGTTTGTGATGCTGAATAAAATGACTGTTCACTGTTCACCCACTAACAAGCTTGTGATCTTCACATTGGATTACATTGTACTGCTTGTCTGCATTACTTTTGGTATGGTGATACCTGAATAGTTAATACAATAGCAATTTTATTTTTGCTTAAGCTCTTTTTGTGTTTGTTTCAGACTAATGGACAGCTTTGTCATTGACACCTTGACAGAGTGGCAGCTGACAGACTTTATAGAGAGATTTAAAGGTAAGAAATATATATTTTTTTTCCCCAACCACAGCATATCATTTCTGCATTGCTACTCATAGTGATAATTTGGATAGTCATGGAGTTGACTACATTCTTTTTTGTATACTAATATAATTCCCTCTATTTTTCAATAGCTTCCATGTAATGTGTCAAAGTGACTAATAAATGAATAGGGCACATGTCTTTTGTAGGCTTTCAGTGCTTCATTCTATTTTGTAATAATACATGATGGAATATGCATGTTTATTACTATAGCTTCTGTGTAATTAGCCATACATTTTTGTTTTCTTCTCCTATGTTGTAAAAACAAAGATGTCTGTGTTTTCTATTTTTTTCTTTCAGAGGAGGAGATTGATAAGGAGAGTTTTCGTCTTTTAGATGAGGCTACCATCAACCAGTTGATCCCAAGAGCTGGCCCTAGGCTCAAGTTCCTCCAACAATTTAGAGGACTTGTACGTAGTTAAGATCAATGGGGACGTGAGAGGCTCAATTCTTCAGTTTTCCACACACTATTATTATTTCTATTTACTGTTTAATTGTTTCTTTTGCAAGATGGCGTATACTTGCTTTAAGTGTAAAAGGCAAATTTCAGGGGGTGTCAAGAGTCTTTTTATGCATTTACGTGCAGTACACTGTATAAACTCAGCATCAACACAGTTCCAGTGTAGTGAAAGTGGTTGCGGTAGGACATTTTCTTACATGTGGTCTTTTAAAAGACACTTGGAAAAGGAGCATGAAGTTGAAAATACTCTTGATGACCCCTTGGAAGGTCCAGCCCCACCTGTTGATGTACTGAATGTTGAAATGTTGAGTGCTGAAATGGAGCCAGCACAGGGAGATGAGGAAGTTGAGGATTGGGATGAACTAGAGCCAGAGGGCATTACCAATCGGGTGGCCCTCTTTTTAGCCCACCTTAGATCCAAATATTCTATGACCTACTCAAACTTAAACTTTGTGGTCCAGCATACCTCCAGTTTAATTACCGATATTGTCAGCAGACTGCAGTCAAAGACTATGTCTTTATTTCGTCGGTTTGGTCATGATCAAAGCCAAGAGGTAGAAGAGCTTGGGGTGGAGTTCTCAGAAGCAGCTGAGCCTTTCAAAGGAATGGAGACAGATTATAAGCAGATGCAGTATTTTGCCAAATCTGGTCACTTCATTCAGCCAGTCGAGGAGCTTTTGTCAGGGGTTTCTTATGTTCAGCCAACAGCCTCTGACACTGGCATTGTCCGGCAAGTTGGAATTCCTGATTCATATCACCGTATTCCGTTGAAAAGCCTTTTGACCAAGATTCTTGAAATTCCCGGGATTTTACAGGCCATGCTGGAATGGCAGCGCAGAGAGGGTGATGCAATTCAGGATGTTTTTGATGGGGAGTTTTGCAAAACACATCCATTGTTCCAGAACGAGGTTTCAATCCCACTTGTGATTTACCAAGATGATTGTGAGATGGTAAATCCGCTTGGTTCTAAGACTGGGATTCACAAGTTAGGACTTATTTATTTTATCTTGAAGAGCTTGCCACCAGACCTGCTGTCAAGTTTGCAGTCACAGTTCCTTTTGGCAGTGTACAAATCCGATGACGCAGCGACCTATGGCCTTGATGCAATCCTGCGCCCTATTGTGGAAGAGATCAGGTGTCTAGAGAGCGATGGCATCCTTGTTAATACCCCCAACTATCAAGGTGTTGTCAAGTTCACAGTGGTCCAGGTAGTTGGAGATAATCTTGGCTTGCATAGCGTTCTTGGCTACATTGAAAGTTTCAGTGGAAATTATGTGTGTCGGTTCTGCAAAGCAGACAAAGGGATGGTGTGGTCTCTGACACTGGAAGATCCTGCACTATTGCGTGATCGCAATAGTTATGAGGCAGATTTGCGTACAGCTGACTCCTCCCGGACAGGCCTGAAAAGAGACAGTGTCTTGAACAACTTGTCTTTTTATCATGTATCAGACAATGTGGCAGTTGACATCATGCATGATGTACTGGAAGGGGTGGGGCCCTATGAAGTCAAACTTGTGTTGAATTCGCTAATCGAGCAAAAGCATCTCACATTAGAAAAGCTCAATTACAGAATAACAAGCTTTGACTATGGATTTTGTGATAAGAGTAACAAACCTTCTGTCATAAGCAAGAGTGATCTCAGAAACCCTGAGGGCTCCATGCGGCAGTCAGCATCTCAAATGTGGTGCCTACTGAGGTTGCTGCCGACAATGATTGGTGACCTTATACCTATGGATAACAAGCATTGGGAACTCCTACTCCTCCTACTCTTGTGCATGGAGTTCATCTTTTCTCCTTCGCTTACTGTAGCAGCAACACTGTACTTAAGCAAAATCATTGAAGAGCATCACTCTCTCTTCCTGGAACTCTATCCTCATCTACATTTACGGCCAAAGCATCACTTCATGCTCCATTACCCAGGAGTCATTCAAAAACTCGGACCGTTGAGGCAGTTCTGGGCAATGAGGTTTGAAGCTCGACATGCATTTTTCAAACAGGTTAGCCATGTAACTTGCAACTTCAGAAACATTTGTAAAACCATGGCATTTCGCCATCAAATCATGCAATGCTTCCATTTCATGTGTGGAAATGTGTTGTGCCACAATACAGAAGTTGGTCCAGGGCACAGTACATTTCTGGCCAACATTAAGGGATTTAAAGAGATCCAAAGTGGTCTAGAAGGTATTCCTCTTTTTAGTGAGCTGTATGTGCCAGCCTGGGTTACATTTAAGGGAACTGAATATAGAGCAGGCATGACTGTATTCCTGTCCTATGATCCATATGGAGAGCCTCAGTTTGGTCTCATACAATCAGTTTTACTACTGGAGCAAACGTCACGTACACCAACAATAAAGCTTGTTGTAAAGAAGTGGGAAACACAGTGGTTTGACAGGCATTTATTTGCATACAGTGTGATTCCCACTCAAGTTTTGGCAGCTGTAGATGTGAGAGAGCTGCTTGATCACCATCCCCTCCATGCAGCCAAGTCATACAGAGAGGATGATGACAGCTTATACATTTCCCTGCGCTGTAGACTTTTTTAGATAATCAGCTGACTGCCACCAGGTGTGTTTGTGTGTGTATGTATGTATGATACTTGCAAATAGTATTTTGACAGGTTTTTATTTGTTGAAAAGGACTTGCTTAACATTGTCCTCATATTAGTTTAGTTATTAGCAATACATGCTGCGTGGCCATTGCTTGAGGATGATCAGTATTTGACTACCGGGATGGCAAGAACTACTGGACTTCTGGGATGAGATGATGTTATGGGACTACTGGGATGTTAATTAAATGACTACTGGGATGTGAAGAGTTGTACTGTAAGTATTTTTGGTTTAATCACTTAATGTCTATATGCTCCATTTACAGTCTTCGTCACTGCCACTGTTATGTTTTAGAAGTTACATTTTTTAAAGACACCTGCATGGTCCAAGAAAGCAAACTTGTCACCTTTTACACCTAAAAACAGGACACTTGGGTTAAGAATTTCTGAGCGGTTTTGTGTCTGAAACCATGTGCACCCTCTAAAAGTGTGCTGCACCACTGTCCACATAGATTTACAAATGTATTGTAACGAACGGCAGAGAGTGCACCCTACTGGTCTCGAATCGGGGTCCCCAAGCCGGCTTCCTAACCGCAACACCAATAGGGGCAGTTCAGCTTGGCGGAGCTGTTATTTATCCTCTTATACTGCCCCGTGCTAGCTACACTATAAATCCTTAGGCAGTGAGAATACCAGCCAGTACACACTTTTCACACCATGCATACTGTATGCAGTCTTCTGAGTCCACTAGTCTAGTGTGGCAAAAACATGCACAGATTCATATATTGACCCCCACCCCATCTGTCACCTTGTTCACTATCCATCCAGGAGTTTACATACTGATGCACAGCCAACTATTCCAGGTGGCCGCTACTATTTATTATATTAACCTGGATTTTCTGTGTAGGTTGAACCTACTGTTGTACCTGCTATCCCAGCTACAAGCTCTAATGCCACATCAACTTCCACGCCTACAACCCCCATGGAGGAACAAGCAGCAGCTGTGGTACCAGTGAATCAGCTGATACAGACGATACACATCATTCCACAGTTTGTAAGTTCCACATTTAAGACTTGGGTGTCACTTTATTTAATCAACACTAGGCTGGGTAATTAATCAAACCAAAATCTAGAAACTAAACTGAATTTATCTTGTGTATGTTGATTGATCAAGATGATTTTTCTTTCTTTAATCAGCAAGTCCACCTAGATAAGAAATAGTAATTTTATTATTATCAAATAAATTTATTTGATTAGCCTTTTAAGTCCCCTGCTTGTTTTGCAGGAGTCCATGTCTTAACCGAAAATAGCTGATGTTAATTCACAATGCATTGCATTTCAATTCTTTGAGCTTTTAGATAAGCTAATTTCTAATTTCTTAAAGTGATACTGTCCCATTTTTGGAAATAAGCTTATTATGCACCTCTCCTTGAGTTGAATCATTGGGTTTTACCTTTCTCCTGTACTTCCAGCCATTCTCTGAGTAGGGCAGTGCAATTTTTTCCTCCAAGCTAGCAATTAACATTGAATCCTATGTGACCAGCTAGCCGCCAGCTGGTCGCATAGGATTCAATGTTAATTGCTAGCATGGATTAAAAATCGGCTCTGCTATACTCGGAGAATGGTTGGAAGTACAGGAGAGAGGTAAAACCCAATCATTCAACTCAAGGAGAGGTGCACAATGAGCTTATTTCCAAAAATGGGACAGTATCACTTTAAGCCCTATGTATGAGTGAAAACTCTCTACAAGCTCACAACACGTTGTGGTGCACTATGAGCTAATATTCATTCATTAATTGTAATGAAGGCAGTATTTTGAAATAATGGTGATATTGATTTGAATTCATATCATCCTTCCATAAATAAATAAATAAAATCTTCAATGTTGTCTCCTCTTGCAATTTTCTCAGGATGTTCGGCAGATTCTTACAGGCTTACCTGATGGCAAGCAAATTGTTGAGAGCCTTGATGATGATGATGTCATCACAACTAGCCAGAGATGTCTCCTCGTCCGTATCCTGGTGTCGCACCTCATTGAGAAGTTTGGAGAGAAGTACTTAAACATATTTTTTTAATTTATTTTTTTATGTTGAATAGGGTTCCTGTTAAATATGGCAACATTCTCATTTGAAAAGTAACATAATAACATGTAGTTTTTGAGGTCTGACATTGACCTAGATTTGCTAGGAAGAACCAACACCTTGGCGACTTTTCCAACTGCTATAGCTATTTTCTTGGGATATGACATGTTTCAGCATTATTTTAAAGGGGTAGTTTGAATTTCAGGACATAAAAAAATATGTATGAAATTCTCACTGTCATAGTTGATGCGAAGGTATTAATTAATAACCTGAGTCCTTTGTTCAAAGTTTTGATTTGGCTGGTTTACATTTACTCCACAAAACTCATTGGATTTGTATTGGTGACTTATTTTTTTCTTAAAAATGCTGTCAATAGGCATACTTTTATGTTTTTGCTATGCAACTTATCGATGTGCCTCTACTGTTGCCTGCCTGTGGGTGACCGCAGCACAACCTGTCCTTATGCAAGCTTTTGCATGTACATCGCATTGATAAAAGTTGCACAGCAAATACAGAAAATAGTGCCCAGTTGATGGACACAGCGGTTTTATAAAAGAAATAAATCAACATTACAACCACAATTAGTTTTGTGGAGTAATGTTTTTTTAATTTATTCCAGCCAACTCACAGGAACTACTTGATATGAATCATAACCAAAAACTCTCAGGTTCAAAGTTTTGAACACAAGAGTTTTGGGTTATAAAGTAATCCCTTCGCATTGCTAATATTAAATGTAAGTATTTCATACATCTTTATGTCCTACAATCCAAACCATCCATGTAAATCTAGTTTTCACTTTTTACCTGTGTGATGTGTTTTTTCTGTTTTACAGTCCTATGACAGAGACCAAAAAGGCCCTGGCATTGGGTTTGGTTCAGTCATTTCCCAGTTTGAAAGACTCATCAAGCAGTGGCAGTGTGAGTGTTTTTTGTTAAAGGTCATTGAGATATTTATTTGGGGGTGTCATGATTCTCAAACAGATTCAATTTATTTTTTACGGTCACAATACAATTTAAACTTCACCTAGTTAACTGGAGTCAGCCGAGGGCTCTAAACTAGGCCCCCTTCTGTTTGTGCTAGATTTCCAATGTAGATCACAATAGGATTTGTACATGTGCAATCACTGTCTAAATTAATAAAAAAAAAATCCTTAAAAAGTCTTTGATAAAAAATTGCGAACCTTAAATTGTCTTAAATTTGCCAAAATTTGGCTGGAAGTCACAACTGTGATGCTCTTTGAGCCTGTAGGCCAGACAGATGTACAGACAAACCCTGTTCTCATTGTAGCCCACACAGACAATCTGTCAATCAAAACCTCATCTCTATTTATCAAAGATTTTGATTTCTTGGCAGGAGATATGGTACACCCCTGGACGCAACCACCGGCCAGCCACAGGATTCCTGGAGGAAAGGCTGCGCAACATCAGGAAAAGGCTGAGATCAACCAGCAGGTCGCGGCACGCGGCACAGACACCGCCCCAAATGCCAGAAGGTAGCGCTCTTGCGAGGGCTCTCATACCAGGTAATTATTAAACTTAAAAATTATTTGATGACGCAAAACATCTATATTTTAGTGACTGACAACATTCTTGTGTTCTTTTTTACAGAATGTAACTTATCAGATGAACGTGCGTCACAGCTTAAGGAATGGTTGAGAAACAATTCACAGCCCCTCAGCCAGGTAGAGACCTACATGAAGGACACAGCAGTCTACAGGGCCAAGTGCATTAGGGACAACAGTTGGACCATCAATCAGATCCTCGAAGAGTTCCCTCGCCTAATGACCAAAGGCATGGTAAGTTTAGGGAAATATGATCTCGCATACGATGAGGATGCATTGTTTATAAGGTTTTATTGGTGTGCCACATTGAATTTGTTTTAAAAATGTGTTTTCCATTTTATAGATTGCACAGGACTTTCTTGTCCTGCATGGGGACGCTTCATCAAAGTTGTTTGAAACTTGGCTACCCGTTTATGCTGAGAAGATCCTGTACCTGGCAAGACGGGAGGGGAAGCTGACATTGCCCCTGGATGGATTAACACCAGGTAATATATTCTTGTTTGCAAATCTTGCGAATGTCAGTGTTGGTTTTTGTCAGTGTAAGGTTTCCCCAGCGAGGCCGGTGTTGCTCACTAGGCTACGTTTGACCAACAAGGGTAGAAAGCTCACAACAAGACCGCTAGCCTAACTAGTTCTACCTAGTTCTCTGACAGGCAGTTCCACAACTGAGGGCCATAATGGCTGAATGCAGCCTCCCCGTGGGTTTTTGTTCTTTCTTCTGGGACAATTAAAAGGCCGGTGCCATAGGACCGTGAGGGTTGATATGATAAAAGCAGGTCAGATAAATAAGATGGTCCAAGACTAAGACATTTAAAAACTAATAAAAGAACCTTAATTATTCAATTATTTGTTGTATGTTTTTATTTTTTGTGAATCGCTTTGGTTTGCATTATTTATGTATGAAAAGTGCTATATAAATGGTTTGGTTTGATTTTGGACACATGGGGTTACCTCACCTGGTTTTCACTTTTTGTAGCAGCCTCCCGCAGTCTGGCCAGGTCTTGTTCAACGCCGTTCCCTGTCTCTTCTCCTACTCTGGTCAGGTTTGAGGTTAAAATAGCTCTTTCTCAAAGGCTGTCAGTTGATTGTCCCATTCGGGGCAAGAGCCCACACCGCGGTGACAGTCTGTCTGGGGCTTTGGCAAGCGCACCACACACTCCCAGGTGCTTCCGGGTTCTTTCTCTTCTTTTCAGTCCCCTTAAAAAACCAGTGGGCACACCCCTTCCTCTGAGAGCCCCACCTTGAGATCTCTGCCAGCTTCCGGCCCAGTAATAGTGGGATTAACTAAACTACAAACTAACCAGCTGCAGGGTGGGAATTGGCTGCACATAACAATTAGCATAGGTTTTATTTTAGTTGGACACGACAAAATCACAGCTATGCCATTCCACATTGTACCTATAATGTCTTCCTACAGATGCAGTTGGGGAACTGGCCCTGAGGCAGCTGCCAAGATTGCTTCCACCAACTGCTTACAAAGTTGGCCGTGGCCGTGGTGCAAAAGTGGTTCGCCACACCTTGGATGAATGCAGCTTGGCCTTCATCGACCATAAGCCTGTAAGTTCTCCAGCACATATGAGGGGGAACTTTATTCATTTTATTAACATATACCTGTTATTCCTGGGCTCATTAATGTGTGCGCGCATGCACACACACACACGCATATCCAGGTTTGTTTTACCATACTTGTGGAGATAGGCATCAAAAATAGCTTGACAATATTTGGAAAACAGCTTATCTACAAGCTTACAACGTGTTGGTCACCATCTAACCATTCTGGGCTTCTAGAACACCTCAGCAGTGGCACAGGCTGATCACCCCTGTACCACACCACACTGATGCAGTTATTTGTTCTAAATGGGCACCTATCTGACCACCTAACCTGGCTGCCTATCAGCCAGATAGGATGGTCGGATAGGTGGGCCGCACGCATTTTCAGAGCATGTTTATTGTAATGATAAACCATCAATTGATTTGTGGCCTCTTAGGTCAGTTAAGGTTTGAATCCTTTTTTTCTGTAATGTGAGCTATATGCCATAACTATCAAGACAAACAAAAAAGGTTTGGAATATTTTGTTATGTGCAATGAAAGGTAGACTATTTAAATTCAACTTTTTTTAATTAGAGATGCGCTGAATCTTTTCCAAATTGTAAACCTAACTAGTCTTTATCTTAAAGCGATACTGTCCCATTTTTGGAATTATGCTCATTTTCCACATCTCCTTGAGTCAAGTAAATGATATTTACCTCTGTACCGTTGATCCAGCCATTCCCTGTGTTTGGCGATGCAACTTGTTAGCATGTTTCATGTCAATTGCTGGAACTGGACCTGACCTCAACGCTAACAACAGTTAGCACCACACTTAAACTCTATGCAGGATTCCCAGTGTCCGCACCATTTAAACACCGTATCTTGAGAACTTGAAAACTGTAATAACATTAACAAGAAATGAAACATGCGATTTCTGAGAGTCTGATTTGACCAAGAACTATATTCTCGAGTCGGCGTAATAATCAACGAACAGGCAGCATCAACGAGTCAGGCAGTGTCGGCACATTGATATAGAACAAGAACACAATTGTAGTCTCAGCAGATTATTACGCACAGAGTTTAAGTGTGGTGCTACCTGTCGTTAGCTTTACGGTCAGGTCCGGTTCCAGCAGTTGACATGAAACATGCTAACAAGTTGCGCCGCCAAACACAGGGAATGGCTGGATCAACGGGAGAGAGGTAAATATCATTTACTTGACTCAAGTAGCAGTGGAAAATGAGCTTAATTCCAAAAATGGGACAGTATCGCTTTAAGGACTCACAATGTCTATTTTTTAATTCTACGACAGTTGGTAGACATTTGGTCCTTGCTCACTTATACTCTCTCACTTGCTCTCTTGCATTCTTTCTTTGTTTCTTTTTTAGCCTGGAACTAACATGGTGGAGTACCTCCATGAGGCCAAGGCATCCAGGCCATACCCTCATGTCTTGACACTGGGAAATAACAATCACCATCCATCTCAAGCCTTTGTCATCATCGCTGGACAGGCTTTGGAGCAAGACGCACTGCTTCAGGCTATCGATGTCTGCTTCAAGGCATTCTTCATCTTAGACATTAAATACCCAAAAGAGTGTGAACATGTGTGGGAATTCCTACAAAGTGTCATTTATGAAATTCCCGGAGGGGAGTCCAAACTAGTACGGTTTCTCCAAAGTAGAATACTTGCTTGCCCTCAAGGGCAGCTTGTTTCTGCCAGGCAAACAGGTGTTAGAAAAAATGGACCCTGTTAACTGTTGTCAGTTGTTTTACTGACACTGATGTGAACTGTTCCTGTTCTTGAACATTTTATATTGTTATTTTGTAATAAATTTTTTCGAAGATTCCAGTATTGTTTAAGTGTTTATTGCATAATATATGCTTTGCATGATCAAATCTAGCATGTATTTTGTTGTAGGTTTGTAGTTGAACATTTTTATAGATATGGGTAGTGTATTGCAATTTATTTGGATAGATTACTGAACAAATATATGTAGTTGAAACAACACAGAATTGTAATTAATTTGACCCAGCATTTGAGTATAATATATAACAAATATGTGTGGTTGAGTTTACCCAGATTTATAGTTAATTTGACCCAGCATTTGGGTAGGATATTTAACAAATATGTGTGGTTAAATTTACCCAGATTTGCAGTTAATTTGACCCAGCATTTGGGTAGAATATATAACACATGTGTGGTTGAATTTACCCAGATTTACAGTTAATTTGACCCAGCATTTGGGTAGGATATTTAACAAATATGTGTGGTTAAATTTACCCAGATTTACAGTTAATTTGACCCAGCATTTGGGTAGAATATTTAACTCACCTGTTGGGTTAAAATGGACCAACCCATCTTGCTGGGTCAAATTAACTACTGCTGGGCTGGTGCTATATTGACCCAGCAGTTGAGTTATAAAACAGCCCAAATTGGGTTATTTTTAACCCAACTGTTTTTAGTGTGTAGGTGTTTTATAAAGGCCTCAAAGGTTTATTAGATACAACAATAAAGAAGTCGTGGGGAAGTTTAAAGCAGGATTATCTTGTGAAAACATCTCATGGATAATGGAAAGCGGATGGTATAAAGTCCAAACCTAGCAAAACATGAGCGTCCACCTACACTGACACGCCAGGCAAGGAGACTATAATCAGAGAATCCAAGCAGCCTTTGTTAGATCTAGTGAGAGAATCTGTCCACAGGACAATATTAGTACTGGCTTTTATGGAAGAGTGGGCAAGAAGAAAGCCATTTTTCAAAGAAAGAAAAAGAAGTCGTGTTTGCATGTGTTAGATCGGCCCAGTCAAAGTCCAGCCCTAAATACCAGTCCAGGTTACTTGAAAGTTGCTGTTTATAGATGCTCTCCAGCCAATCTGACTGAACTGGAGCCATTTTTCAAAGAAGAAAGGGCAGAAATTGCATTCTCTTGATGTTTAAATGGAGGTAGAGACATGTTACAAAAGACTTGTTGTGATTGCAGCAAAAATTGGTTTAACAATATATTGTTTGAGTACACACTTTTCACATTTCATTTTACTTACTTTGTTTGAGGTACTTTGCCGAATCTACTGTGCTGGTCTATCACCATCACTAAAACCTGCAAAAATACATTTAAGTTAGTGATGTAATATGACATAAATATGAAAAAGTTGAAGGGAAATTAATACTTTTACAAGAGCAAACACTGAACACTGAATGTGTCAAATATTGAAGATAATGAAGGGATCTCATTATTTCAGTCCCGTTCAGGCATTCAACATCTGCACACAGTTCTATGCTCGCATGAAAAATCTATTCAATGAGTATCTCCTGGTGCTGCTAGGGAAATTTTGCCTCAGGGTTCATTAAAGTTTTATCTAAAACTCTTCACTGACTCATTGTCTCTGTAATAAGAAAAACTCTGTAAAAGGCTCTGTAAAGTGGTAAATACATTTTGAGTGTCACATAACCCAGATGAAATGACTCATTTCACCATCAGAATTTGATCCATTTAGTCTGTTAACAGTTGGAGACTATGATTGTTTTACTAAAAATTGTTAAAAACAGAAAAATAAGGCAGTAACTTGAAGCTTAAATCTTGTTTTTAAGTCTTGAGGTATAAAGGCTTACGGCACATGCTGGTTTTTCACTTCTTTTCTAAAGATCACAACCTCAATGTTGACATGTTTTAATGGGGTTTGGACAACAGGTGAGCTTTACGGTACAGAGGAATTAGGCGTTGAACTCACACATGCATGCGCACACACACACACACACGTATGCAAGCCCCCCCCCCTCATCCACCCACACTCCTCCCCCCGCATTCCTTCTTTCATGAAATATTTATGAAAGAATCTCCTTCAGCATCCATGTTCATGCAAAGAACATCAAACGGGTGGATTAGCAGAGACTGACACGGCGACATTGGATGCGCCTCGTGATCATTTGATCGATCCTCCCCGTCCGCGTAACCGCCGGAGATCTGCAGCTTTATTATTATCCAAGCCGTAGTTCTGAAATGTTATCTTTTGGCCATTTAGAACCGCGGGTTTAATTACAACAATCAAATGTCTTGAAATGGAAAAGGTAGGAGTGTGCATGCATACAATAAACAGAATCAAATGCACAGCTGGAACCGTCAAGGCTGCAACAAGGTCGTCATTTTTTTTTGTTCCCAGAAATATGACTTGACAGCTACACCTACTGTGTTCCCATTTCTATTATCCACACTTTCTATTGGAACTGTTGCAAAGTGAGCCATGATGATGATTGCAGTGCCTCTACCAAATGATGATTAACAGCATATGAATCAACCGAAAGTACATTGAGTATAAGCAGAAATGGCATCCTGTTCCCTAATGGGAGCATGATTGGTTTGGTCTCTTCTTTCAGGTCAGTTATGTCAGCCATATACATCTGACCACTTTTAATTATTAACTAAGCTACATTAGGCTTAGTGCATTGATTGAATCCCAGACAGGACATTATAAAAGCATGTTGTTAAAAGGAAAAATCTTACTTGTTGCTCACCCTGGAACCAGCTGCTAAAAAAAGCCTCCTTGGTTAGAAGCTTTTTAGGAGATGATTTGTCATCCTGTTTTTCATATTTTTTTGCAGCACATCTCAACAAAAGGAGGAGATCCAGGCACCGAGGTGAACGGTACACGTTTTATGCAGTGGTTTTGGTTCATGTGGGTGAGAAAGGAGACGTTGTTTTTGTAGCCTTGAAAGCCTGCCGTTCCAAGGCTGCTACATATGTTATTTCAGCAATGCTTTCTGGGTTGTTTTTCCTTTTTTCTGCCAGTATGTGCGTTCATGATAACAGCAAGGCTGGTCAGTGACACATCTTCTCTGCAGTCTGCAGCCTTTAGTATCAAAGAGCTATTTCTGGCCTGAAAAAGAATGTCTGTCTGAAGCCTCAAACATAATTTAAGCCTTATAATTAGTACATTTGCACTGCTCTGTTGTTGTGCAGCAATTATGAAAACAGTCTCTTCCATTCTTCCACAGCCAAATGGAGTGTGATCATTCTTGAAAGGTGGTTCAATATTACCTTGAAAAGGTTGCTCCTTTCTCTTTTATTGTTCCCAATTGTTACTGAAGTTTCATGCATTGGGTTGTTAATTTGAGTCTAGGAGTTCAGTTAGAGCTGAATCAAGCTATGCTCAAAAGTCAGTTTTGGCATCTGATTAGACTTCTGTTCCTGTCCCAGGTTACATACAAAACCAAATTTATGATTTTTTTTTTTACCTGTCCATGCATTTTAAAATATTTAGTTGCTTCAGCAGGGTTAGCATCAATGCAGACAGAGCGTCTTTACACAATTGAATGTTTCTCTAAGCTTCTGCCATGTTGCTGCTCTGGTGCTTCTTTTACAGTGATTGTATACTTCTTCGCCAATTGGCTTCTTGGGTGTTTTTGTTAGTTGTTAACTTTGATTAAGGCATATACATGCAAATATCGGTGTGTCAATCAGAGTTGGAGAATTCTGATATTCATTTGAGTATTTTGTTTGCATGCACTTCAGTTGTCCATTTATACTCAGATTACAGCAATAATACATGTTTTCCCAAGTGTCACGTAAACAAACTGACTGGTAATGGAAACGTTAGTCGTAGCCACTAGTCTCCTTCCAAATTACTATACTTGACAACTGTTTTAGAAGCGCAACAGCTCACTTCAGAATGTGGCATATGGTGATTATATAACAGCTAAGAGTGTCAAACAATGCACAAGCAATGACCCTTAGTTGTGATATAATGACCACAGACCACAGCCTGTCGCTGATACACAGCAGTTCTGTGACCATGTGGTACACTAACAGCTGTGAGAGTGTGTGTGTATGTGTTAAGAGGAAATTGTTCATGTCAGCATGACAGTAATTCTACTTCCTTTGTGCGTGTTGGTCTGCTCCTATGGTACCCACAGATTCCTTTTGGTCAGGCTAAGAAGGTAGAAGTGGTCTGTTGAAGGTGAGGAGGGAGGGCGGCAGGCGGCTGCAAGGTTATAATTTTTATTCATTTGTTATTATAGATTATACATTGTTAGTATTGCAGATTAATGTATTTGCAGTTACATTTTTCCTGGGGTTAATTTTTTTTTGCCTCAGTTTTATGAACTACTTTTGATACTGAAGGACTAAAGGAGATTAAAAGTTAAAAGATTTTCCAGTGCACAATTCACATGTCAACCTTTCTTTAGCAGAACAGTGGCCATGAATTAAGATACCAGCTAAAACCTAAAAGAAAAACAAAAAACAACAGTTAACCACCTTAATGAATAGTAACCCAACTCACAATATCGTAACTTATTTTAATTAAACATATATATGATCACGATCACATGATAACATCAGACATAGCTACTACACAGACAGTGTCCACGTTCATTCATACCATAGGTAGATGCCATATTAGCCATCTTCTCACTACTGTCACTCTCAACTTTATGGTAATAGCAGCCTTTGTTACCATGGAAATTGCCTGGTATTTCTTACCACTACCACTGTCATCACTTGCCACTACAGATAACACTAGGCAGAGACACGTACAAGAATGAGCTGGGCGAAATGAGGTAGATAAACACTGGAGATGTGCATTCATAGCAGAGCTGCTTGGCATGATTGCAGCTGAAAAGGGGAACAACCTTATTTCCAATTTTTACTGTTTTTCTCTTTATGCAAACACACAAACACATTGTTTAACGGCACATGTGCCTTTGTGTGAATGAAAACCCTGACCGGCATATCAACATTAACTATAGGGGGGGGGCTTGCTGTGATCAATTACTAGTCGAAAGCAATTAAGATAGTTCGCAGGTCAAAGAACATTTTTTTCTTTCTGAAGTTATGTAATATTCCTGAGATAAAGATGGAGCCACAGGGAAATCACGGAAGCTTGATTCATACAAATTGTGCTATCAATTCAATTTTTAATTTAAACACACTTGGTGTAATAGATCTTCTTCTTCTTTTAATTTCATTCTACATTATTGATCAAGCCACACTATCATCAGCCCGGCCCCAAGTTGTTCTGAAAAGGGCTCTCTGACCTTCAGAAGAATATTGAGAGTGAGTCCATCCTTATTTGACCAGAGAGACAGAAACCCTGAGAGACAGGTGAAGTATAAATGCAGCAAAAAGGTGGAGGCGTCCATAAAGAGAAAGCAGCAGATAATACAGCGACAGTCCTAATAAAAGCATGCGTGAGTAGCTGGGAGGCAGAATGTGGTTGAAAGCTTCTTCTTATTTTTCTCCGCGCAGTTTAGCAGACGAATCAAAGGTTGACGGAAAGTGTGGGCCCAGGGGAGACCACGTACAGTACAGGAAGGTCAACGCCCTGTGTCATGAATGTATATCAAATGTCTCTTTGGCTCAGCGGTGATTACAGCGTGTGTGGGTGTTTCAACAGTTTTCCTCTGCGGGACATAACAAAAATATCCTGTTTTTCTCTTCTGAATTTCACACAGAGAGCAGATAGATACATATTAGTTGTTTTTTTCAATGCATCTGAAAAAAACAAACAGAATATTTGTTACTCAATATATATTCATATATAATTGATATCTGTCAGAATGCCGTGGCAGCTTCTCCTAAATTAGTTTCCATTTATTTCTGACAGCATCATTGTGTGTGTGTGTGTGTGTGTGTGTGTGTGTGTGTGTGTCTATCACTGGAGAGGAATGGACAGTGATGACATATGGCTACAAGTCAATGATGCTGATGCTGATGCCAACAATAGCCATGTTTCCATTGCAAGAAAATTGGGGTAATTTTACAGAGTCAGCCCTGTTGGTGTGTGACTCCACGGCAGGAACCTCCCACAGGGCTTTTTACAGGGATCAACAGAGTAACTACTCTGGGATAAGTACTCTTTTTGTCACTCTCTTCAGTTCCTGTAGAAGTTTCTGCCCTCTTTTTTTTTTTTTTTTTTTTAAACCAGGAACTCATGCAATGGAAATGCAGCAAATCATAGAACAGCAGTTTTGTTCCAAACCTCTTGCCTGATAACGTCACATCTGACTGAATGGGTAAACTAGCCTACATTCAGCTGACCTGTGTTTGTGTAACCTGGATGCCATTTACAGAATCTCTCCAGCCTTTTTGGATATTTAGTAAATATCATATGAAGTCTACATCAGAATGTGATTTTATTGTAAATTGTGAAGTATTTTTGTAATTACTGATTTTAACTCCCAGATAGGAACTATTCTACAAACATCTGTTTTTTGGATTTGTATGATAGCACACAGTAGGGATGGACTGAAAAGGGAACAGCAGACATGCAAGACATACAGGAAAGGGCCACCTGCAAAGAGGCCTGTAGCCTCTGCAGGGGGCGGCCTCTCTACCCACTGTGCAACCTGCCACTCTGACCCATATTTATGTAACCTGGAATGGTTGGATGTTCCTAGTAACATAAGATGAGAACATATCTGCAAAGCCCTGGTCTAGATTTTGTTTTTTAAGGTAAACATCATCTGATCTTTTCCTGGGTGTTGAGGAAAAGATCAGGTTTAGGGTTAGAAACCATCTCTGGGTGCAGCTCACCATGCGTCTCTTTAGAGGAGGAGCACCGGGGTTATTGGGGAGAGATCAAATGGGAGTCTCTGCTGATTACCCAGATGGCAGCGTTTCCGCTCCTGAGGCAGAGCTTCTACCCTCTGGATCCTGGAGACGACTGCACATATATTGTTACTAATTTGCTGATTACTGCTAATTAGCACTTACTCAGGCCATTGTGCAAATTGGAGGAGCTCATGGGATTACAATTGACTGTGATAACATAATATAACAAATAAAGATTGATTGAAAGTATTGTCAAAAGTATTGGGGGTGGGGGGGTGGGGGGATAATAAAAAAAAAAAAAAAATCACCAGTCTGTTCCTGACTGACTCTGAAAACAGCTGCTGCTCATTCATTTCAAATTGATTAAATAGTCACTACCACAGTGCTCCTGAAGTGGAAAGCAAATGATGCATCATACTGAGGAGGAAAAGACATCCTTCATTACAGTGAATGTCTTACTAAGAGGTTATTTACTACTATAAAAACTTGTCATTAACATACTTATCACAGCACACATTTTGAGCCAGGAGACTCAGGAACTGCAGCTTAACTGAATCCAGCCATCATTAGTTTCATTATTTACACCTGTGCTCGTCTTCCTGTGACGTCAAATGGTCTTCTGCAGCAAAACAAAGATAAATGAGATAAATAATACATTGGGAACAGTGGGAGGAATACATTCATATTCATTGGGCTGCTAGGGCTGTTGAAATTCTGTATTATGTGACACAATGAAACAGCTGGTGGTGAACATTCGGAGGCGCTCTGCGAGTCTGTGACGCCGCCGTTTAGAGCGACTTTGCCACTAGTTGAGATCTGATTGAAAGAAGACCCTACACCGACATGTTTGTTCAATACTTTTTTTTTTGCATTTCAGTGACAATGCGCTGAATTCCTATGCTACTCAAACCAGAAAAGAGTTCCAATGATACCAGCACACCTTCACTAGGATTGAGTGGGTTTTTTTTCGTAGTCGATATTTACCATTTATTTTCACAGGGTGGAAAAGCCTATAAAACAGCTTTTAGGCCACAGTGGGGCAATAAACTCTCCTGAAGCAAACAGGATATATTTTTTGATGATTGCCTAAATGCCTGAGAGCCAGACAGGCTATTAAGAAAGAAAACAGGAGCAGATTTGAGAAGAGAAACAAATCTTAGAAGAATTGAGACAGTAAAGCCTTCCTAATGCTTCCTCATAAAAAACATATTAGTGTAAGAAGTGCTGAAGCACATCTTTGCCTACAAATAATAGACTGGACAAGAGGAAATAGGCAGATGAGAAGTGGATGGTAATGGAAGAATGAAAGGAAGCTTTGGGTACCTAAACAAATGTAAAGGGATCTAATTTGAGGCACTGAGCCATCTCATTTCCTGCAGAAATAACCAAACCAAAGTAGATTTGAAGAAAGTCTCCCACCCGTTCAAAATGTTTTTTCTTCTTTTGCCTATAGTTCGAGGTTATATGATGTACATCATATATGCAGTTAATCAATGGAAGTTTGTTTACACAATTATTGTTTCAAGGTGCAGGTGTAGGAGGATGATTTGAGACATCACAAACTAATCTAGTACGCAACTTGCGTGAGAGTGAAACGTGAAGACTCTAGAGCTCAAACAGAGAATTAACTTCACAGTAGTAGGAGACATGAAAAATGCTGGCTTTTTCATAGTTTCTGGAATTTTTAAAGAGGGAAAAGGAGTAAAAGGCCGTTTAAAGAGGTAATCATATTTTTGTAGATGAAATCATTTTAGACACAAATTATTAATCAAAGTAGAGTGTTCTTTTACATTTTAAGACATGTCTGAAGGGGATCTTTGAATATTATATGTTTAACTTGGTCTCTCCCTAAAATGTGAAATTCAGTACTTAATTCACATTTGCGCATTTCCTAATGAAATTTACCAATAAAATGAAATCAATAGATTTGTCATTCTGGTGGTGGTCTGCCCATGTTATAGAAGTTGGTGGTTTGATGCAAAACATCTCGGACACTTAAATAGTCTCAGAGGATTATAAATTTTTTTTTTTTTTTTTTAATGAAAATTGGCAGCCGGGGACAGTTTTTCCATCTCCACTTGTAATGAGAGAGATACATGTCCCAGCACATCATTAGGACCGAATGTTGAGAACGGCACATCCCTGTCTTTCTGTGTGAGAGAGAGAGAGAGAGGTTTATGGGGCTTTTCTTAGTCTTTATCCATTAAGTCAACATTAGACGCTTAAAGGCCCCATATATTACAATCTTCCTGGGTTTGATTCGAAATTGTGATTGTGAACATCTCAAAAAAATTTAAACAGCTTTTTTAGGTATTGCATGCTGCCTATTAGAGATGTCATTTCCTAATTATGTTCATTTAATTTGAATCAACAGCTTTCAAAACTATTTCATTTGTTTTTCATTTTAAAATCATTCAATTTTAAATAATTGTAATTATTATTATTTTCTTTTCAATTTCAAGTCTTTGATTTTGATAAACAGTTTTTAAAGTGTATCTTGATCCATTTAATGCTTTACATAAAGCCCTTTTAATTACCTTGTTGAAATGCACTCTACAAATAAACTTGCCTTACATAAATCACAGCCACAACAGCTGGTGAATCAGGCTACTGGAGTACAGGTGTATAGTGATGATGAATACAGCATTTTATTTCCTCTGAAACCTCAGACATACAGCAACATAAGTCATAGTCAGTAATCTTGTTAAGCATTCTCCAGCTGAGGGTTAACATTTCATTTCCATGTAACTCTAAATAGAAAACTCTATGGATGCTGTGTGAATAAAGAAAGAAAAACATTGAACTTTGTTCCTATATGTGTGTACATTTACTTTATATAATGAATTATGAAATGGTTTAAAAGCCATCATGGTGTTGGCTGAGGAGGAGATTTTCCCTTTTTCTTATGGCAGGCGGTAGAATCTATACGAAGACGCCTACACAAGTTTCCACTCTCTCTCTCTCTCTCTATTTTTTTTCCAAATTCTCACAGCTAAGCCACACGGCTGAGACATCATGCTCAGGTCCTGCTGCATGTGTGGAGTGAAGGTGGATGAAGACTCTGATCTCAACAGCTATACAGCTTTTTTGTTGCCTCCGAAATGTGATGGAAGAGAACTCTTTGACTTCTCAGCTCAAATTCTCTACTCTGAAGCCACAAACTAAATGCAGTTATCAACCCCAATCGTCTGCTGCAAAAGCAATGAATATAAATATCAGTCTGACACCACAATAGCATTCAAATGAATCCATGTAGGTTTCAGTATTTTCACATAGACCAAGAGAAGCACGTCAGAGAGTTGTCTGTATGGCACTGCCCTCTGGTGATGAAGCTATGGAGTAAAGGAGCTTTTCTTTTTCTTTTTAATTCATTATTTTCTGAATGCAAACTATATATATATATATATATATATAAATTATAACTAACTGCCAAATATGGATACAAAAACTGCAAAATGGTAATTTCTCTAATAATGTTATTCAAAAAACTTAAATAAGAACAACAATTACATATTAAAGCAATTTACATAAAATGCATAATGATAACAGAATGAGACAGAAATACAACAGATAAAAAGGGTATAGTATGAAAGGATTTTCAGCATAGTATCTCTGAAACAAGTGTTTTTAAAAGGGTCTTGTTTTGCCGTTTTCCAACAGTAATGCAATCTGCTTTCTCACACACTCAGTCTACAAACCCTGTTCCTCTCTTCTAGTCAGTCAGAGAAACATGAGTCTAGAAGCGAGGGGCTTTTAAATATATATGCAGAAACAGGCCCTGAAAGTGTAGTTGGCGTTTACAAAACAGCCATTTCAATAAATAGTTCATTTCCAGGAGAAAATTCTGATGTAGTATTAGGGCTACAGTAAAAATTAACTATTATAAGTCATCTATTTTAAATGCCAAGAATAGTTAATGTAATGAGAATAAATTCCTTATGAGAAAAAAGTTATTGTAATAAAAAAAAAAAACTTGGGGAAAGAGTAAGAATCATTTTCTCTTCCACAAGAGAGAAACCATGTCTGTGTAGTTGTTTCTTCGGAACAGAATCAATCATTTACACAACTGTTTTAAAGTCACATCATATTATGACTTTACTGTCATAATGACTTGACTCTAATACAAGTTTTTTTTCTTTACCTAATCTTCCGTAGTAGAAAAGGAACAAACGTATATATTGATGTAGAATACATTTGGGGTAATGGGTGGAACACTAAGAGAATACCAAAGTTAATGGGACATTAATAAGTTAATCAGGGTAGCTGTGGAAGGGTGTGTCTGCGCTGCGAACTTTCTCACGATCCCATTGGCTGGCTTGCTTTAACCCCCCTACGTCACGACCCTACGTCGTGACGTCGTGTTGTTGGAGAAGGGGGGAGGAGAGGGAAGCTATCGAGCATCGGCGAGAGCCACCGAATAATGCTCGTCAGCCAGGTGAGACTCGGCGGAATAGAATGTCGGTAAAGCCGGCGGGAAGGTAACAGACGCTGGCGGCCGTCTGTCGCTTCGCCGCCGCCCTCAGACAGTGACGGACATTCATAACCAGGTCAGGGAGAGCTCACGGTGACATGTTAGCCGAGAAGCTAAGCTAACCGGGACAGAGTGTGTTGGGTCTCAGTCCATGTTATCTTAAGGACTGAAACCAGGCCTAGGAACTGTGTAACCTTTAAACTGTTTAACCCGACGGTAAAGCAGGGTAATGCCATGTTTTACTTTACTTATTGAGGATTAGCATTTGTAGACAGGTTATCTTTCTTGCCAACGTTGAAAGTGTTTCACCCATTGCTGCAGGAACCAGTGATCACACGATGTTTGAATTGGAACCCAATAGTGTATTTTAGCTCCATCACAGATTAAAGTCAGCTGCATGAACAGTGAACTTATGAATATTCTGGTCTTGTAGTTCTATGGTCCTGAGAAAAGTTAAATTCATCAATTAAAAAAAAATTAATATTGAAATTACATTTTTATAAATAAACTCAAAGTTTTGGAAATGCGGTGTATATCCGCTTCAGAAGTACCTGTGTAATAGAATATATGTGGTTCAGTTCAGCTACATAGAAATGTCTTTATTGGTTTAACAAAACTTTGTTTGGGCAGGTTAGTTCCGTCATTTGAGATGTAAATTTGTGCAGTCTCGTAGCCTAGCTAACACCAGACCAGGTTTGGGAACTACCCGTTCGTTTGTTTTGGAGACATGCTTTATGCAAGCTGAGAGCTGCTTACTGGACCCTGCAAATTTCTGTCAAATGCATCTGCACATAGCCTATATCCAATGGTAATACACATACCCAATGGTGTACCCAGTGATGATTAAATAGTTTAGTTCCAGTTGCTCATTTTTTGAACTAAACTTGTGATCTAAATCCCTTAAAACATTTTCTAAGGCTATGTCTGAAAGGCAAATTACCATGTTGGATCCACAGTTATCAACAAAGTTGCTTCTGTGTTTCGTCATCATCTTGCTGCTCCCTGTTCTGTGATTGGCTTCCTCACTGAGGGGAAAATTGGTTCCTTGGTAGCCACAGTTAATTTGAGTGCAAGTAAGGATGGGTTAATCCAGGCTAGAAGTGCTACGAAAATGACAATTGTATGGTTTGGCTTTACTCTTATAAGGCTTGTAAATGACCAGTGGTTCTACTTGAATATGTTCTAGTATTTTCTTTGATAAAGAACTGAATATCTTCAGCTTGCGAATATTTGGTCATTTCAAGTTTATGGTCATTTTATGGACCAAATGTGTAACAGTATACATGAAAAATAAGGATAAGTATGAAGAGTTCCTGGAATGTTGTTGGTGAAAATGTGTATAAAGCCTGAAAGTTGATTTTATGGTTTCTATGTGCAGTGATGAGCAGTGACTCCAGGTCAAGGTTCATCAGCGTTCAGTGACCTTTTCATTCATCCAGCCAGCATCCTCCAAACAGCTGCAGGTACCGACTCCGTTTTCTTTGACCTCTATGGTGACAGAGCTTTGACAAGCCAATACTGGCATCTTGTCATGAGATTTCTATAATCATTGGTCCAGTCGGCACACTGTAGCATTCTTGGTTCTTCTCACCATCTCACTGAGATGTTTAACAAATTATTTTGATCTCAAGTTGCTGTCTGTGGGTATTTTCACTTGAGATAATATATTTGCATTCACCACAGTATTGATTATACGTCATCAGGGATAGATTATTATTAGATATAGATGTAGTACTATTAGTACCTTTTAAAATCTTTTAATGAATAATTTCAAACGTTTCTGAAATTGAACAAAACACAGAAACTAGCCACGTGTGTTGACGATCATGGCTAAGAACATAGCTGTTTCTGGACGAACTTGTTGAACTACATTCATTTGTTCAAATGTATGAGGCTTATGTTCACTGCCATTAGAGTGTAAGGAAGCTAAAGAGAATGGCTGAGTTCCCCCAGTCCTTTCTGAGCCCCCATAACTTAATTGGTATCAGTGGTAAGTGATTGAGTGACGGAGGGGTCAAGGTCTTAAAAGGTATGAAGAGGAATGGGACAGCACTTACAAACTTTCATGTTACCTTGACAATTGACAGCTGATCATGTTGTTTAAAAGGTACTGGTTTGAAGCTCCAACTATACAATACTTGCAACCCCACAGAAGGCACCATCAGCCAGATTTTATCATTTATTAAGCTCTTGAGTAACAAGCTGGGCATCTGTTATCTAAGGAATATAACTGTTTAATTGTTTATGTTATGCATTAACATCAAATGGAAAAATATGTTAGAGTTGTAGATGTTAAAGATAAATGTGCAATATTGGGGAACATTTTAATCATTTTTATGTGTTTTATTTAGTTATATTAAACTTTTGTTTTTCTTTGTGTATTGTTGCCAATGCTTCCCATATGCTCCTCATCAGTTCATTCGTTGTAGTTTTGTGGTGATTTACTTTTGCTCCCAGCCTCTTTGTAAACCCCTGTCACAACGCTGTAAATTGTGGGTACTACCCTATTGCATGCCGTGCAGACTTACAGAAAGGGTGCAACACCCCTAAACCCTCATGAATTTAGCATGAATGTTTATTTAAATATGCAAGCCTGTAAGGGCGGACATTGAAACTCACCCAATAACTGCAATGACAAGTTTATCCTGTGATCTATTGTGTAGATGATTGAAATTCAGAAAACAGGATGTGGGAACAGAAATTACTGCTAGAGCAGGAGAGAGCAGGCGATGGGTAATCCTAGTCCTGGAGGGCCAGTGTGGGTGCAGGCTTTTGTTCCAATCAGGCAGTAACATACCTGCTTCTACTAATAAATAAATTCTATATTATATATTCTATTATAAATTAACACTAGAGCATTTGCTAAGGACCTTCATTAGTAGAATCAGGTGTGTTACTTCCTGGTTGCAACAAAAGCCTGCACCCACACTGGCCCTCCAGGACCAGGATTGACTGTCCCCCATGGTCGAGCTATATTGTGAAAACATTTATGTAAAACAAACCAGAATTTTCCTTTTAATAGTGGTCACAAACTAAACCGATTTAAGGCATTTGGTACGGATCCTTATTGAAGCACTTCTTCCCTCAGATCATCTAGAAAAGCCAGTCTTTTGACCTGCCTATGACCTGCAACTCTCCTGATCTTCTCCTCAGCATGTGGTGACTGAGACTAAAGCCTGAAGGCGAAGTGGGTCCAGCAGCTCCAGCAGCAGCAGCAGCAGGCGACGGCGACGGGGGTGGCGGCAGCGGCGGCATTAAGCTTAGATGAAGAATGAAGAGCCCGGTGCACAGATGCAGAGATGTGGAGCACAGCCGTGGGCAGGCTGGAACTGGGGCAGGAGCCACCTGCCTGGTGGCCGAGCATCGCATCCCAATCTCCAAAGATGTCATCACTTCCTCCTCCGCCTCCGCCATGTGGTTCATCAGGGACGCCTGCGGCATCGTGTGCGCCGTCATCACCTGGCTGCTGGTGCTGTACGCTGAGTTTGTGGTGCTGTTTGTAATGCTGCTGCCCTCCAAGAATCTGACGTACAGCATAGTGAACGGGACTCTGTTCAACACCCTCGCCTTCCTCGCCCTGGCCTCACACCTCAGGGCCATGTGCACTGACCCTGTAAGTGTGGCTTTAATTATTATACATTTATATATATATAGTGTTGAATTATTCCACTTTTAGTACTTGCAGTTCATTTAGCCTCTGGCTTCTATTTTTATTGAATGATTAATAATCTGTTTTTCTCTCTTTTTCCAAAAGTTATAACCATTGTCAAATTAATTCTTATTACTTGGATTTATTATTTTGGGAGAAATCTTCATTCAACTTTATTCAAAAATCCAAAAAAAACCATCACAATTTGTGCATCTATTCATAGTGTTTGTCATGTTTCCTGCTAGGGGGCGGTGCCGAAAGGGAACGCGACTAAGGAATACATTGAAAGCCTTCAGCTGAAACCAGGGCAGGTGGTTTACAAATGTCCCAAGTGCTGCAGCATCAAGCCTGACCGGGCACACCACTGCAGGTAGTCTGACTGCCGCATTATTACAGGAGGCATTCACACACCCAAGCCCACGCTTACAACTGCAGTAGTTTGTTGCAATGAAGACTGTTCTGATACACTTAGCCCTTTGTTGCTTTTGTGAGATAGATTTTGTTCTTGTACAGTATTTCTCTTGATAGAAGTGTTGTTAACTTAATCTACTCTTCTCTCCCTTATTCACTGTAACTCAAAGTGTTTGCAAACGCTGCATACGGAAGATGGACCACCACTGTCCATGGGTCAATAACTGTGTCGGGGAGAACAACCAAAAGTACTTTGTGCTATTCACAGTAAGTTTGCTACTTCATGTGCGGATACCCACTGAAAACAAAAAAGGGCAGATCAATGTTGTTTAATGTTGCATTTCATGATCGGTGTGAAATCAAGACAGATCCAAATTAAAGAGTTTTCTACAGTGGATAGGACTGTTTCTGGGATGATTGCAGTGGTGTATGTTATAACTTACTCTTTGGTTTGGTTTGCTCTACTTTAGATGTACATTGCACTCATCTCTCTCCACTCTCTGACCATGGTGGTCTTCCATTTCCTCTACTGCTTTGAAGATGATTGGACAAGTGAGTATTTTGTCTTCATTTGTTTATAAAAAAATAATCTAGTCATAAAATTACAGTGTTGTTTTTTCTTTGGTGCATAAATACAAATATTGGGAATGGAATGGTTTATGAAAACCGTCAGAACCATTTGGTTTGACTATCTTGGTTCAGTTTGTCTGTTTTGCATTCGGCTCCTTTTTCTTGTGCTTTTTTCCCCTCATAGGCGAAGCATTTACCCTCCAGAGAAGCAGGTGGCTGTGCTCTGCCTAAAGCCGACCACCTGTAGTAAAGAAGGAGTATCAGTGTAGCAGATAGATAGCGGATAGTTGTTGTGGAGACTTGTGTGTGTATGACAAGTGCTGAAATAGCCAAAGTGAGTGTGGGATCACTTTGCATTTGTACTTTAACCTACGATGACAGTGGTAGGAAAGTTGTTGACAAAAGTGCAACAGTGTGCAAGGATTGCGCAACACTGGTTATTTATGTCAACATGACGAGCATGCCGACATGACATCATTCCAGCCAGAATCTCACCTACTTTTAACATCAGACCGCAACAATAATATAGCAGACTGCCTTATTCATTCAGTTTTACCCTGAAGACACAATTGAGTTTCCCAATGGAAATTGAAATGCCCAACCCCTAAAAAATACAGCATCAACAAAAAAAAAAGACTAAATATGGGGGGAATATGCCATCCAATGAAAATAGATTTTATTAGTCTTTTGATAACATACTCAGATTATGTTCATAGGCAAATTTGGCCTTTTCAGGGGTTTGTTGAAGATATGGAATGATTTATCTTTGCTGCTGGCGTCTATTGTTGTTTGCATTGACTGCTGTATTTCAAAGGAACCGGGTTGCGTAGCACACTAGAAACCCTCATGATTTGCAGGTCAGCACATCTGCAGACTGAGCTGTGGGCTGTCACGCAGCGTCCAGACCTTCACACCTCCTGTCCCTGTTCATTTATCATCCTGGGTGTAGTGCAACATACTGAACGGCTGAATGCGCAGCACTGATAATGTAGCATTAGTTTCTTTCTATAGATTTAAACGCTGCCTACATGTACTCATTTTAGTTCCTGTGTCTTGTCTTCACTCTCATTGGAATATCTGTTATAGTCAGATAACATGACTGACAGTGACAGAACATTAGTGAATGCAAGATGCTTCCTAGGTGGCTGAATCCACTTTTCATTAAGATATATTATTGATCAGTAGCTACAGTATCTGATTCCACAGATGTATGCAACTCATTGAATAAGACTTTGCATTGCAGGAGAACAGCCAAGGTGAAATTTCATTCTTTTACATTCTCAAATAATGCCATGCGTTCATATTGAGAATTTGCATCTGGAGAAAACCAGTCGTAATTGAGGACGAAAATGAAATCTTATCATTCACATAGCTAATATATGGCCCCACATTGTTGAGATATATGCTCCAAGGTAAAAATCACTGCTGAATTCCCATTCACAAATACTGTGAGCTAAACTCACCCCAAATGTACCGATATACCTGCATGCTTAAAAATGGTTGGAACAACACACACAAATTTCTAGTTTCAACAGGTTTCTCTTCGTCTATGGGCTAAAAACTAAAGTCAACTGCATATCAATTCAACGTAAACCTCCTGATCCCAAACCAGCACTAGTGTTCCCCTTCCACTGAGAACAGCAGGTGAAAGCTTTGCTTCATAGCTGCAGATGAGTCAGATTAAAGGTGCGTTCACACCGGATGCGATTTCACATTTTCAAGTGCTGAGATGTAAAGTCAATGCAAAGACTGAATTAGATATAAATTTTCGTCTCGTGACACAATAGAAACAGTTTTGCGATGGGTGAGATTTTGCAATTGTGTGACACGTTTTCGTCGGGTGTCAAGATTCCTCCACCTTCAATTCCTCGTCTGTTCTTTCTTTGCATGTTCTCTTCTCCTTTGTTTTTTCTTCTCTTCCCCTACTTAATCTTCCTTTGCTTTCTCCTTTTATTTCTCCCTTCCTCTTTTTCCTGTTTGCTTTTACTCCTCTGTTATTTTCTTACCGCTTCTTCTTCATCCTCTACCAACCAGGCAGTAACACACCTGATTCTACTAATAAACCCCTACAGCCCTTGCTAAGGACCTTAATTAGTAGATTCAGGTGTGTTACTATGGTGTGTGCAACTCTCTAGGACCAGGGTTGTTGACCCCTGCCATAAAGGATGAGTGAAGAGGCAAAATAGGCAGGCTTTGTGTATTTGAGCAGGGACGCGACAGCGTAAATTTCACAAAATGTTCATGTGACAAAACTTGAGCAAAAGGGTGACTGATTTTAATTTGACATGTGTTCATGGTGCCGAGGGGGAGATGCATCTGGTGTGAACGCAGCATAGTGCAGTAGTTTCTGTGATTCTAGTGTGTAGCAGCTCTTCATGCGATCCTCTTCTTTGCCCTTTCACTTCTCTACCTCCATGTCCCTCCATCCCCCAGAGTGCAGTTCCTTCTCTCCTCCAGCAACAGTCATACTCCTCATACTCCTGTGCTTTGAGGGCCTCCTCTTCCTCATCTTCACCTCTGTGATGTTCGGCACCCAAGTCCACTCCATCTGTACCGACGAGACCGTAAGTGACCCTCTCAGTGACCATACGGATCCATCCTCCTCCCCGCTTACCTCCCTTCTGCTCTTCAGATCATCTCCCTGCTGCTGCTCTTTTGTTTTAAAACACTAACTTAAACATCTTTGATGGTTAACAGCCAAGTGTCTCTCAGTCTGAGATAGAAAACACTGCAGGAAAGTCCCTGCAAGTCTCTGTCTCACTGAAAATGACGGGTCTCATGCAAGAACAGAGGTGTGTTTGCTTTACAAATTAGATTCAACAAACTTCATCTTTTTAACCTGCTTATACAAATTTGTTCTATCTATTCTATTCCAAGTTCTTGTGTGAGGCCTAAAGTCTTGATGCAAGTAACTTTCAAATAGAAAGAGACTTCAATATTGAGAGCCTTGAAGGGAAATTAATTGTGAATCTTGCAGAGTATTTATCAAATTGGGACATGCTACTCTGATTCATCACTGCACACAGTGATCAATGTGATCGACCTGCAGAGCTGAATCAGACACTGACCCACCCCTTGTTATCGATGTAGTTACTGCTGTACAAGTCAATTTAAACTATCACTCTATTAAACATAGGGCCTTTATAGCTACCTTTTTTTGTAAGTACTTTACATGGAAATCTCAGCATAGCATTGAAACTGCCAGCACCAGATGCACCGTATATAGTTCAGTGGTAGGAATTTACAACACCAAGCTTTTTTTTAAGCCACGTGGATACTACCATCAATACTATTCAGGGTATATCTTAACATATAATTGACACTAGACAACAACTAAGTCTATCATTTGCTTGTGCTGTTAACGGTGGTTAAATTATGAAATTGAATACAGAATATACCACAGGCGAGAATGTCTCAATTTATATCAAACAAAACTCAGACTTTTTTGAGACTGTTATGGTGTCATTTCACCTGCAGGTGTAAATTTGTTGTACTCTATGAGGGCAAAGTAGATAAAATCACTGAGGTTTTATGCTTTGCTTTCAAAGCCACAGCGGTGGGTGTAAAAAAAAAAAACTGAATGGTACTTTTATAATCAATTGAAATATGTGGAAGAAGGAATGGGCAGCCTGTTGGTGTCACTGTGTATGGTAGCTCACCAAACCAAACTCCTTTTTCCTACTTTGAGCTTCTTTTTGTCTGCAACTCCAGGTCAGCGACATGGGAGGCATTTTCTTCTTAGATTAAGGAGAGTTGTGTCTGATATGAAGACACAAACTGCTTTATTTTATCTATGAAAAGAAACCACTAGCTGATCCTCAAGAAAATCTCTATATACATTTATAGTGTTAAAATTGGAATTTGGTTTGTGATTACTGACTGGGTCACAAAAGCACACCAACTGAAGTTTGGTTGTCTCTCGTTTTTCAGGGCATAGAGCAGTTGAAAAAGGAAGAGAGAAGATGGGCTAAAAAAACTAAGTGGATGAACATGAGGGCGGTATTCGGACACCCTTTCTCCATATTGTGGTTTAGCCCCTTCTCCACCCCTGACCACGGCAAGGCTGAGACCTACCAGTATGTGGTGTGAGAGCTCAGCGGCAGGGAACACGGTGGCCGGGTCAGAACCACAGTGGGAAGTCCCGCCCCGCTCTGCTGAGCTCAGCTATGGCAGGCTGCTGCTTCCCAGTGCAGAATTTACATTGCATCTCCCACAATAGCCATGGACAGCTTTTCATCTGCTTTTTTTGTGTTGCCAACTAAGTGCACTATATATATATTTTTTTTTTTTGTGTTGCCTTCAGTAAGTCGAGTTGCAGAGAAAAAGAAACACTTTTGGTTTGTGATTCTGTTTGCAAACACTGTGATGATAATTCTGTTTAATTTTTCAGAGCTATTTCTGTTTTTCTTGTTTGTATCGGGAACCTCTTTTGTTGCTGTGTATCTTAAAAGGGTAAAAAGGCAGGTAAATTACAAAAAAAAAAAAAAAAAAAAAAAAAAAAAGTAAAACTTATTCACACCTATTTGTGTCTGGCCATGCAGGCAGTTCAGTTTTTAGGGGTTTCCTATATTTGCCACTAACACTTCCACCTAAAATAGTATAAAATCTGCAAATGTAATTTCCAGATTCACATATTTCTATTCAGCTCCATTGTAATATTGACAGCAGCGATGTTAGAGACAATATTTCAGAACCTGTGCAAATAAAAACAGAAGTGATCTGCATGGTCAGACGCCACGATTTTTTTGGGTGAATTGACCCTTTAAATCATCCTCTTTGTCAGTAGTCAGCAGTGTGTTTCAGATGTGGGCAAAAATCCAACTTTTTAAAATAGTTCCCTAGTAGAACGCCTAGATTCAGATCGACGGTGCCAAATCCAGCACATGAAGGAACAATTTACCATAATTATTGTGGATGTTTGGCCATTTAATATAGTGGAAATTTATAATATATAAAAAACATGCAATGTGCAAAAAAAAAGGTGCTGCTTACAGTCAAGTGTTCCTTTCTGAAAGACGGTTTTTGAAGTATATGCAAGACCAAAAAAAAAAATCCATTTTGTCATGTTTTAAATGATTAGATTTGTCTTAGTTTTCTGTCCAAACAAACAAGTTGTACTGAATTATTCTTGCAACAAGGAAGCAACCTCAGTTTATATTTCAACCAGAAAATATGTTGGAATGGAATTGCTATAGAAGGAAATTACTATTTTTTAAATTATTATTTCTGACCAAGTGTCCAGAACTTGGAATTAGAAAAGGGAAGAGGTATTTTATTTTGCATTTTGTTAATAGATGACATGTTGAGATTAAACCTGACATTTTAATGATGAAACAAATTAAATCATGCATATGTGAAACAATTATGGAAAAAGCCTAGTTATCTTAAAACAATAGACCGACATGGCAGTGTGTGGCATTAGACCAGCACCCTGATCACAAGGTTTATTAAGATTTATAGTAAAGCTGGGATTCGCTCAATATTTGTTAAAACTTCCTGACTAGATTCTTTCTTAATAATTATTATACAAGGACTAAATATAGATGTAACCTTGTTGAGCCCAGTATTTTTCCAAGAAAAGGAGCTGTATTCTAATTAGTGAAAAATCTGAAGAAAATACTGCTTCTGTTTTCTGTTTGACACTTGTTATCGTCTCGTGAGGCAGAATTATCAAAGTTAATTCGATTTAATAAGGTGTGAAGAAGATCACCGGGATAGGATAATGTGTCACCATGTCAAATACAGGACTTGACTCACTCTAGTTTTCTACGTGCATGAATGAATCCTCACAGCAACGAGCAGAAAAACATAAAACCCCTGATCCCGTTCATTTTAAAGCCTCAGCATGCTGTCGGATCCATCCCATAATACCACCCCGTTACCGAGGCTTCGCTCACCTGCTGCAGCTGCTGCTCGGCCTGGAGTCTTAGTCGTTTTAGCGCCCTCCGCTTGTTTTCCTCCCGTCTTCCGCCCGGCAAAAATAACCGAATAGATCAGGAAACTTAAGAAAAGAAACTTTTTTTTTTTTCTTTCCGGTGACAACCTGCCAAACACCGTCTTAGTCCGTGTTTCTGTCCCACTCGTCGCACAGCAAAGCGTTAGCCGCTGCCAGGCTAGCTGCAGCGTTAGCCGCTGCCACGCTAGCAGCAGCGTTAGCCTAATTACGGTTCATCAGCATCAGGTGTGTGAGACGCTGTTAAACTGTTCTTGGTTTCTCTCTTCTTTGTGCTTTAATGCAGCTAATTTCTACCCCCCGCGCCCTTTTATTTTAATTTCTAGCTAAATATACACACTTGTGATTAATAATTAAAAACACCTTGACGTTAACTTGTCAGTGACGTTGTGACGCATTCACGGACACGCAAGATGTCGGCCTTTAAATCCTTTTACAAATTGGCGCGTTTTTTCCTCCTCGGGATCACGTGCTGGTTTTTAGGAGATACTGGTGACATTTGATTAAAATGCAATGAAAAGGGGCCAATTATCTTTTAGGGTTGAAGGGTAATTTAAATTTTTATCAACATGTGAAAGGGTTGTAACGTCACTATATAGGGTCTATGAACATCACTGGATAGGACATAAACCAGCATATCATGTAGACTAGAACAAACTAAACTTAAGCAATGGTTTTCAGAACAAATAAATACTTTATCTTTTACCTTATGAAGACTACAGTCCTGGAAAAGACAGCTGTAACGTACAGAAGTTCTCAGAGGATGTAATGTTACACACTGACCCATGTAGTTGATTATTTCTCGAAATGCAATATAAGAAAAAAAAAAAGATCAAACCTCAACAAATTCAATTTAAATAAAGAGGAGCATCACACCCTCACATTTCAGAAGCCTTGCTTTAAAAAATGATTAAAACCCATTCTTTGATTATTAAAAAAGTCACTGGGACATTTTTTAAATTGACTAGTTGTTTGAGCTCTACTACGTTCGCCCCTTGCCTCCTCCCCACAGTAACACCAAAGCTCCTGTGTGTGTGCATGATGAACACTTGGCAGTAACACAGCCCCTGTGCTCTGAACCTTCGTGCTGTTTCTGATGTTCTTACTAAATTCAGTCATGATTGTTTGGCAAAGCTTTGATGTGAAATTCCTTAAAAGAAAAAAAGGGACACTGGCTTTCTGCATTTAAAAATACTCTTAAGGGAGGAAATGGTAGGAGTCAAAGAAATACTAAAATGTTTGCTGTGCATACAGCAGATATAAAGCTGGACTGTATTCCTGCACTACACCAGACTACTTTGAAGCATTTAACTAAGTATTAACTCAACTTTCACCATTTAACATTTACTGAAACTAAAAATGGCTACATTTATCCTTTAAGATGTGATGGTGTTCTGAACTGTGCATTTTATTCTTCTATTCTTTGTTTACATGATATTGTATGTATCTTTTTTTTGTTATCTGAATGCATGGGACGGGTGAAGGCTAGTTTTAGTATTGTATGTGAAACACTGCTGGTATGGTGAGAGTGACAGTGGAGGTGATTTGTTTTTTACAGAAATTTTAATTCTTTCTAAATATTCTGAAGATATTTCAGCACATGCGCAGAGAATAAATACTTCTCAGTTGCAATGCAAAGAAAATGTGTGCTGCTTTTTTGGGGGGGGTGTTTTTATTTTTATTTTTGGTTGTGGAGGGCTTTGCTATGCCAGATATGTGTTCTCCTTTCAGTTATTTATGTTTGAATAATAATGTGAAAGAAAAGGTTTCCACTGTCCCTGTGCACAGTCCCCCTCTCACCCTGCATCGTTGAACTCTCACCGTCTTCCATCCTATTCCCCACTTCACCGTTGGTAACCTGCCTCTCTCCCATGTGCTATGTTCTCTTAACACTCATTGCATTTGCTTTGGTTGATAACTTGCTCTGCCAAAAAAAAAGCTTTCTGAAGCAGACAACTCTTAAAATCTTGACAGAGGTAAGCTTGCGACAGGGGTCACGTGAGCTGTCCCATCCAGCTTAATAAGCATGCAGATTTTAAATAGGAAGGGCGGGCTCCTTCACTTTTATTTATTTCTTGTTTTTTGCTGTTTCAGATTCAACCAAACATTATGAATGAATGAGTGAGCTCTGTGTAAAATGATGCATGCACCATCTTTATTTTTTATTTTTTGAGGTGCATGTTATAGTCATTTTGTTCAGTGTTTATTCAGTCTTGGGCATGTTTCTTAGAAATTGTTCATAACGCATAATAATTTAATTTAAATAAAACATACAAAACTATCTTAATACAATACTCACATTCCATATGGACCATGAGTTACTGGTCACTGCAGCCATTCCTTCTTCATTCAAGTTCAAATGAATGAGATCCCACCGATAAGTTTGAATTAATCTGATAACTTTGGTCGGCAAATCTGAAAATACGTTCAAGAATTCTACTCATTTGTGGCATCTCTCATATGTTCGTTACATGACAAGCTGCAGTAGCTTTTTTTAAAAGGCAGCGAATAACCTCACTTTATCCATGATTTTTACATTCATGGTGTCCAATATGCTTCCACAGTTCATTTAGTAGATGGTTCGGAATTACCATCAATTGATCAGATCACTAGTTTCTGTCATTTTGTGTTCACGTAAAAAACATTTGTCTAAATAACTGAGAGCAAACTGTGAATTCAATAGATCAGAGAGATGGCCAACCACTTGCTAGAGAACCCAGCCTGTAGAGATAACTTAAAAATGTCATTATGGATCAATCTTCAGTCAACAATCAGTCTTTTCAGGACAAAATTTCCCTGTCCCCTTCCCCTTACCTTATCCTAAACAAAGCCTTAGTTCTAAATTCATCATAATCATCATCTGAAACCAAACCATAACTGAATATGTAAGAAATATATATAATATATAAAAATTAAAGCTCCCCTCCTTACATCTGATTACACATTAAAAATTCTCAACTATGAATAAGGAATGTGTCTGGTATGTTGCTGAGCAAATGTTTGGTGTTGCTAGTGTCACTGTAGACTACTGTGGATTACTTCAAAATACAGTGAGTGAGTATTGGATTAAAATAGGCTTGTACCATCTGGGCATCCTTAGTCTGCTTTGTCTCTGAGAACCAGGCCTAAAGAGCCAGTCTGGCAGTTTCGTCCCATCGTGGCCTCTGTGTCGTCATAGTTACGAATGATGCTGCATGCAGAAGAGCGGTGGCTCAGCTCCTTTCGCCTCAGACACTCATTGTTCCGTCTCCTGCAGGGCATCGAGCGTCTGAAGGGAGAGACGGGGAAATGGGGCAAGGTGCCCTGTTGGGAAGCCATGCAGACGGCATTCGGCGGCCGTTTCTCCTTGTCCTGGTGCAGCCCCTTCACAGGGCTGAGCTGCAAGAACGGGCCCCCGGACCTCATCGCCATCCCACAAGGGGAGATCATCGAGGAGGACGTCATTGAGATACCACTCAGCTAGTCTGCCCGCCATGAGGGAGATGTTTTCTGAGTCTGGCGGCGCTTTTTCGATGGCTGGATGAACACACACCAAACTATTTCAGGGCTTTTTAACCATCCAGAATTGGAATTTTATTTATAAGATTTTTTTTTCTACAAAATAATAATGCATTTGGACATGTCCACTATCTCTGACGGTGTTATTGCTGACTTTTTGTAGGTGAAAAGGGCAACAACTTTTGTGAATACTTTTACCAAACTTAAGGTGTAACTTCACCCTCTGCTGCATAATTTTAAAAACTGCTTAATCTGTAAGTGGCCCAATAGGGAGTGGGACGGTGAGTGTGTCGGGAGTTACTCAGTAACATCATCCCCAAGCCACAGACAGATAGAGATTGACAGAATCGAACAGAAGGGCTCTTTGAGTCTGAGTTTAAGAGCTGCAAATAAACTGTTCAACTCAGATGGGTTTATTTAAAAAACTGCTATTTCAAGCTTTTCACAAAATTCTAATTTCACATGTAGCTGTATATACATTTGGCATGTAGAGAAACAGCTGACTCTTATCAGCATTGTTCTGCCTTTTCAGAGCTGATTTTAAACAGTTGAGCCATTTTTCAGGCCATGAAATGCTGTTTATATATATATGGTGTCAATATTAACACCAGCATTGGAATTCCATCACAATACAGTTTCATTATTTGGTTTACAGCACAAAAAGTTTGATTAAGCATGCAAGACCTCTTTAAGAATCTTTGCTGTCTTTATATGTACCGTCATTGTACACACATGATTTCACACTAACTAACCAGTGCAGCAAATCCTGCAGTAGTTTCATGAATTTTTTGTGTATAGGAACTGGAACAAAAGAAGCTCCAGAAACTTGATCGGTTGCAGTAATCGGACACTGAAGCATGAGCAGTTTGCTTTTGACCGTTCCTCTTTGCTGCCTTTTCATGAATTAAATTCACCTTGTGCCTTATAAATGTCCCAATGAGAAAATGTGACAACAATAACAAACTTTGTAAAATTAGATTATTCAGCTTCTCATCTTTCCATTTCTGGTACCTGTGTCTAAAGTTTAACCTTTGCCACTTTGTTTAACATTATGGAAAGTACCGTGTGTACTTCATGTGGACCAGACTGTGTGTAATTGAATAAGCATGCTGGATAAGGGCTTTTAAACTGTTAGCTGGGTGCTGGATATCATGGGACCACTCATGTTTTATTATGTTTACATCATTTTAACCATTTTTTTTATTCTAACAAAATATTTCATATATATGTACATTAAAAGTGCTATGTTAATAATAATTGAGGAAACAGCATCAATTAAGTGTCATTTTGTTTTTTTTACAAACTTATTTGCACAGTTTTAAAGTACAAAAGGCGCCTGTGTTTCTGGATCAGTGTGCTGCTCTGTGGGTGAATGTGATACGAGGCAGATCATTGAGCTCAGAACTTCATTCATAGTTTCTTAATACATCACAGATATAGTTGATTAAGAACTGAATTGGTGCATCTTAAAATACAATATTTTTATGGAAAAGTTTTGTCTCACTACAAACAAGTAGCACTGCTGCTATAAACTATATCCCTGTCTTGTGAGAAGACTACACCACACATGCTTAAAGAATACTTCATTTGCATGTTCAGTTTGAGTCAGGTCAAATTCATACACCTTGTGTACATAATGTGTTTAATTCATCAAGTTTGTAAATCACAACGCTGCCATCCTGTGTCTTTGAGGAAGAGTGGTCAGAATAGATGAACTGCAAAAAGCATGTCTGATATTGCACAGTCACAATAAGAACCTGTGTTCTTCCTTAGGAATTTGGATCATAACTGGAGATAACATGACATAACCAAGACATCGCGTGTTGATGTTTCCTGAGATGCTTCCCATGAAATGGTTCAGAAGTGTAAAAAGCAGTCCAATAGTTGACTGATTGGTGGAATGTTAATTCTCCAACAGGTTCAGCTTTGTTATTATGTGAGCATCCAGTCGTCTGGTGAAGGCACAACACTCTGTTCCATATTTCATGAGTAAAAAGGCTAAAAAGTGACCTTAACTTTGTTCATGAGACAGACAATGTCTGTATTTTTGCACATATTGGGCAAAGGGGACTTGGATCCTGGTCAGAAAATCAACAAAAAAAAAAATTAAAATTGATGACCAAACCTATTGCACCTTATTCCCCTCTTTTTGTTTGTGGTATTTCTTGCTCTTCAGTGCCTGAGAATTTAAAGGAAGCAGTGCGGCAGGCTGCTGTGACTGGAGAACGGTGTCTGCAGGCAGGGGCTTACTGGTCCTTCCTGGCCTCCTCCTGCAGCAGTGTCTGACGAGTGGACCCGTGAAGAACCAGCAGCCCACACAGAGTGAGAGAGATTCCCACCCACCACAGAGCTGCATGGGTCTCTCCAAAAATCACCCTCCCCAGCACGGCCTGCATAAACAAAAAAGAGAGACTTGCTGTAAAACTTTAGCATCCTCTAAAGCCCTTTCCCATATTCGGAGCAGCTTACTGAGCAGATGAAGTTGGATGCAGTGGTGGTGACGGTGGCACTGGCCGAAGAGGAGCAGAGCCGAAGAGCTTTAGAGAAGAAGGTCCACATGACCGTGTTACAGGCGAGCAGCAGGCCTCCGCACAGCAGACGCAAAGGGATGTGGAGCTATGGGTGAAACAAGGAAGGCAGTAGTCAGCTCATGGGGACAATGAAGAGAAAAGCAAAGAGCGGAACGCAAAATAGACACTGTCATAGATTACAGATATATGACACACATTAATTAGGTATGAATTTATAATTATTATCCATAGGATCTCCAACCCTGGTTCTGGAGTATATTTTTATGACTGTGGTGTACTAAAGGAAAACAAAAGGCAATGCAGAGATAAATATAAATAAAGATTGCATAAAGATTAAAACTCAATTTTATGAAAAATATTTAAATTTCTATGTATTGCTTATATTAGGGGAAACATATTGGTAATTTCCTATGTATGGCCTATTGGTAGTCAAAAACATTGCATTAATTGCACTTCATGTATACTTCATTCATATAGTGAGCACATATTGTACTGAATGCAATCACACCTGTGCATTGGATTAAAATCAGAATATGGTATATTACATTTTTTTTAAATAAACTCAAAAGAGGGTTTCCTCATTTTTACCTACTACATAGTTGCCGGTATCGGGCGCAAGTTACGTCTCTGCTACACAAAATGGATTATTAATTAATATTTAAGTATTATTGGTAACACACGTTCGCCTACTAGTTCACGTGAATATGGCTGCTGTGATGAACTTCTGTAGTTTATGATTTTATTCATGATTCTAAACAGCATAATAAAGTTTTATAACAAGATAACAAGACTAAGCTGAAAAATGACAATAGCAACCTCAAGGGACCTTAACACCACATAAATGTTTACATGGGACACGGGAAACATGTCGTGAAGTTACCCAGTCACACGCTGTGTTTTCCGGCAGCGTCGCGGAACACATCTCCCGCACATAGTCCGCTCCGAGGGACAGCTTGGCGGCCAGAGAGGCAGCGGCCGCCGCACACCCCGCGAAACCCGCGTAGAGAGAGCCTGAAGTCATGTCTCACGCCCGACAGGAGTCCACTGAAATAGAGATGGACGGAAGTACGGCGTTTTCAAAATAAACCCCTGCTTGCCAAACTTTGTCCAAACGGTTACACCCGATGAAATAAAATTAGGTTAAGATAAATTAAATGATATAACATGACATGAAAGGAAATAAATAAAATGAAAATAAAAGAGTAAAAACAAAATTTAAGAAAATGAGAATGTAAAGTATGAAAAAAAATAATTTAAAAAATATAAGTTGGTCGCAAACATGTAGCCACTAGTGCGGTGTTAATTGTGTCTTTTATTCTGAAGGTTTAACACTTCCTCCTCGGTTCTATCGTCGAAGTCTTTGCGTCAGTTTGTCCTCTACCAATCACAGTAGCTCTCGGTCTGTCACGTGACACGCAGCGGCACATTTTAATGACGTATGTTTTTGTTTGGTAGAAAGCCTTCTGCTAACCCGGTTTAGGCCCGTTTCACGAGTTTGTGTTTTGCTGCTTCGCGATGAATAAGAACAAAGCCAGTGGAGTTTCCTGGGTGAAGCCGGCGGAGCCGAGCTTCCTCAAGAAGTTTAAGAGCGACGTCGGCTACAAAGAAGGACCGAATGTAGACACGAAGGTACGGAGTGGGCTCGGCTAACAGTCGCGTGAGCTCAGTTAAAGGTCGATGATCATTGAGTGTGTGAAACCTTAACTGCTGCTTAGTGTTGAAGTCACACTCTGCTAATTGAATTACCTGTAACCATGGAAACAAGAGACCAGCTCATCCTTCAAACCTCTTCACCCCCCCCCCCCCCCCACACACACACACAAACACACACACCAGAAGATGCGCTATTTCACTTCAATACATTTCATTCCGAAATCTTGTAATTACTAATCATCTACATTCATTTGACATGCTCCATTTATTTTTCAGATTTGACAAAATGCATGATATAACAAGCTTTAAAATACAACACAGAGCTAAGTTCATTTCAATCCACAGCACAAATCCTCCTTTTTCGCTGCTATGTATTTTTTACTGCAGTAGGATTGTCATGCAGGACCTTTACTTGTGATGGAGCACTTCTGCATTACTCCATTGGTACTTTAACTTAAGATCTGAATTGTTTGTTCCATTGCTACAAGGCATAGCGTAGTATTGTGTTTTCTTTTTCCTGTTCTTAGCGTCAGGTGATGCCAACGCTGGACGATGACAGTGGGAGTGATCGGGAGGACGAATTACCTCAAATTGTAGTGGTGAAAAGTGGCGACCTGTCTACCGAGGAAGTAAAAAAGATCAAGAAAGACCTGTGTGGTGACTCACAGAAAGGTGAGCATTAATCATTTTCTTATGTGATAATTTCTCCTAAAAAAATTTAATTTCGTTGGATTTCTGTGAGGCAACATTAAGCGCCCAGTTTAATGATTCTGAACAACATGGTTTGATCCATCCTGTCCACAGACGACAAACCTCCAGCTGATGGTAAAATCCTTTTCAAGAAACCAGCCAAGCGCTCCTCCTCAGACAAATTCCAGGGCATCACTGCCAGCTCCAGCAAAAAGAAGAAAAGCAATGAAGGAGAGAAGAAGAAGGAGGAGGAAGAAGATGATGACCAAAAGGAAAAGAAGAAGGAGGGAAAATCTGGGAAAAAAGTGAAGAATAACAGCCTTCTGTCATTTGGCGGGGATGAGGAGGAGGAAGAGGACTAAATGGTACTGAGCCATCATCTACTCCTCTGACAGACGACGTACGGATCAAAGCAACCCTTGAATTTCTCCTGATTTGACAAATGAGAACGAAGGTGCAGCCTGCCCAATCTTAGTGCTTTTAAAGGACAGTGCCACTATTATTTGCATGTTTTAGCCCAATAACTACAAGTATAGTCTGTTAATTACTGACAAATGTTTCATTCACCTGAGGACTAAATCTCTGCATCTTGCAGAGATTTTAATTCTTCAAATTCAAAAAATAGGTATTATTATCACTGTCGCAGTATAGTTGTGTGCAGGAACAGCCTTAAGTTCCATAGGGGTGCATTCCACGATACTCAGATATCCACAAAATAAAACCGCAACTACTAATTTTATGAACATCGAAGGACACAGCAAACGTCTTGCATGCAGACATATTTAGCTCATCTCTAAGACATCACTTAGTAGAAAAAAACAAATGAGTCAACCCAATAACATCAGTGACATCTGTAGTCAGAACATCAAATCTCAGAGATGAACACCAAACACATGTGGGTGTTCCTTAATGAGTCATGCAGATGAATTTTCAGTGTTTAAAATATAACCCAAATGTCTGACAAGCATCCGCGAATACACTGACAGTAAATTTTGAGCTTAGAGGAGCAACTCTAACTTTTTCTTTAGCCATTTGCTGAAAAAAAGAAGATGAAGTAACGTTGACTACTGTATATTTTCTACCTCTAACCAATTTCAACTGCTAATTGAGACAATTTATGAGACATCAGGCTCTACCGCTGTTTTTGGTTTTTAATCTTTACTGGAACAAATTAACAGATGAAAACACTTGTGGTGAATATTGGAAAACAGTCAATAGTAATCTAAAACTCATTGGTAGTTAATGGGCTAAGAAAAAGGGAAAAGCTAATGATCTTTCATCTATTCTATGTGTAGTACTGTTTATTTTTTTTACATTAAACATGGTGGAAGTAAATATCAGCAATAGATACTAAGTGATGCATAACAGGCATTTTTCAGGGCCTTTTGCATACACCTTTCTCCTAAAATACAGATTCAAACTCATACTATGCAACTTTACTTGCTAAATGTAAATCTGCTTCCGCTGTTCAGTCTTTCTAGACTTGAAAGATTCTAAGACCACACAAATAATTCTTTTATTCAGTAAGGAACATCTTACAAGGAGCAGCTATGGTGCATACTTCTCTTTATTTGATTCAAAACAGGATGAAAACTATTGGTGACCTATTTGTGTGAAAACTTCTTTTTAGGATCTTGTTGATGAGTCTTATCTATCAACAGATTGAAACGGTCTTTCCCAATGTTTTTTTTTTTTTTTTTTGCTCAGTTTTATTTTTAGGGGAAACCAACTTTAGTTTCCGCCCTCACAGGTAGCTCAAAATTCATATTTTCTTTTTGATAATCACAAATGTGACTGAGTCATAACAAACCTTGTTTTAAAACCTTCAAAAGACATTTAAAAGAAACTCTTCCAATTAATAAATAACAAAACTTCCATGTCATGCTGGATTCAGAACACGTTTACAGGTGCTCATCATCCTGCCTCTCGTACTTAACATCCATCTGTAGCTTTGAGTGAAACCTCAGTTTGGTCGTCTGTATCCATGATGTCTTCACATCTGTTGTGTGTAAGCGTGGACTCTCTCATCGTGGAATTGTTGATACATTCAAGTGATTTATTGAATGTATAAATATATTCTAGCTTCGACAAAGGAGCTGTAACAGTTTATGTAGAAACACTGCATTCTTATCAATGCAACTGTATGATTTTTATTTTTTAAGTGTGATTTTGTTTTTGTCTGCATTTTTAAAGAATTATGGCTGTATCATTTAAATATAAAAAAAAAACCTTGAAACAACTAAATGTGTTTCTTTTCACTGTGTTTGTGTTTATTGTTCAGACTGTTACAGCAGAGCTTTAGTGACCAGGTGGATCAGTGTGAAGCTGACCATGTCTCAGCTGTAGTACACGGTAAATGATATATGCTAGGAGTATTCATAGCTATAGCTACAGGTACATTTGGTTTTAGAAATTATAACAGAACAGTGGTTCTCAAACTTTTTTATAGGACCTTCAAGGATGCTTTAAAAAACGAAAAACCCAAAACATGGACCCCATCTAATAAGATCTTTTTTTTTTTTTTAGATATTTTATATTATAACAAAGTGGCAAAAATATAGAGCACTGAAGCTGAAATAAGTGACTGACTCACTACATGAACATACCAGTATTAAATTGATGTATATTTTCCCCTTACACAAATACAAAATGTATTTGATTTTTCCTTTTATTCATTTTTCTAAAATTGTCTTCATTCCCCACAATTATTTTGAATGCATTTTTTATTCCACCTCAATATATAAAATGGAAAATTTAATTAATTCATATCCAATGGGAAAATAGGAAATGTTAATGGAAAAACATTTACTTTTAATTCTTGCTGTTACAGTCCCCCATACAAATGTCTGTGTTATAAAATGATTTAACATTAAATAAATAATAATAATAAATCTTTATTGTGGGCACCTCCAGAAAGAGCCCTGGGGGGACATGGACCCCATTTTGAGACCCAATGTACAAGGAAACTAGAAGGTAATGGATGTTAATTAGGTACCTAAACTACTGCATAGTGGGTAAGTAAAGGTATTACCTAGTAAATACAGAGACCTACCAAAAAATAGATGGTAATGAAATGTCCCCATAAGAAAAAGTACTTACCTTGTAAATAAGTAGAATCCTACTGTAATCCAGACCAACTATGGTTACTCAAATAAAGCAAGCATCCAAATAACTTGGAAGTAGAAAAACACAAGGTTAATAATTTATAAGTACATGGAAAAATACCAGGAAACCGTTCATAAAACACATGGGAATTGGACTCCCTAAAGTGGTTTGATGCTAATAAATTGGGACTGGAGTAAATCAAATTTCATTGCGTTTGTAAATCACACAATAAAGTCTGAAGTGACTTATGATGTAGAAAATGAATGTCTGAAAACACTTTCTTAGAGCAATGGACCATAAAGTCAGTTGGAAACCTCACTTTGATTCTGTCAGATCCACAGGAGGAAACGTTGAGTCACCACTCACTCACAGGTCCGTACGGTCCTGATGGAGGGAAACACTAAACTAGCAGTGAGTCCATTTGGGCCTTTAACCAAATATGGATCTGCAGATAAAGAAGCTCCAGGGGGAGGGAATAAAAGTGGGGGCTCTTTTCAAGGTCCTATTAAGGATTTTTCCACTTTTTAAAAAACATGTTAGAATGTATTCTCTATAAGTTGTAACAATCTTCTCATTGTTTAATCCTGAATAAATAAATAAATAAATGGAATTTGTAATTGGCCAACATTGCAAATCTCTTAGATCATCTAGTAATCTCTAGAGATAAAATGACAGATAATCAGTAACATTGTGAATAAATGTGTATAATTTCCTAATGAACTGAAAAACAAAACAAAAAAACAAGTGTTATTTCAACCTCTTTATTCAAAAAGGCATATTTCATTCTCACACCTGCATCCAGATCATTACAATTGATGGAAGAAACCTTGACTTAGAAAATCAAAAACAACATAAAATCCTTGCAATTCGTGATAGGATGCTACGCTCGCTTTAGTCATCGCAGCCTCCATCGTCCATGTAATAAATACACTCAATGACCGACTCTGCTGAGCTCTGGAAACAATATGATAGCTTCTTTTTTTTTCCTTCCCTCCTCCTCTTTTTCTTCCTCCCCTCTTAAGGCCAAACGCCGTCTTCTCCTGGATTCGCTTACGTTTGGTGGTTCAAAAAACAAAAAAAAACTCACAACAGAATCAAAGTCAGATCACACATGGATTACGTTTCTTGGACTACCTTCAAGAAACAAGAATAAGGCGGATTAAATCAACGGGAGGATTTGTTTTTTTGTTTAGTTTTTTTGTTTTTTTTCCCAGAGGGGAACACATTACACGTTCAGAAACCGGAAATACAGCACACGCGCGCTGGAAGAGACGGAGCTCACGTCGCTGTTCGCGCGAGATGTTCGGCCGCAACAAAGTGAGAGTTTAGCCAACTGGACAGAACCAGTGAAGGTGTTCCGTCTAATAAATAGCGACTTCAGTGCAATGTTTTAACCCTCTGAAAGTGTTCCCTTCCTCCCCCCTCCGTGCCTCCTCCTGCTGGCAGCTTAGAAGACTTCACATGTTTTTTTTTTTTTTCTAAATTCATGAGGGAATCAGCGGTGGGAGCGCGTTTGATGCCGTAGCCGTACCGGTGAGGGGCAGAAGCGGCCCGGTATCTACAGAGCCCAGAGCGGCGTCTGACGGGAGATCAGAGGGACCCGGGCCGCTAACACGCCGCTGGACTAAAGCGGGACAAAACGCCACGGGAAACGGATGTGCGCGCTCGCCATAAACCGCGTTCAATTGGAAGAGTTAAAAGCAAAAGAAAGAAGAAAGGGGGAAAAAACACGCGCTCGGCGCCCCGCCGCACTGAGCGCTTCAATTTTAAAGCTAATAAGCGCTACACTTCAAATTGGCTTTTTAATAATCACGCTGGCAAACATGACAAATGACCCACTACCCCCCCCCCCCACCCACTACCCCCCACCCCGGTTAGTGTCTGCTACCAGCTGCTCACATCCAGTGATGTTTTCTATTCAGTCATGTTAAAGCGCAGCCAGAGAGATCATTAAAAAGTACAGCTACGCACAGATCCACTGAAGCTCAGAAAGCTGCATGATGCCGCTCTTCACACATCATTAACTAAGTGTAGACTCAGGTTCTCTGCACTGGCTTCCCTGAACCATCTTTAAAAAAACAAAAAATTAAAAAAAAAAATGTTCATATTTGTGTACTTGTTGAGTTGCCACTGACGGACGGATCGTTCTGTTTTGTTTCAGCTCGGCTCTGATTTTTGTAGTTTTTTTTTTTTTTTTTTCTTAAAGTCAGACGGGTTTTTAAACAAGCTGGGAATTCAGATGGATTTATGTAAACCGCTTTTATTTTGGAGCCAAAATGAAAGCGAGGGCACTAATAATCCCTCACTGCTCGAAACACTTTGCGTAGGTCAGAGTTGAGCTGGGTTTGTCATGCTGGGATGGATGTTTACAACAGAATCCTTTTAATCTGCACTTTCATTTTCTCTTCCAAAGCAGCGTAACCTTGGAAGGTTCGTTTAAAAGCTGTTTTTCTGCTTCCTCAGAGATGGTGTGGGTTGTGTAACTCAGATCTTCACGCAGCGAGAGAAATATAAATTTTTTTGTTTTTAAAGCGACCGTTAAGGTCTGGTTAAAAGAAAACCCAACAAAAAAACAAAAGAAAAAACAAAACTGTCCTGTCAGTGCAGCACTTTGAGACTGAATGAGATTGATGAGATTGTGTATGTGTGTGTACACAGGTGATGCTCCTGTTGATAACAGACTCAAAAAGAATGAAAAATGAAACAAATATAGCACTAACACTGGGATAAGAGCAAATCAAGGGGATGGATGTCTGGTCCAAACCATTCTCAAGTTCTAACATGTATCAAGTATGAGAGTTTAATGAGCTCCAACACGGGGAAACACCTTTTACAATCATCCTACAGTCATGCTTTGTTTGAATCTGAGTGGATCTGGGTTATTAGCTGGGAGTTTGAGACGTGGTGCAGCAGCGGTGGGTTTTCTCTTGTTTCTGTCTGAACGATGCGATGCATAGAGCAGTCCTTGAACCGAGGACGACTAATCTCCTGCTCTCTCTGCCTCCTCTCTATCACTCGCCGGCATGATCAAGTACAAAAAAGAAAAATGGTCAAAGGTCACAGTTCCTCAGGTTAAAACCAGTGTGGGGAGGGTCTCGGACTGGCCGGCGTCTCCCATCCTCCGCCTCCTCGACCCCCGGCTTAGCAGGTCAACACAATCTCCGGGTTTCTTGGTGATGAGAACAGGTGAGGGATGATGGGAGGGAGGAGGGAGGAGGGAGGGAGGATGGGGTCTGGATCTGGAGAACCTCTGGTAATTCTTATTCATCTTGATTGGTGGATTTTTACTTTTGCTGCTTGTTTTTGTTGAAAGTTTTGTGTGTGTGTGGGTGTGTTTTTTTTTTTTTTTTTAACGTAAGATTTATTCCTCTCTCCCGTCCACAGTGTGCCTCTGTTGGTGGTGGACGCTCTATAAAGATTTCTTGGTCAGTTTCTTGCCCTTCTTGAGGGAAAGCTTGTTCCTGATGTATCCACGCTTCCTCTTGGCTGTCTGTAGGGGGACACAGGACCAAAAACACTCATACTGGCTCCTATTAGATATGAAGTAACACTACTAGTGCCCACATATTCAGTGTAAAGCAGAAAGGTCTAAAACTAACACACTAAAGGGTCCACTAAAATCAAATTACGCTGATTGTGGCCCATGAAATGAACTGACTTTTTCCTCCCCTGGTCTAATGTAAAGCTGACTGTGTGTTACTATGCACGAAGGAGACAGATGCATTTCAATATGTTTTAAAAAGATAAAATATTGAACCATTTACCTAAATTAATCATCACAGAACTGGCTTGTAAAGATTTCTTCATGCATCAAGCAGCTGATCAATAATAATAATGAGGTCATGGAATTGGGCTGCATATTTCACTTTGTTTGCAGCTTCAGAGAGAGAGAACGCCCTCTTACCTTTTTGGAGGTGTACTTCTGCCTGGTGGCGTCGGTGCTTCGCAGCTTGTGCTCCACACGGTCCCTGTTCTCCAACTTTTTGACCTTATAAATCCTAACCAGCCAGTGCTCCGAGGTGAAGGCCTCCTCCAGGTGCTTCAGCTTTATGTCCTTGTTGCCGATCTCAGCGTTGCGTGTCCGGTCGAAGCCCGGCGGCGTCCGGAAGTCCAACTGCACGGGGATTTAAAGAGAGATGTTGGCAGATGTTCACACTATTTGTCCATTTGAAAGCATTTAGTTAAATCTCCTATTGGTTGACTTTTCCTGTTTTTTTAAAGTTTGATAATGAGGCTTCCACTGATTGGCTGAATTAAATGAATTGCGGAGGTGGACAACCACTGTATAGTTCAGATAATTCTAAACTAACATCTCTTTCTGTATTAATCGTACTATTAATGAGATCAGATCTGGTGCGCAATCAGATTATTTTGTGGTTTCCTTAGTATTCTATATTAGTAAATCATCTTTGAGCTGTGCAGTCTTTAGTTGCAGTATTAGTCAATGCACCAAGGGCTGCACCATCGCTTTAATCTCATTGTGACCTGACTGTGACTTTACAATCAATCTATTTGCCAGTTACCCCAGCACACCCTGCACATCTGTCCCCATGCATGACAACGTACCTGCATCTCTCCAAAGCGGTAGTAAGACATTTTGTACATAAGGCAGTTGAGTAGCGTGGGGGAGCCGGCTTTGTCCACCCTGAACTCGCCCTGCGGGGTGAAGTAGTCGCTTTCCTGTGAGGAGGCAGGACAGGAAGCAATAAGTCAGCAGACATCTTTCATCCATTATCACATGCTACTTTATAATCAAACATCTTCTAGCCTCCAGACACAACAAACACTCATATGAATTTCACCTTGCAGGCAGCAGCCTTCTCTGCAGGTAACGTCTATTAAAGCGACTTGTGTGTGTGTGTGTGTGTGTGTGAGACGCCTCTCACCCGGATGTCACGGGGGTGCTCCCCCTCTGCGATGCGCACCATCCACAGGAACTTGTTGATGTCATCGCCCGAGTAACCAATCACTCCACCGAAGATGATCAGAACATAATCGACGTCCAGCGACCTCATGATGTCATAGGCTGCCGTCTCATTGGAGGACATGGCTTTACCCACCTGCACAAACACAAACACACACAACCCATTTAGTACAGCTCGGCTGTAAAATGAGGACGGATAGCTCACCTTTTAATTTGATTACAGCTTTTAAGCAGAGCCGCTGAGCAGAGTGAAATATGAGTGTGTATTGTTCAGGTGCTGTTAGTACATGTGCTAATTTGTTTATATGCGGCACAGAGACGCGTTTTTAAGACAGCGCGAGTGGCACGACACTGGTTCGTGTGCCAAATTGAAATGGAGTGGAATCTACCGGCCGGTGCTGTCAACCTTTGCGAGTGAATCATCGATTCTTTCTGAAAAGAGTTTTACAAGCAGAAGGAAATTACTTAAACTAACTGCAATGAGTTAAAAACAGATAGAGAAGATGCTAGTGCGTTGCTGAAAGTCTCTCTCTCTCTCTGCTACATTAATTTAAAGTAGTTCTCCACCTATGTACACCCACCGTGCTCAACTGCTCATCAACACAACTTTCTCACCAGCCAAACACATGGCAGTCACTCAATGCATTTAGGACGGCCAAGGGCCTTACAGAGATGCTATCACACTGCATTGTGGGAGGTGTAGGCTTGACTGAAATTAGAGGCAAAATGTCGGGATTTCTGTGCTGCTTTGATTATGCTAATTATCTATTGTATCTGTTACTTGTGAGTCCCCCTGTGATGGAGGTGCTGTGTGACATTTTGAAATCTTACACACTGAACACCGTGTACGTCCACATGGTGGTGCAATAAACCAAGAAAGTAACACTCCCACATACTGGTTGTTAAAACACTTAAATCCCGAGACACATAAAAATCAAAAGTAGTAACAAACCCTCACAGGAAATTACAAGGATAAAACAGCAGAGCAGTCACACGCTTTCATTTTTATCTTTAACAAGTTCCCTGATATTTTAATCAAAGTGTGTTTTGGCTCCTTTTTAAAAAAGGATTTAAATAGACTTGTATTCCCCAGGCCTGAGAAGAGATACAGGGCTGAACGGTTTGGAAAATTCATCTTATTATTTGCAATATTGGAGAGAATGATCATCTTTAATGTCAATTTAATTTTTATTTGAAACCATATTAAATTGATTATGTGATTTTTGCAGAATCTGTACTAAAAGATGTTTTAGGTCTATAGAATATGATGTGTAGGTGGGACATTTCTGCAGCACAATATTTAATTTTAAAATGATATTTTTGCACATTTAAAGAAATGATTTATTATTATCATTTAAACAAATATTGCACCTCCTGAGATTGAAAACTGCAGGGAAATAGTGAACTTTCAATTAATTATTCAGGATTATTATTTATTTATTTATTTATTTATCATCAGGATTAATTTCCCACAGCCACAAGAGATTAGAGCTGTTCTCTCAGGCTGAGTAGATATGTGAACTGGCCCTCAGCTGTGTCATTAAAAAAGGTCAGACGCGATCACGTGAAAATTCTCTCACCAGTGCTATATGACTGTTGTTCCACGTGTTGTTGTCCACTAGCGTGGTCCTGTTAGCCATGCCTGCTATTTGGTAGCCGTAGTCCCACCAGGACATCACCCGCGCGTGCTCGTCCGTGTTCTGCCTCAGCCAGTAGTACGCCTCCCTGAAGTCGTCCAGGATGTTACGGGAGCTGGAGGGGAGGAAGAAGCGGAGGCATGGAAATGGCTTTGTGCACAGGACAGTAGATACAGTTTGTGGCACAAGACTTGGAACAGAAAAACCCTTTTCTAAATTACCTCTGGTGGCATGGTGGTTCATGCAGATTTAGGCATTCTTTTTAACCTTAAAGGAGTGTCTTAAGTGATGTTGCGCTCATCTGAAATCAATCACTGGGCAACGGCCAGAACTGATCTACAGGTTATTTTAACACGTCAAAAGCGATGAAAATAAAGGTTTTTTAAACATGCCACTGAATCATTGCTAAATACTGGCATTAGATTATCCCTGGAAGCTGACAAAGCCCACTGATGTCAAAACATGGAGGCGGGGCAGGAGCGCCTTGGCCCAACTCCAGAGATTGTCCATCTCAGCCATGACTTGAGGCGTTAAAAGTGGGTCTGGAAGCACAAATCAGCAGCGTGGCGTGTTTTGCTCGGCGCAGCCAAAAGGACTGATAGAAACGGCCTATTAGTTCCTACTATATCTGTCCGTGTCTTAACACATCTGTCAGATTTCTGCCGTCACCCCGCTACAGTAGAATGAAGATGAATGAGCTCAGGTCCCCATAGCAACAGTCTGAACTCTAAAGGATATCCGTTTACACCGAATCAGATCTGATTATTATTTTAATTATATTTTTATTGTATTATCTGAACCATGGGATCCAATGTCTTGTAACCGGTTCAAGCTCACAGAATTGAAAAATGACACTTATTAAAATTCAACACCAGCGTACATAGACGATAACTGAGTTTTTTCATAGAGACTATTCCTTTAACACAAAGCAGTTCTGATGAAAACCGTTCACAGTGAGGTCTGTGAGTAATGGGAACATGATTTTTGTAAAAAGGACTTTTCAGTCCTATGAGTGTGGAAGCAACTAATCTCTCAAAAACTGGACATAGAAAACAACTACAGATGGGGCTTAAGGGCAAGTGTAGAAAAAATGTTGCGTTTTGGTGAAATAACCCTTTAGTGGGGTGCCAACTACAATCTCATTGCGTCTGTTACCAGTTTACACAGCCAGGAATAATCTAGTGCTGTTATTATGAATAAGACGATATTTGGGTTACGTACAGTTTGTTCTATTCCTGTTAATAGCTTACAGTGTGATTAATGACTCGCAGCTTTTATTCTGGTGGAAAAAAAGCTTATTTTAGACTTTGTGCACCATTTTAACTAAAAAAAAAAAACCAAACTGTGTAATTTTTCAGTGTAAGTCAATGTTTGACATTTAACTGCAAGTATTACAAGACAAACCGTAACCGTTTCCTAACCCTGACCAAAGCAAAAATACAACAAATACTCTGACAGGACGTCATCGTAGCATAATTAAGATGTATACACGTCTACAATAATGGAAATACGATTGGAATAAAATGCCTTAATTTGATTACTGCTTAATCCAACTATGACCTTACTTGGGTTAAAATAATCAGGGAAAAAAATGCTGTTTACATGGCCATGTTTTAATCTGAGTATTGTTTTAATCAGGTTAAAATAGGATTATACTGTTCATGTAAAGGTGGATTCTGTCAGTGGTTCTGATGTCAGAATCAAAATGTATCACAGAAATATAAATGTGAATTCAGTCAAAAATGTAAAAGTCACCAGTTTTTATTCAAACATGCTATGTTCTGCAGCATTTGAACTCCGACATATGGGAGGTGCATTGTGTCTCACCCATCGTGGTTGTAGGACGCCAGCACCACGCTGGGGCTGGAGTAGGCGTTGCTGGTGACCCAGGTGCAGTGCACGGCGAACATCATGAGCAGCATCAGCATCAGCATGGTGACGATGGACTTGATGTTGGGGCCGAGGCCCTCCTCCGCCTTCTCCTGCTCGGAGACGTGTTTACGCACCTTGCCGGCCTGCAGGGGACGGCACACGCAGACGGGAGGCCTTTATTAAAGGTTACCCATATTTCAACACGACAGGTAAGCTGTAAAAATGAGCTGTTAATGTACTAGAAGACTATTAATCATCCCCATTTAGAGAATTCTCCGACAGCCTGTTGTAGCTGTTTTATGGTGCCTCTTTCAGGAGACCTGCAGTAGGTTAGTAATGTATTATTCCCACCGGATCGATTTAGAAGAAAAGCAGCAACAGGACCACAAAAACACTGAACATCAGTGTTATTCAGCTTACTTGACGAAGATGCAGGAGGCTGATATTTTAATGTTTCACAACTACCATAACAACACATTATAGGTACAGTTTGCTGTTTGTACTGTAGCAGCAATGAAAGGAAGAGAGTAGGCAGAATGGAATACAATACTCATAATTATGTTTTAATTAGTATAAAACCTAATCAAAATAAGAATTGTGTTTTTATTACTTTTATTAGGTTGTATCTACATGCCGAGGGGGTCACAAGGGTGAAGGTTATTCAGTTGGTTGCAATACACAACCTCACTATTAGATGCAACTAATTACACACTGCACCTTTAATGCAGTGATTAAAAGTAATGATTATAATCATTTAAACATTACCTAGCATCTGTGACAATGTTTTGGTGTGAGTTGTGCGTACTCATTTATGTTGTATTGTTTGCGTGTCACAAACATACAATTATAATAATTTTAATCAACGAGTAATTTCTTTATAATGAAGAAGGTTCACTACAAAAGATTTTCTGTGTTTTCCACTGTGCGACGAACATTAACCTACACATAAAATGAAGGCAATTAATCATTAATGAAAAGATAAGGAATGCATGCACACACATGCACACACACATGCCCTGACCTTGTCGTAGAGGTTCCCGGCGTTCTTCCGGTCGTCCTCGTCGCTGCTGTCCTCTGCAGGCGGGCTCTGCCTCTTCATGTCGTCACCCAGGTAGTGTTCAAAGACGCTGGAGAAGGCCACGGCCGACAGCATGCACACCACCGGGGTGAGAGTCAGCATCAAACGCACCATCACACCAGCAAAGTACACGGCACTGATGGCATACAGAGCCACTGGTGACGGGAAAGCACAGAGAGAGGGAGAGAGATGAAGAGGTTACAGGTGACCAGGGTGTTACGATCCATTTATTCCAGTCACTTTATAATGCTGCTGCTGCTGCTGCGGACAGATCTCAGTGACAGGAGGACATGAAATCAAAGCAGGAAATGTAACAGCAGAGGGAAAAGTCATACCACACAGCCAAACACTAAAAGTGTGTATGTCTGTGCATGTGTGGTTGTAAACAGATGTTTTCAGCAAGATTAGGAGGCAACAAGTTGGGAGAGAGAAAAAAGAGACGATGACAAGAAAAAAAAAAACTGCCAAGAGACAGATTAAGGCAGCAAGTAAATGAAAGGGAGAGAGAAAGAAAGCGATAAGGTCCAGGTCGGAACAAACGCATTTTACTTTTAAATTGAACAACTTTAATATAAGACTCACTATACTCGGCACACAGACAGCTTTAGAAACATAAATGTATTCATGGCAGCCGAGGTGGCGCCAGTGACAGCAGTAACCGTGATAATGAGGCGGCAGAAAACAGGAGAGAGAGAAGTTCACTGCGAAGACCGTAAGAGTTCATGTGACAGCTGTGCAGTAGAAGAAAAAGAGAGAGACAAACAAACAAACACGGCGAGTGCTTTATTCTCAGCAGTGTGGGCAGAACACGCCGGTTCTCCTGCAGCACACCGACAGTGTGTTACAGACACACATCACTGCTGCTTTCTTTTTCACTATGTAGCCATTTCTCCCTTTTTAAAAATCATCTATTCTTTTAATCATCACTGTCCGGACGAAGTTCAGAAGGTTATACCGAAATCAATATTGTCAAAAATATGAAATAAAACAGCAAAAACGATTTCAAACACTAAAAAAAACAAATGGTGCATAAAAATGTGAACAAAGCTAAATTATTCAAAGCTATAATAGTGTAGTGGGCAAGCTGCATTTTAAACATTGAATAGATTTCTACTTCAAGCACATCTCTGACTGTTTAATGTTGGCTGTGATGATGTGCTTTACAATGTTTGTGCATAACAACATCTCTCTAATGAATTCAGCACTAAAACAACATTAATCTGAAGACGTTTCTCAGGAGACTATTCTGACATTTTCTGGAGGCTCCTGCAGCATTGTTTATGCTAAATTTTAGTACAAAAGTGCACGACCGTGCCAAACCGTTTCAGCAAGTTCACGACTACTGATGCTTTGGATTGAAGGCCAATGTCAGACTGCATCGCAGTTTTAAGTGGAAAGTGACAGGAAAAGAAATAACTCATGCCCAATAAATAATGTAAAAGCCATAAAGCCAGTAAAAGCCTTTTTTTTCCCTTGTTATCGGAGGCACCGCTGATCGGAGGTTAATGGTACACAAAAAGTCACGGTTCAGTACCCCGGTTTTGGGGTCACATTATGTTTTGGTGCAGCAGGGGAAAAAACAAACAAACAAACCAAAACTCTTACTGAAACGGTTGAGTTGTGATGCAGTGAAAAAGGAAAAGAAATGCTTCTGTTTCTGCAAGGAGTGGAGTGTTTAGAGTTATTCTGATGCAGATTCACTCAATAGGCACCTAGTACAGAGATGGCAGGGGGATGGAGGACACCTGATGGTATTTATATGCAGATAACAGCACAAGAGTGTTTTTTTTTTTTTTTAATTTAGTGGCATTAAGAACCAGCTCCATAATAGAACGGACTAGGCAGAAATTGAATAATATTTCTAAGGATGTTTTAATAGGTTTTTGCCTGTCATGTTGCACCGCTATGTTTGTTCGGTTGCCCAGAACAGAGAAACCGGGCAATGGCTGTGGAGGCGGGTTTTCATGTTTTTCATGGCTGTAGGTTCTCGTACATGCTTTGCTGAAGTACTCGATCTGCAACCTCACTACTGGGTGCCACCACAAAACCACACACTGCACCTTTAATAAAAATGGGAACACAAGAGCATTGCATCAGATCCTGATGTACAGTAAATATAAAAAGTCTACACACCCCTAGTAAAAAAACAGAATAACGGTTTCCACTTTTTGTGACACATAGCTTGTACAATGCAATTGAAAAGGAACTGAAATATTTCAGTGAGCTAATGTAAAAATAAAGAATATAAGAGATAATGAGGTTGCACACGTGTGTAAAGCCTTTTATAACTGAATGTAATTGGTGAAGTTCGAACACAGCACTTGCCCACCTCTTGTTAAACTGGAGTCAGCATGCACCTGTCACCATTTAAAACGCCTCTGGTTAACCTTGAATAAACCCGTTTTAGCAGGCTTTTTCTGACATTTTTAGCCACATCTTACAGCACAGGTTGTGGTCCACAGGGAGCTGCATCAGGGGGATCTCATTATTCAAAGCTTTCAGTCAGGTGTTGGATTAAATTAAATACACAATGGAACACAGTGACAGTGATTATGTGGAGGAAATATGACAAAACAGTGACATGACCAAGAACAGAAAGTTCCTTTTTCAATTGTGTTGTACAGGTTATAGGTCACATTAAATGTCTAAAAAGTTGTGAAATTATTTATTGTGGAATTTTTTTTTTTTTACATCACAAAAGCCTGGCAGTTTAACAGGGGATGTGCACTTAATATCCACTGTAACTACCTGGATATAAATTCTGAAATGTGGATCTCTTATCACATTCATCTTTTGATGTCAATCCAAAATGTTTTCAGTCTACAGCAAAAGTAAAATAATTTGTATTTACTGTTCTAACACCAATATTTCAGAGTGTTTATCACTATAAAAAGTGTAAAATATTGAAGTTCTTTGTAGTTTCGTGTAAAACCACACAGTGAACTACTTATTGCATGATATACCGTCACAAACCGCACCAGAGACTTGTGGAGAGAGAAAGATAAGGCATCACATACACAACTATCAGGTTGGATTCTTTTGAGTTATGTATTTTTAATTCTCAAACTTCAGTTTTGGGACAAACCTGACTTGCAAAATTATCTTTTAAATAGATAAAGATTATGTGTGTCATTCATGGAACAAATAGAGTAAGGTAAAGTAAATCAAACGGGATTAAGAGATTAGTCTCGATATGATCACCATGCATCATTTGGAAGCTGGAAGTAAACCTCCACAAACAAGCTCCAGCTAAGTGGTGCACTGTGAAACAGTCCTGGGTGGAACTCTAGCACTGGATTTATCCTTCTGCATGTTGGAGTAAGTAGCTTATTGTTGTTAAAATTATAAATGAACTATATTATACAAGAGTAATTGTTTGAGTCAGGGAGCAAACCCAACTGAACATCCTGTACCAAACGAGTCGGGACACACGCATAAACCATCACACCTCTACTACTGATACTGATGCTACTCTAATGGCCCTCGTCTCCAGATCTCAAATTGCTGCCTTGGCCGTGAGTCATCGACTCTGAATCACACCGACTGTGGCAGCCAACGGTGACGAGTTTCATGATTTCTGTCAACAACAGTGCTCACATTACACAAATTAAAAACAAAAACGCCTTCTGTGCTTCTGCTCTCACCAAAGACGCGCTCGTCGTTGATGTTCTTTATGCAGAACCAGAGGCCTGCTGGGAAGGTGCAGACCAGGATGTGAAGGTCAAAGAAGAAGGAGACCCAGGTGGTGGGCTGGTGCTCGGATACCGACGCTATGATGGGAATGTGGATCTTGGCGTAGCTGTGGAAGACACAGACACAGCGGGGTGAGTACAGACCTGCTGGGGAACAGGAAGAGGAGTTCTTTATACTGACTTCATTCAGACTGCATTTTATTCTCGATTAGAAAGCTGCGAGGGGTCAATCAAAGAGTTGACTGAGAAAATCCCGTTTGGCTGATGTCAGTTATCTTGGGTCCGAGGATGACCCCATTACTTTTACTGCTTTCACTGCACTGCAGCAAAAATAAATTTCTTCCACCAAAAAAAGGAAAAAAAAAGGAGAAAAAAAACATAACAGAGACCAGATGAGAGTTTTACAGCTGATGCTGCAGTCCGGTGGTTTTCTGTGAAGCCAGATCAGGGAGGAGAGGAGCATTATCTATTTAGGATTTGATGATGGAGCGGAGTGACGGGCTGACAGACTCGCTGCTTCATATGCTCCACATGCTTCACAATAAAAGCATTTTGACATGGTGCAGTACTTCAGCAAAAAGAAAAAGAAACAATCTCCATCGGTAAAGAAAAGGTACTAGTCTTGCTCAAGAAAGAATCATTATCCGTCTGATCTTTTATTAACCACATGCTCTGAAATATACTAAAGCTGAATCAAAAGTCAGTAAATCAACAAGGTGGACTTAATCTTGGATGAAAGTTAGTCTATTTCTCAACCCGCCACTTCCTATCTCCTCGAGTTAAACTGATTTATAGGGAAATGTGCAACTGTACATAATTAGAATCTAATTCATTATCGCTACAGTGGCGAGGTGCTTTAAATCCAGTGGAAGAGTACTAAACATTCATTCAGAGGACTTACCCAGTGTCCCAGAGGGAGTAGAAGCGCCCACTCCACGGAGCGATGTACCCTGAGGGTGAACACACACAAACCGTATGGACTCCGTTAGTGCATTTAAACAAACACGTCTACAACCGAACCTGCATTTGGTCCGTGTGTTCCGTCACACATCACTGAGGGGTCTAATAGGTTTGCAGCATTCCTCTGGCATGTATCGATCTTTTAATTAGTCTCTAATAAGTGTGTGTTTTGTGCTGCGGACATGACGATCTAGCTCATCGGCTGTGTAATGTATGAGAGCACGAAACTAACTAACAGAAGCCAGCAGGTGGTCCTGCTGCTGCTATATACACACACGTATACACATACACGTGTGAGGATCAGAACCAGCTATAGTTTACATATAGCATGTCAGTGGCTGTCAAGCTTTATAAGATGATTACTGTGAACACACTTGTCATCAAAGCATTCAAATTTGTCTTTATTGTGGAATCCCAACAATATTATGGCCTCAGGACATGTGTTGAAATTAACAAGGCGTAGTGTATATAATTAAGGGATTAAAATGCTACTCTCCTTCTCTAAAGCACGAGGCTGTTAATACTGAAAAGACCAGAACTACCAATGAATTGGTTCTTCTAGCCATGGTCATATCCTAAAGACCCCCAAGACCCCCAGAATTACTCATATAAGCATGAAATGTGTATTAGTCAACCACCCAAATGTTTCTTTAAAAAAAAAAAAAATTTCTTTACTACTGCAGAGCTCTTCAAGTGAAATACTGAAAATTGAAACTATATATATTTGAGCAATTTTCAAATAATAATGTTATCTGTGCTCTTGCCTTGCAGTGAGGGCCATGAACAAAGAAGATAATAAACACATTTTTGGTTTCGATCTTTTCATTGGATTTTTTTGACAGTAAGAAACCTAAAAAAAGAACTATGCAAGCAAGTAAAAATACTGCAATTTATTAGACTGTAACCTTACTGACCTGCTGTAAGTCACCTCTTCACTTTCATTTTCACACATGAGCTGCTGATTACAGCGTATGTGTGAAACAGCAGTTCTATTATCTCTGATGAAGTAAAAGCTCTGCTATTATCAATGATTGTGAATCTGTCATTGTCTGGTTAAAATAAGATTTTTATCATAAGAATTGTACAAGCTACTAAAAATCCAGCATAGCTCTCTATCTCAAAACCAATCACACTATCTGAAGAAAATAGCAGACTTCAGACTCTCAGTAAAAGTGTTAATCAGGCAGAAAACAGTGAAAAATGTTACTGTTTATCCAGATAAAGCTGCTGTGTACACAGCTTTGTATGCATGTTTCTTTTTTCCCCTCTGACAACAAACTCGTAATGCAAATCCATATTAGTTATCCATTATGTTTGCGCAGCTAATTCTCCAGCTGATTGAATATCGAACCAAGTGACTCGTCAGCTCTAATATGGCCTGTGCTTACAGTAACATTGTTGTATGCACTATGTAAGGAGTAATTGAGAAATCTTGCACATAAAGAACAAAACATTATCTTTGTTCTTTTAAACTTTAAATAAAGGGCACTACTACTACTACTAACCTGTGTATGTCAGATAGATGACTGAGAGGAAAACCACTCCAGCAGCCATGGAGACTCCCAGGAAGAACAGGGTCTGGAACTCCTGCCTGGTCAGCCGGTCCTTCAGGTACTGCAGGAAGGCGTAGACCTGCAGCAGCACAAACACACCTGCACAGACACCACAAAACACTGGGGTTAGGATCTGTGCTCAGCTAGTCAAAAGACTGGAGAACAATGGCCAAACCAGGGAAGACAACTTAATAATGAATACAAATAATAAAGTACTGCAGAGGAAGTAAAAATTAAAATGTAGACATTTACTACTCGATGAGGATTTTTTTAATGCTGTTTATATATTAATTTGTCTTAAAGTGGCCTTACATGTCTACAATTTTTAATCTAAAGTAAATCAGTCAAAGCATGTTTAAAACTTGTTTTAGCCTGTTCAATTAAAGTATTATGGCAGTATTGTGCTAGCCGAATGATTTAGGACATATCCGCAGCACTGTGAATGTGCTTCATTCTTTCCACTGGATGCTCATTTTCCTCCATGTTAACCCCAGCACATCTGCTCCTACTTTATTCACTCTGCTGGTCCAACAGCAGCTTATTGAATTCAGTAGCATATATGTAGTCCTGGTTGTAAAAATTTAAATTCACCATTGATATTTTACAATTCATTGAATACTGAAATACAGTTATAAGTTGACATGTTTGAGGTACAAAGTAAATGCAGTAAAACACATTACTGGTTTCCAATGATGTCCTCAACCCCCCCCCCCAAATCCCGTCTGATTGGTTACTGACCTGCTGCAGCCATGTGTTCACTGGTCCTGATTGGCTGAAAGCCCACAAAGGGGATCTGCATGGACAGGACCAGGCCGATGATGTAGAAGGTGCTGTAGGCTGCAGGGAGAGATCCTCCAGTTAACAATGGTTACAGAATCACTGCTTACATTTAGACGCGTGATCACATTCAACTCATTAACTCTTTCTGGACTGTCAGCTTTACTTGAATACAATGTTTAATGTTGTATATAGAGAAATACAAAAAGTAAAGAACACAAGGCCACACAACTCAACTATAAAGTAATACAAAAAAATGTTTTTTAAGCAATAAAAATGGCACACAATGACCATGGAAGTGTCCAGGGCCCCTACCGCTCCCCGTCTTATTGTTGTAAACAACAAACTCACAAAGTCCTTGAAGCAGTACACATGAAAAAAAATACTTTTTAAAGCCCAAATCATGACTGACAGTGTTAAGTGTGATTAAGCCTCGGCGTTTAAACGATTTACACACTCTGGAGTCAGCGACGCAACCCGACAAACAGGCTCACTCTGAACACACGGGCTAAAGCTGAAAAGCCTTTCAAAGAAACCCACAGGGGTCAAAAACATTGAGACAAAGCTTCAATAACAAAAGCCTCTAAGAAAGGAGCACTTTTTTTGTGTTTTGTCCACAGCACAGCCGAAGAAGCTGAAGCACTCTTTTTCCTGAATAAGTCGTAACACAAGCTGAGTAATGTAGACATTCAGAAATGACACCTCAGGCTAGAAATCGGTTCATTAGCAGTAGAAGTTTGCTCTGTCTGTAGCAGCTTTCAACGATCTGCAGGCCTTCAATGCTTCTTAAGAGTCAAGTGGAATGACAGGATATCACAGCTCAGGAATCTGAACTTCCACATCTTTTTTTTTTTTTTTTTTAATGATAGATGGTAAACTCCCACCATCATAGAATCTTTCTTTTCTAAATGTGCATTCTTTCATTTGATTATTAGTGTCGGATCGTCTTATTTTGAATATAGTGCGTACATTAAAGCAGAGCACAAACAAAAGCGATGGACGTTGATCTGATTTCCACACTGCAATATGGCTTTTTTCAAAGGGAGGATTCTAATCTCTACTCTGCCGTTCATCTGTGGTGGTGCTTAAAATACATTTGTAAAGCTAAAGCCTTACCAAATCACGCTGTGTGTGTGTGTGTATATGAATGGAGGAGGGGTGGGTCTACGCCTATTTGTGTCTGGGCATAGAATCAAATCTCAACTCTCTCCACTGCTGTCGTCACGAGAGGAGATGATTATTACACCCAGAGATGCGAGTCTTGTTGTGAAAATACCCCGCTGTTCTGTTGGAGCAACATGAAACCGTTCAATCATGAATCAGGATTATCTTGTTGGCTTGACAAGACTGGCACAAGAATAAAAAAAATGAAAGTTCAAATATTCTGCTATCCAATCATAATCTGTGTGTTCTCCCTCTTCACCTGCAGTCCTGTGGGGATGACATTCATTAAGCCAGACAGACCATTTGATTTACTTGATTTAAAAGCAACAGACTCGAGGTTGTTCTGACTCTACTACTTCCTTCCTCCCTCGATTGCTGTCTTTTTGATGATTACAACATTACAGGAGATGCCGGAGCAGCAGGAAAATGAAAATAAAATTGCTGCCGAGCGTCTCCACCCAGGCCTGTTTTACAAACTGCTCTGTGAGGAATAGCTCTGTAAACTACTGCGAGCAAACAACTCTGTACACAGTTCCAGTGCACCGATTTATTCCTGTACGATCAGATCTGACCAAACACAATTAGTCCTGCAATAAACCCTAATCTTTGAGAAACTTAAAATATCAGATTTGGACTGGTTACCAACGGCCTCTGTTTGCTATCTGTAGCTTACAATGGGTTTTAACAGATTTCTCTCTGGAATCGGCTGCCTGCTGCAGCCTAAACATGACGCTGAGAGCTACGAAGGTCAACCATAGCCGTAAAGCTGGAGCTGGACAGATAAACAAAGAGCTGAAACCTGAAGCTGACAGAAGAGTGCCAAGTTACTGATAATTCGTTTGTGAGTGTAAGTATCATATCATAATGACTGATAAAATTATCTATAAGCAGCATTTCACTGTTCTGCTGTTCATACTTTATTAGAGGTGATAATCAACTGTTTAACTATTAATGGATAATAAGATTGTTGATCAATCACTACTATCAGTTAAAAATATAACTGCAAATGTGTTTTGTTAACATATATGAAGTTTGAGCACACAAGGGAGGGAGGAGCTGAGTGTAGACAGCAGTGGTGGATGGATGAGGAGGGATGCAAAGAAAAAAAAAGTGCAGAGTTTCCATTGCAGGAACTTCAGGGTAATTTAACAGAGTCAGACCCGTTGGTGCATGTCTCCATGGCAGGAAACTCTCCCGTAGGGCTATTTACAGGGACTTTTACGGGGGCCAACAGAGTACCTACTACGGGGTAAGTACTTTGTTTGGACCTGAAATGTGCGGCTGTTGATCTCCCTTGCTCTCTACTAATGTCTCTCTCGCTCCCCCTCTCTCCTTTCTCTTTTTCCTCTATCTGTGTCTAAGAAACTGAAACCCAAACAACGGAGCCTGACAAAAAAAAAAGAGCCTGCTACAGTCAAAACTCAAGATTACAGAAACTCAGAGGGGTCCTGCTATCGATGGAGACAGACACTGAGAGGACAGAGTGAGAGGATGATTCCCGTAGATGTTCCTTCCCCCTCCCTTTACCAGGAACTCATTCTATGGAAACACAGCTAATAGAGATGATGTGGTCCTGTTGATCGACTGGAACAAAAAACATTTGCTTAAAGCTTCACCACAAATTCAACGCAGACTGAAAAAACACAGACAACCTCCTCTCCCTCGAGGCACCCGTTAAAGATATTAAGTATACGTTTTAATCTTGTTAGTTAATGTTGTCAGTCAAAAAAAAATTATAAATGTGCATCCCTATACTTTATTGCTAGACAGCTAAATTTAACAATGTCAAATCACATTTTATAAGCTCATCATATCTTGGGGTAAAATCTTAATTTATAAAGCAACTGCAGCTGTGACATGAGTTCATGTAGTTCAAAACTGTACAGTTCTTGAAAAAAATTGCTCAATTGTGTTTTATCAGAATTGGAGTTCAAGTATGAATCTGTTTATTTTGAATCCACTTTCATTAAAATTAATAGTTTATCATTTTTGATCATTTATTGTGCAGGTCACAACTCGTCCACCACATCATTTGGGTGTTGCTGGATTATGCATTTAGTGAGTCTGATGAGGGAAACCAAAAAAATACCAGAAACCGTGTAGTAGGAGCTGATCAGCTGGGGGCTCTGCTCTGCTGGTCTGGAAAGAGCTTGTATCGACAAAAAAAAAAAAAAAAAAAAAACAATTTGATAAAGCTTTTTGCAGTGCACCATGCTAACTGTCAAAGTCAATACTTTAAACCGAAAAGACTCAACTTTTAGTATCTGAACACAGAGGAAAATGTGGAAAGAGTTTTATTCAAAGAAAGGATGCTATTTTATATGCTATTACTATTTTATTACATTGAATAAAATCAATTGACTAATTCCATGCAACTAAGCAACGAGACTGTAAACACATACATAGTTGATTGATAGATTATTGGTTTTAGTGGTTTAATGAGTCTTACTCTACATTAATGCTTGTAGTGCTTCATTTAGGTGTGTATGTGTTTTTTGAACATAACATCCAAAGTAGTAGCTTCTCATCCACTTTCTGGCCTTTCTGTTGGAACTGCATCCAAACTTTAAGATGATGAAAACATTTGGGCTGGCGTCTCTCCCCCAAATCCTCCCATCAAGTCTAATCTAATCAATTAGCTGTGCTACAGGCAGCCAAAGCAAGTCACTTCTGTAACAGATGAGCCAGGCGTCACCCTGTTAAAAGTGTCCCGGTAGGCGTCACTTGGCACCTGCTCTCTGGATGCTGAGTGATGTTATGGTCCCGGGAACCAGCAGCCAAGCTGATGCCCGTTGAGCGAGCGGGGGGCATCCATCAGCGGGGTTTCTATTTTGAGTTTCCTCTTCTGTGGCGGAAAAGACGCCGCTCGCAAGAGAGCGGATTTCATTAAAGAATTTCTGCTTTATTAGACGGGTAAGATGGAGCGAAAGAGGGGCGCCGTCTGACAGCAGGTCACTGACTGGACTCGCGTCCACAGTACGAGGTACGCATCACAGAACACGGTGAGCTATTACAACTTTGAACTAACTCAATTACTGTGTTGCCGCAGGCAGACGTACAGAGGAGGTGAAGGGAAGAACATACCAGTGTGTGTGTGTGTGTAAGAGGAGGTAGGAGACCCAGGGAGGAAGACGGGAAAAGTCAGCTTGATGCTCAATTATTCATTTGGCCAATAATCCTAGTGGAGGATGCAGAACCCACACATCAGGTCCGTCTCGTCCCCGTCCCCCCCCCCCGTGCTCTGTTCATTCTCCATTCTCTGCACTTGTCTCAAGTTTCTGCGGCCCTCAGTATGGGCTCCCTTTGATTCCGTACTTCACAGCTTGCCTCGGCTGCTGTTGCCAAGTTAACTTGTGTACCCTTTTTCTCTTGATATGTCATTCTTTCCTGGTGCAGGTTGATTCGCATCTGAAACAATGGCGGCAGTGTTGCATCATCAGGAGAGAGCTGTGAGCCCGGGGTCAGGGTTTGATTCATGATCAGTGAGGAGAGTTCAGAGTGTGCGATGAGGCGAGCGCTTTGAAGGAAAGGCAGCTTTAATCTTTTTTTTCCTTCTTTTTTCCCCTCCTGCCTCCATCTCTCTTACTTGTGCTATGAATCCCTACTGCCCCATCTTTGGGGGGGTTGTGTAAACCTGATATCGGACTCATTACGGAGACAACATCAGCTCCTAATGGGTGACATTAATTATCAGGGATACACAGTGCCTATATGATGAAAAATAACAAGTAACTCTGCATTTATCTCAAACCTACAGCTTTATACATTAGATACAATTATTCAGTTAGGCAAAATATTTATTTATTATTTATATTAAATAGCTAATCAAGAACAAATTTTGATTGAAGTTTCTTAAAAAATCACTACAAGTCATTACAAAGCAACAACACAATATGAAATGGGAAAACATTTCTACTTCTACAGAGGAGTGTGACTGTATTGAACTTTAAATGCATTCTACCCATTTCTAAATGCACTGATGCTAATTACTTAAATGACTGTGGAAATTTTGTGTATTTTGTGTTTGCGTGTATAATTTGCATTTAAATATAATATTATGAAACCAATGTGCATTGCTTTAAGTTGTGTGCTAGTACAGAAATTTAGAGCTGAGTGTGTGTGTGTGTGTGTAGGTGCGTGTGTGCATGTGTGTGTAGGTGCGTGTGTGCATGTGTGTGTCTGTAGTTGCTGACTGTACAGTTAACTTGCCCTTTATGTATGTCTGTTTATCCTGGATGTGCTACACTGAATATGAAATAAGCATCAATGTAAACCCTCAAGTCATCTGTTTATGCCCTTGAATTAATGTGAACGTAAGTGATGTGTGTGTGTGTGTGTGTGTGTGTGTGTGTGTGTGTGTGTGTGTGTGTGTGTGTGTGTGTGTGTGTGTGTGTGTGTGTTCTTACCTATGTAGACTCTCCTACTAAAGCGCTGCATAAGCAGCAGGACAAAAACGTGAAGAGGAATCAGGTTGATGATGAAGACGTAACCGCCCCAAGCTGAAACCTGTGAAACACATTGGATGGGAGCATTTTCTTGTTAAATACAAAGCTTTGTCAATATTAGTCATTATTAGAGTGATGTGATCATTTATATATCACGCACACATGAGCACTAGCATAATTTTTTTTTTCTTTTCCCCCCCCCCCACAGCTTCTTTGGTTGTTTCGTTCCCAGCTGCATGTGTGTAGGGTTTTGAGCTACAGTAGATAATCAGTATTGTAACACCTTAGAAGTCTCTGCAGACTAAACTGAAAGGTGGGTTGTATTTTTCTCTCTTACAAGCGCACACACACATCCATAATGAGATGGGTAGCAGAGTTGCACACACAGCCCACCTGAGAGCTGTGAAATCATTATGAGCTACAGCATTAAGACCGCCATTCAGATTATGTTGTCGGCCCCCAAACACTCAAAGGCACAACGTGTGTGTTTTTGTGTGTTCTCACCATGTAGAAATACGAGAGGCAGCATCCGATGGCCCAGAAGACCGATCCCGTCTTCACGGACTTCACCTGCAGTTTATAGGAGGAGAGCGTTAACGCGGTGGAATCTACCTCAGCCTCACTAATCTACACACCATTTGTTAGCTTGACGATTTTCCTTACCGCCGTTTAGCCAACATGACTGACTGAATTATTCATTGTGTTTCCCATTTTAATGACCTGCACAAAGCGGCGCATCGTGTCCTACACATCTTTACCTTCCACAGCTTCGTGCACAGGGCCTAACGAGGGCTTAACAGGGCTAATGAGCCCTTGGTGGGAGGCGCCGCCGCTAATGGCTGGATGAACGCCAAAATGAGGCTGATGTGGTGAATGGAAAAGAAGGGACAGAATGAAGTCATTCCGTATTCCTGTCCAGGTGTAACCCTCAGGTAGTAAGGGCCGCATGTGTGTAATTTAACGCGGCTATACGTAACTTTCAGAAAGCCCTTGTCATTAGCGACACCCTTGGCGGTGGCCGTTAAGTGAGTTCCAGGCAGCAAAGGCGGCTAGGAGTCTCATTAATTGGAAAGCTAATATCTGCAGGCTGTTTCCAGTCAGAGAGCACCGCTTGTGCTGTGGTGGGAGACCCTGTCGCTAATGGTAGTGGAAGGAAAACAAGACACTGAGGCGCTACATGGATATTTATTTCACAAATCTTTTTGTAAGTTACATAGCCCATTTAATCGTGGATCAGTTTAATAGCCGGAGTGTAGAAGCAAGGCTTCACTTCTTCCATAGCACAGATTAACAAGTGACTCCAGGGATTGATCACAGGCGAGAGAGAATTCTTTCTTTAAATCTCTGGTATGCATACAGTGTCGTAGCCGATTAGCCCATATTGGCCACATGTATAAACTGCAGAGGACAGCTGATATGACCCGATCTGTTAAAGCCACTTGGGATTCCTGCCTTCAGCTTTAGAGGACATTATATGAGCTTTACAGGGTCACATGAATATCACATGTGAAATATTACCATTGTTATCCCTAAATGCCCTTCATATATTTCACACATTTACAACTGCATGCTATCTCCTGTGTTATTAAAAAAAAAAAGTCTATTTCCTCCATTTTCAAATCATATTCAATAACACTGAAATATCTCTTAAGTCAACACTTGATCAACATCAAACTCGCACAAAAGAGTGGATAAAAACAGGCACAGTCTGGATTCAGAAATGTTGCCACTTCATAGTCTGTCACTTTGTGATGTCATATAGTAGCTGCCAACATACCCCACCCACTTCAACCATCATACCCACTTGCCCCCAGTGTTTTACTCACTTTTTAAAGTCCTCAAAGATCCAACAATCTGAAGAGAGGCTTAACAATACTTGTGAAATCCAAAAACTACCTATGCTTTCTGGCACTCCAGCAAGACACTTAAGAGAGCATTGTGAAACCATATTAACTTCAAATATATTATGTTAGGCCTATCAAAACCTAAATAATATATATCTGTACCTCAGAAAAGTACAGATATGGGACCTTTAAATACATTTTTTCACAGGAGCACTGTTTTTTTTTTTTTTATCTACAATCACTTGATGTAAGCACATTATGAAGAATCCTGTAGCTGTCAGTGTGAACAGAAGAAATTATTACAGCCATAAAATCCATCTTTTACATCTATTTGGGCTGCCAAATGTTTTGAGACTTGGAAACTTTATCCCCTTTATTCCCAAACTTTCACCAAAGAGCTTTTAACTAAAGCAGGAATAAGCACCGGTTTAAAGATAACTACTGTGTGAAGACTCATAACATTACGTGTAAGCCGTACCCAAAGGTAGTAGGTGAACTGGAGGGCAAAGATAGCGATGCCTTCGTTGTCGAAGGAGCCGGCCACGGAGCGCGAGATGTAGCCCGGGACGATGGCGATGAAGCAGGCCGCCAGCAGCCCCGCCCCCTGGTTCCACAGCTCCCTCGTCAGCAGAAAGGTGGAGATGGAGGTCAGGCCGCTGAACACCGGGGCCAGGAACACGCACACGTCCCGGATGTGCACGGTGATGTGCAGCAGGTTGAGCACATAGTGGATCAGGCCCGCTGTGACCATCAGACCTGGATACACCTGTAGGAGAAGGGCAGAGACAAGTCAGGCTCCCTCTCTTCAGACAGGCAACGCAAACCTAATATATTTGTAGGTTTTATAAGAGTTGGCTGGATCGATTATGTCTGAACAGGCAAGGGGGGGATAAATAAAAATCATCTCCTCCCCGTGTAATATGTATTTAATGTGATGAGAAGAGCACAAATATTGACAAGCCAGTAAGAGCTCTGAAAGTGCTGTTTCATGCATCTTTTCACTGCTGTGACTGCAATATGTCAACGTTAACTGTGTCCACGAGCAATTGAAAAGCAGAACAACGCGTTTTTTTTATTTTTTCTTACTTCGACAAATGTTACTGTATGTCTAATAACGTGTGTTTGTATTGATTACTGACGGTGGCTGATCAGGCTAATGATGGGAGCATGCATTAAATGGTTGCCCTTTGTGCGAGTGTTTTTAAAACTACTTCCCTAATTAGGCATGATGTGCTTTATGGTGTTATTAATGACTCCTGATGAAACTAGAAAGCTCAGCATTCTCGTTGCCCTTTAACTTCTCTTTATGAGCCACATTAACATTTATTCACCCAGAAAAAGCTCATATATTCCTCTATATGGTATGACCTCTTCTTTCTGTCAGCTGCTGGGGGTCTGCAATGTATTACCTGGTTTTATGATACCAGGAGCAGTCGGAGGAGTTAAACCTGTGACTTTCGCCTTTGACGAATTATCCAGGGTGCTACTTTTTCTGATGCATTTCATGGTTTGTGTCATTTTCAAATAGAATGTTCTAAGGTCCCATAGCAGCAAGTGTCCAGATACTCCTGAAAAACCTGTAAGGCTTGTTTCACATACAATAGGACACCTTGGAGAGGTGGAGAGTAGATTCTAGCAAATATGATCTAAGAAACATTTTTGGATTTGTATAAGAAATTAAAAAAATAAATCATGAAATGAAAAGCACTGACTTAATAAATTTACATTTCCTTTTTGGGTTAGATATCCAGGACAAACCATTGCACACACAAGGGCAGTAGTGTTTTTCTAACCTTCTTGTATATGACAGGCATTACACAAAACTGAAATAGAAAGCTTCCAGTGCACAAACACTGAGAATTTACTTTAAGCAAAGTAGGAGACATCTTGTATCCAGCAGACACAGATAGACATGGGAATTATGAAAGGGAGGAGGAGGAGGAGGTGTAATTTTAAGGATGTGAGAAGCCATATCAGAGTCACATTATTATTTAAAGTAGAGTATTTTATATACATCTTAAAAGATGCCTAGAGGGTATCTTTAAATATAATGATTCCCAGCAGCTGTTCAAAAGTGCTGCCGTTAACAGCGACGATTTAACTCCAAAAAAGTCTCCCTCCGTTAACCAGATAAGGCCTGTGTCTTAATGCAGTTATCGCAAACACGTTTTAACACCAAATATCTACTACAAGATAAAGAGAGGGTGGTAAGCAAAAGCCAAGTAGAAGAATAACCACAGAGTGTGATACACAGATCTGCGATGTCCTTTTTAACTTTCTAGTGTCTTATAATGCTTCAATGTGAAACACACTGTCTCATATTTAACGTGGTGGTTTGTCTAAAATTGCACTCTGGGGGACAGATGAGCCTGCAGCGGGGAGTTCTACCTTAATCAAGTGACAGAGACATCACAGAGAGGGGGGAAATATACAGAGCAGGCAGTAAGTACTCAGAGATGAGCAGTAGTGTAATGATGTGTTAAAGTGACCCCGGTCTGTCTGTCCTTTAGCCGTTATTAAGACAGATCTACTCCGTGTTGTACAAGTGTCTCCCCCAGGAGTTGTTTAACTACACAGCCATGGTTAATGGGGATATGCACGTATTGTGTGTGTGCGTGCGTGTGTATGTGTGTGTGTGTATGTGTGTGTCCGTGCAAGCTCATGTTAAAAATTGAGTTAAAAGGCCAGTTTAGACCAAAGATTCACAACGATACGAGCTGAAAATTGCACTTACTTGCACTGCACCAGTCAGCAAAGTCCTGAAACCAGTTTACACCGATATGGCTACAAGAGACTATGGTTTTCATAGCAATGACTTTGTAGTTGCGTGTTAACTGCTGGTTTTTCACATTTCCTTCTTTTTAGTAGCTGGTAAATTTGTAGCATCTTAAAAAGAAATTAATGAGGACAGTGGTAGTGAGTTCTAGCTGGTGACGCAGTAAAACACAGACAGAGGGCAGGTTGTTGATCCTGATGATGTAAATTTTACAAAAAGGACACAGCATCCTCGCCTCCAGGTGGCCATGCCCCTATAAGACCATGTTGTAGGTAATGCCCCCCCCTCCCGTTGTGTGCTAGCTGGACTGGCTAACCAAGGCCCTTCTCTTAAAGATGGTGATATGGGAATAAAAGCAGGCGGAGACCCTGTTAACACATGCTGGTTAAAATGTTCTAAGGCAATCCCACAGATTCTCTTAATGTGTATGTGACAGTCCACCTCTAGCGTCCCTAGAAGGCTGTGTTATTTGTTAAATTATGGGGGCAGTGCAAGCTTCCCAGATGATTTCTTTATTGTGTGTTGTATTGATGTGTGCGAGTTGTTTTCTGCAGCTATTTACTCAGAGATTACAGAGGCTGCTCGCAGCAACTGGAAACATTTCCGTGCAGTAATGTCACCGCAGCAAATATCATGGGATGTTTAAGCAGCAAAACTGAAAACTGTAGTTAAACTTGACGGGACAGAATAAACACAATTTAACTTTTAGCTTCTGAATTTTTTTTTTACGACAGCCCTATTGAAGCTCAGGATTTTATCAGGACGGCTGCTTCACTTCAAACACTTCCAGTGTGTGAACCAGGTCGCTGTGAGTGTGTGTGAAACAGATGACCTTTTGAACGTGTAGAAGAACAGTGTAAACCGGCCTTAAGAGGATAATTGAAAATTCACCAGTTATGTGACTCTTGAGGAATAAGGACAAAGGAAGGGTGTGTCTGAGGTAGAAAGGGCACACATTAAAACACACACACACACACACACACACACACAAAGATACTTACAGTGCCCCCTACTATCCTACCCAAAGGGTACCAGGCTCTTTCATCAAACCAGTTGAGGAACTCGTAGAAGCCGTTGGTGGTGAGGTGGTGAGTCGACCTGTAGTTGAACCTACAACATCGGAGCAGAGGCAGAGAGACGACTGTTAGAGCACAACGGCAAAAACTAAGGGAAACAAGGGATCGTGAGTTGAATGACAGGATGCCAAAAAAAAGAGACATTTCCTTCAAGCTATCTTCTATTTGTTGCTCTGTTTCTTGTGAATTTCTGTTTTTTACCTCAAGCTCCTAAAAGTTCTTCTACAGAACTTTTCTACACCTATAAAGTTAGGCGGTTAGATTTAATCAGGAACTATTCTGATACTTTCAGGAAGTCTTTCAATTATCATGTCTTCCATTTTCTGGATTCTGCCTCTCAGATGTGACTTCTTATTGTGGAACATGATATATTCAATATATAGGTTGTGTACTGTTGGTCTGACAGTCAAAAAGATAACCTTTGACTGTGGAGAACACAAGTATCCAGAAAATGTTACTGGATGCCAAAGTACAACAATGGAACAGTTTGGTTCATATACAGATAACAGAGTTAGTTACTGTACAGTTAAACAATTATAGAGACAAAGGATGCAATAATACTAGCAATTGCCAAAGAAACAATTGCCAAAGAAAAAAGAGAAAAAACAAGGCACCACAGCATGTAGACAATCACCCGAACCTGCCCAAGTTCCCTGTGTACTTCTCGCTCATCTTACTCATATTCATATGATACTGTTAAATGTTAAGGATGGAAAATACGGTTTTCTAATTTTAAGCTGCCAGTGTTTAACGAGGGGTTGCCGAATTCTATCAGAGTGATAGAATAAGTCTTTTCAAGCATATCAGATCGTTTCTAAATGCAAGGTGTTAATTAAGTCATCTAGAAAAGAACACTTAATGGTTGTCACACTAGTTTTATTCACATGTTTTTTTTCTGTAATTCAGGTATAGGAAAGAAAAAGGTTGTCTTTTAAAGTCAGGATAAATTGTTGAGCAGATGAGAAATCAGAGATGTGCCTTCAGAGCGGTGCCAACAAGTCAGATTTTAGAGCACTGGACAAAACTATGGTTCGATGTTGCTTCAGCAATCTGAATGAATGGAGCATTATCTTACAACCAGATATTCGGCCCACCTTATTATATAGTGTCAACCTCAATTTAATCCCCGGCCCGTAAGCATTATTGTCCCCTTCAAAAGGGCCCGTTGACACTAAATGATTTTGTGGATGACAATTTGATGGGATTTTTTAATAGAATAAAAAAAATTGTGCCAATGTACGGGGCATCATTGTTGTGATCTAGCATTTAATTATTGAAAATGCTGCAGTAAAAACAATGTGAAATCATCACAGAGATACAAAGAGACTCCTTAACTGCACATGTTACATGTCCTAATGTTAAAATACCAATAACAGAACCAAAGCTCATCAGTACTCTAGTAGTGACCTTAGGAACAGGTACAGAACAAGACCGGTTCTCAGTACCCGTTGCTATCAGAGAGATAGAGAGATGGATGCAGCTCCAAAAATATAAAAATCCATTTGTTTATTATGGCGAGTCGCCACATATAAATGAATGGATGTAAGTGGAGAACCACTGCGTACTTGGCTGGTATCGCCACTACCTCATTACAAAGAAGACATACAGGCTGGTCTCCATTAAGCACAAGCCTGTATTCACGCTCCCGTCTCTCATTAAATTGTGCAAATTATATTCTTTGCAAGTTCTTGTGGGCGAAATAAAGTGAAGGTGGCGAACCAAGCTTGGTCTACTGGCCTCGAGTTGAAAGTGTAAGCGGATTAATGTACAACAAACGTACCCATGTATGTTTATGGGCCATGAAATTAGACATGTACATAGAGACGACAAACAAGTGAACAGAAAAAAATAGACATGGAAAAGTTCATTCAATCTGCTCTGGACTAAAGTGAAAGCCTAACGACTCAAAGACACGCACTCTCTGAGCATCATTAACCTGAGTGAAGCAATGCTGCTGGGTTTGGGCCCACAGAACATAAAAAAAAAAAAGTTGCACACAAAAGTATGAAAAGTGTAAGCACAGTGCACAGTGAGCAGGTTGGGGGGGAAAGTTGACATCAAAGATGCTTAAACTCAAAGCATTTAACAAAATTCAAAAGTTGCAGCACTGAATGTGCAAGAAAAGAAGCTTCAAAAGACCCTGCAATGCACAAGTTGGGAAGTTATGACTTCCACAACAAAGTCACAGCGTGGAGAAGATTTCAAAGTTGCAGTAGCGTAGGTGTAAACTGATGAAATCCTGGTATAATGACTCACTTCTATCAGAAAACTGCAAGATGGCCGTTGACGACACAGCAGCATGTGACAACAAGCGATATAAAAGTGTGGAAGCTATAATTGCATCAGGATGTTTGTACCTGCATGTGGGAAGTTTCTTTTACCACAGGGCCTTATACTTAGAATTCTAGATCTAAATGGAGTAAAGACAAAAGAAAGAAAAGGGGAGTGTGTGATGAAGTGAGTCTTCACTGCTTCCTTCGTAGCCACCAGGTTGCGTTGCGTTACGTGCCGACTTCCCAGGCTCAACAGCTGAATTCATGTCAAGTTTCTCGCTGGGAATTTGCTGCATCTTGTCAATGGGATTCAAGACATTGAATGCTGATACTGAACCAGGCTTATATCTCTGTAGTCCGCCATTTTCTCCCATCACACCCATGTGATGTGCCTGATGAGGCCTTCACCTTCAGATCATGGGTGCCTAACTCATTTTCTCTGTAATACCAGCAGAGTATTACTTTTGTTTCTCCTATGACACTGAAATTCCCAAAGTGGTCAATCACTCAGCTCTGCTGCTCAACAAGCCTCAATAGACAGACTAGTGTCGAGTCCTTTTTTTCTTTTAGCCACCTATGTGTGCCCTAATGATAAGTATTTTGTTCCCCCTAAAACTCCATATTCACATGTAACATGTTTTTAGCAGATGTAACGGATTGTTCCAATGAATTCAGTATTAAGGGCATCCTGGACCTCCCTGGGCCTGTACTCTAGCCCTGTTGCTAAACTAGAATCTTCATATTCTGCCCGGATTTTGTAATTTGCATTCAGATTACCACTGAGCTTCTTTGGGGGGGGGCAAGGAAACGGAATATCCATTGCTGCAGAGTAGCTAGCGTTAGCAAAGCAAACTCACTTGGCAGCTCAATATCCATGTAGATACAAAAGTCGAGACAGAACATCATGTTGATGCCACGCTTCAGTTGTTGTGACAAGTAAGATGATTCTACATGAGGTGCAGTAAACATCCAACAGGCGGTACTATAATACCACTCCTGACAATTGCGACCCAGAGGCTCAACGAAGCAAGACGATAGAAAGCCAAGAGCCATCAGTGAATAGGCTTCAACAAGTGATTTAATACACATTAATACTCACAGTGCACGCAGCCAGGATCCGATCCAGCCCTGGACCACAGAGATCATTAAGTCTGTGCCTGCCTCAAAACTTTTCTCAACAAGACATTTCTCATCTCATTAACAAGCGGTGAAGTTGTAAGACTGGTCGAGTGTACGTTTCATGGCTAAAATGAAATAAAGAGAAGATTTTTTTTTTTGTTTTTTTAAACAGGTGATATAATGCTAACTGAAAAGCCTATAGTGTGGTGAAGGTACAGGCTAACACAAAAAATAACAATCTGCTGAAAATAAATTTAATTGACAGTGTAAGTGCCACAAACTAAATTTGTCTTTTTCTACTACTACAATCTCAGCTAACAGCGTAGACACTACACTTTGCAATTTCCACTTAGAAACAAGAGTAATAACTTCAGTGTCCCTATACTCTGTTCCTTTCTCCCACTCCCCCCCCGCTTCCTTCTTATTCTTCACAAACCTTCTGTCTGCCAGCTATTTCTCAAGCTCTTTACAGCCAGCTATACTTCAGGGGGAACAATCCAACTACAGCCTTGTTTATAATTATGCAGGTCTGGTAGATAGACTCCTGCCATTGTACAAACCATTGCATCCAGCCCATAGCTCGCAGACAGAGCCTGCACGGGTATACAGCAAGTCCCCTGAGGAGCGTCTCTACAAGTATTTAAGTGCTCAAAACAAACTATCCCTTCATGAAAAACAGGAATTTGATGGAGGGTTTTGCAGCATATGGCTTGCTCAGCCCCCTCAGGAGTGAGTGCTAGATTGAGGGTGTTCATGCTCACTCAGAGAAAAAAGCGCCTTCATGTACACAGAAACCATCGAGCCTTTGGTGCTGCGGTTCCCGCCGAGTTTGACAGAATGCCTTTCTCGTTTTCGCTCTTACAATCAGAGTCCCCCCGTACAAGTCCCGGAACTAAAGCCAGCCGCTGCGCGTAAGAAACGCTCATCGCCAACAGCTTATTCTCTCGTTGACAGGTGGGGGGGACAAGGGAAAGTTCTTTCAGGTGCAGGTTCACCGGGGGAGTTAAAACTGACTGGCCTTTTTGAAACAGTTGTGGACATCAAATTAATTCCAACCCACAGACAAATGTTGGTACATTTTTTAGCTGCTGCAGGTAAATTTCAGACTATTTTTCTTCTCCTAAAGACTATTTAGTCATTTTTTTTGCCAATCATCAGGCATCTGTTATTCTTCTGCTATTCTAAAATCTTGTCCTCTAGTCTCAGAGGCATCTGTTGTTGAGTCATCACCCATCCCTGGAGCCGCTCTGCTCCCCTGGCTGTCTGTGCCATTTCTTGAGGTTTTGGATCCGGTTCCTGATCCTGGAGGAGTTCAGCCTCACCTCATGTCACTCTCTCACTCTCTGAATGAGCTCTTTATCCTTCTCTCTCTCTCTCTCTCCTCCTCTGTGTAGGTGAATGGTGTGATGTGTCGTCGGCCTTCCTGCCAGGCCGCCATGGTGATGGAGGACGGGTAGCTGAGGCGCTATTTTGTTCTGGTGGCACATGGAAACCAGTTGGTCTCTTCTTCATCATGTAAATCTATACATTATAAAACTATGATATGATATGTATTTATAAAATATCCTTTTCAATGCTGTATTCCTTGTATTTGTATTCTAGAAACCTAAATCTTCTCCCACAGATTTTCCTATTTTCCTGTTAAAAGTTTTTAAAAATGAGGATAGTGCATTGCTGTGAAAATGGTAATGCCCCCTCCCAGGACAATTATCGATTTGTGATATTGATTTGATGCAATCTGTCAAGTGGCCATTGTTATGTTTGTATGATTCTAGTCCGAGTTGCCAAAAACTCAAACTGGTAGAGTTCACAGATTTTCCAAATATCTCCTCTCCTAAAGGAAATAATTAATTTGTACATAAATCAAAAGGTGTATATATTAATAGTATAATCTAACAAACTAGTATCTGAGCTGAAGCTTAAAGTTTTTGCTCCACAGCCCCTAGTTGTGGTTTGCAACTTCAAAAATAAGACTATTACTTAAGCTGGTTTGTGGAATATAGGGGAGACCAGTAATCAATGGATCAATATTAGATTTGGTCTATTCTGAGTTAAATTATCTCTAAAAAGCCAGATCAGAGGAACCCCTTGTGGGTCTGGAATCAAGTGATGAGTCTGGAGCCTAATACGTTGCTGCATACAGCATCCTACTTATGTCAGACACATCTTGTGCCTGGAAGATAAACTAATAAAACAAATAGAAGATGTATGGCCCCACTACTGGCTGAATGAACCATGTGCATTATTCACTCTTAGCTAATAGCTTCAGTGTGCAGCGCAGAATATATTCAGGAGGCCATTTCTTCAAATCCACTGAGGGAAACCAATGTGCTGTTTTCGTCTCAGTTTTTTCAGTTAAATATATTGCTGACAAGTCGTACGCATGAGAGATTACTTCAAATCCAGCACAAAGCTTTCATTAGCAACAGCTTTCTGGATTGAATATAAATACATATTGGGTAGCACAGCAGTGCAGAAAAAAAATATTAATCATTCTCACTTAATTGTCATTATTTAAGTAAGTGTTTAACAAATTAAAGTCTGTCAATAATTAATATTGTGATTAAAGTCTTTGAGAGGGGAAAAAAAGGGGGAATTCAACTTTTTATATTTTGTTGTCATTCCGCACACACATTCTCACTGTAGCACTGAGTGAAATAACAAGCATTAACTAATCACTATGGCAGGAGTTGTTGTAGCTTCACATTAGAAAGGTGAACAAGCTCAGTTGTGTTTTTATGTGCCTGCAGAAATTGCTCCAGGCCAATGTGTCATTTCATCCTGACAGCAACTGTAGTGTCTCCTGTAGAAAGAACCCTATAGTGGGTCTGAAATGCTGCAGTGCAGTAACAGGGTTACGCCAAGGCCTCATATGGCACATGACATCCACAGCCCTGCTTTTAATCAGCAGAGACAAAATATAAGAGCTGATTTACATTTTTCAGCTCAAAGCATGAGGTTTGTTCAGGTAAATAAATCTGTATTTATATATGTATTTAGAGGTGGGGTGGAGCGAGTCCATTCAGCATCTCTCCTCAAATATTTTGATCTTTTTGTGGTGTCATCTTTTCAGGACACAAGTGGGAGCCAACACCCTGCTTCATCACCCTCCCTCCTCTCCGACGTCCACATTGACACCTGCACCGTTGTGTTTTGAAGCGTGGCAGACGGCCAAAGAGCAGCCGAACCAAGGGCAGCGTCACCTTTTAATGACCCGTCTACGAAACTCTGCGAGGACGGGCAGCGGCAGCAGCGTCTGTGGGGCAATCATGATAGTACCTGCTGGTCTCAGATGGCCTGTGTGTGTGTGTGTGTGTGTGTGTGTGTGTGTGACTGAAAAACAGACCGCACCAAAGAGATGACAAGAGGCAGCATCAAAGAGACGAACGCACAGCTGCAATCTTTAAATCGCATATGCATGTAAATAGTACAGACACACAGGCTGTAAAATAAATAAAATGATGTGCAGGTTTTCTCTACCATCACAGGATAAATGAAATTACACTTATTCAGACAAATGATTATTGTTTACATTGCTTTTCAGTTGTAAATGTGATTTGAAGAGATGCAGGGATGCATTGTTTCCTGCGGTTCCTTCTGGCAGTGTCCTAACCTCGTCCCATCCTTCAAACCCACTCTGGTGAATAATAGGCAATGAGTTATTATGTGCTTAAGATAGCATGGAGCCAACAAAGCCACACACACACACACACACACACACACACACACACCACTAGTAACTGTCAACCCAGACAGATTGTCCTTGTGTCATAGTAATTGTTTCTCTTTTAACTGTATACAGTTCTTCACCAGCAGAGAGGAAGGCCAGCTGCAAACCAGCATGACTCAAGTGTTTGTGGTTTTCATATACAACGTTTATGTGATAGCACTTCATTATAAAAAAACAGCTGAAAAACGCAGTCTGAAGTCTTTATCACAAACATGTCTTTAGTCAGAAATCAAAACGAGAAAATCACTCAGAGTGCAGACCTCCCCCAAACATATTGTGACTCCCACCTCACACTGTTCTATACTTATTTGATACACACTATCGTGGGATGAAAAGTAGACATAATCAAAGTCCTCTTGGTGTCTGGTGTAGTGTGACACACCCCAAACAACGGTATCCGTTTGATGGCATTCCCCCGTTTACCCCAATGTTACCACACAACAAAAAATTCACAGTGATCCACAAACCAGGTTTATTTCTTTACCTCTCATATGTTCATGCTACCATTCCTGACATTTGCTTAAAATTTTGCAAAATCAAGCCAAAACATTTTGAGGTATTTCACCGACAGACAAACGCTGGCTAAAATCACATCCATGGAAGAGGTAATAAAAAAACATAACGTATATATTTGGTTAGGTTACAACCAACTGAAAGACCCCAAGTGTGTAGGAGATCCAGTGGTGATTAGAAGTCAAAGTTAAGAAGACAATTCTTGCTTTGGTTGAATTATATATTCATTCAAACATACTTATGAATATTATAATCCACTACATCTATTGAGTCTGTTCCACTAGATTCTGCTAAATACCAACTCCATTCTTGTACACTATAACTTTAAGTAAAATAAAACAGGCAAAAAGACTTTCGCCAAACATGAAAGAGAACCCATGAAACTGTATAAGTTCTGTGCGTCTGCAGTTCAACCAAATCAGCTTTAGTGCATCTGATAGTATCCATCTGTAAGAGTATAACAACCTAACTATGTTAATGTATAGTCTGCCCCTCATACAATTTGTGTGTCCTTGTTCTGACTCCGTTGAGTATTAACAAGCAAAATGACCGACACCTGGACCCGCCGAACGAATGGAAAAAAAACACATACTGTTCACATACTGTTAGCTGCCAATTTACTCTTAAGTGGAGGAAACTGCCTGTGTGGAGTGTCACATCACACCAAAATATCAAGTATTTCAACAGTCTCCCGGGAGGCCTAATTTACTTGGTGTGTGTAATACACACAGAACGCTGTATTGCTATGAGCTGCTCAATGGAAACTGTTCCGCTAAGTGCCACAGTGTGGGATCAGGACAAGACATGGAGTAAGGAGAGGAAGGTTTGGTCAAAGTCAAGTAAGTCTTTCATTATCCCTGGAAGCAGATTGAACGGCGACAGTTACATCACGGGCTTGGAGATGGGGGTCAGGGGGGCAGCAGGGTAAAATATATGGAGTTTTGTACCGTGCTGGAAGAGTGGGTGAAGGTCGAAAGCCCTGCAGTAAAATAGATAGAAACTATAATAGCATCTTCCATTCTGTGTGTGTAGGTGGTCAGCTGGGGGGGGTTTGGGTGGGGCTTTCCAGATTCTTGATGAGAGGAGCCAACATGAAAGAAAAGGAGGCTCTCTTCTCCAGCCCCTCCGTCTGTCAAACGATCCCCCAAATCGCTCTTGTCGTCTCCAAACACCGCTGGCCCAAATTTTTTAGGTAAAACCTAATTTCACAGTCCATGAAGATGGGAGACGGGCGGAGGGGATTGTCGTCTCCGGTTTTGTGAACTATTGCATTGTTCTGAGCCTCGGATGAGATTGCATCTTGCACGAAAGGGACGATGGGAGGAGAAGAGGACGAGTGGAGATATGAGATTAGTAAAAATTGATGTGGAGGAAAAGAAGCGAAGCAGGAAGTTTAAAGGAAAGTAAGAGGAAGAGTGTCAATTGGCAGCTAACACACACACAGGATTTAATGCCATTTCAATACATTTTATGATATAATAAGTCTGACATATTTATAATTACTGACAGTAAGTCCGTAACTAACGATCTTTTCAATAGAACTTTTTCCCCCCCCTTGATTAGTTGATTATTTTTTATATCTTTTTAGACACTTGCTCCATATACTGAATAAGAACTGCAGGTGCTTGTAAGAGACCTGGTTTATATATGATACATACCGGTCCCAAAAGGAATTGGATGTTCCATTTTCAAATCTCTACATTGAGATTATGAACAACATAATTTACCTTAACCTGCATTGGTTTGATTTAGGGACAAATAGTAAATATCTGTTGGAACTGATATGGTAAGAACAGCCTCAACATAAGCGGTTAGATCCAATGAATCTCTAAGGTGAAGGTGTTTGTCGTCATTGTTTATAATAATTTTACTTTTTAGATTCCTCTGTTTTCTCATTTCTTTCTCTTCTGCTTCCCTAGTGCTGTAAAGCATTTTGGCATTTCTTGTGAACCTTTTTTATAAACTAAGTGAAGAGGTGACAGGGGCCCTTTTTCACCCAAGTCAAGATTTTTTTGTCTAAGTCAGGGTAAATGTCCTTGCTAATATTCTCTGCATTTGATTAAGTTTCTTGTGTTTTCCCTAAAACTTGAAATGACCTCACGTGCAGAATCTCCAGGTACTTAGGAAAGGTAAAAGGTCTAGGAATCAAAACTGCATTTCTCACTATCCCACTATGCTATGCATTTTACATGTACAATAACATTAAAGTGCAGGTGCGCAAGACGAGACAATCCTAACCTGAACCCTTCCTTTCAGTTCATTCTCTGTGGTAGTTGCTAGTAGGGACAGTAGGAATGTAATGCCCCTCTCCAACCACATAGTTTACAATGGCTGAGTGTATTTCTGTCTGTTGCCCCACACAGTGGGGGCAGTGAAGAAGAAGCCTTCTTAAAAATTGGCAATAAACCTGCAGTGTGTCACCACCATGTCAACCTCCCACTACTGATGCCTGAAGTTGGATGTGGAACTGATTATGAAATGGAACCAGGAGCTAAACTGCCTCTAAATATCCAAATGAATGCCAGTCAGACGGGTCGAAAGAACAGAGAAGAAACATGTGGAAACGAGTGAGCAGAGGCTCACACTTTGACCAGATGTCACAGATACTTAATGCAAAGCTTCAGGATAGATCCACAGATGATTTAAAAACATCACATGTAAAATATGACGAAGTGTAGGAGGGAGACATCGATGCTCCTTCAACAGAAGGGCCTGCAGTGACAGATATTTGAATAGTTAATATAAGTCAAGAAAACACATTTGGATTTATCAGCATTTGACCCCATTTATAACATAATTGTTGTTTGAGTTAAATTTATACGCGGAAAGAAGATGAAACCTGAATGAGAGGGAAAGAAAGATGCACCGAATGTAACACACAGACACCAGAAAGAAAAGGTGTAAAAGATAAACCTCCCACATCCCGTTTTGTTTGGTTAGGTGACATGTCAGGGAGGTACGGCGTGTGGAAGCCGGCGATGCAGAGTGAAATCTAAGCCGGTTTAGAGCAGGAGAGGAGGGGTACCGCACACAAAAGCATTTATTAAAATCTGATGATGTCTCATCAAATTCCCGCAAATCCTATATTGCGGCGAGCGGGGGAGACACAATGAGAACGGCTGCACCTGAGAATGACTGGCTGATTAAAAAAAAAAAAAACAGCACCCGGGGCTCGGCGCGAAGCAACAATTGCATAACTCCCCCTCGACTGTGCAGCCGAGCCTTCTTTAAGCCAAATAAATCAGATAGGAAAATTTCCAGGCTAAAAATCAACCTAAATCCTCCTGCTCAGTTTGCACCTTTGAGACCATAGACAAAATAAACGACCATGATTGTGAAGTGGCGACCCTAATTAATTGTCAAGATCCACACGCTGGCATCTGGGGACAAAAGGGACGGATGATACTACGGAGTTTCTGCCATTATAGTGCTTTTTATCTTCATGTTTTAAACCAAAAATGTTATACAAGTAGTGGAACTCATTTTAAGAATAGTTTAGAGTGAGCGAGCCTGTGTGGGAAGTTAGCAGTAAAGTTATGCATGTGTAACGTTACAATTCAGGCTATTTATCGGTGAATAAATCCTACAACTCGTTAAGACCAGCAGCCAAGTTCCCCTGTCTTCCCGTAGTGAAGGCTCATTTAAGGTGGACTGACCTTTAAGGGCCACCTATTCTCATTTTAGTGAAGCTCCTTGGGATTTTTTTGCCACCGCAGTGCACATTCAAAATGGACCCTTTTTTGGGGTGAAAATGAAGAGCACCTCAAAAATCCTATCAAGCAAAGTCGTTTGAGTTAGTAGCCTATTTCATGCTCTGGTTCTCTGCATTTCAAATCCATTTCAGAAACTGATGAGAAAGAGGAGAAAACCTTAAACGAGGAGCGTACTTGTGTGGTCAGTGTTCCTCCTCAATCTCATCATGTTGGTGTGACTCCTTACATCAATCTGTACTGTTCACCGTTCCGCTCCATATACCTTCGTTCAATTATATTTCATTGTTGAGGGATCCTTGTAGGAAAAAGAATGAACAATTCTAGTGTGGTTGGAAGGCAGGTCTTAACCGAGATGACTCCATTTATAAACTGCATAATGTCCAACAGTTTTATAGTGACGAGAAAACGTTAACGAAAAGTTAAGCGTGCATTCAGTCTGCCGTTAGGAGGTAAAACAACTTCCAAAACAAGTTGGCAGACACAGCCTGTCATATTATCGCTTTAGAAAAAGTTTTATAGCTCACATATTTGCCAATTTCCCAATTTAGCCTATGTATCTAGAGACATTGTCATTCCATAAGATCGTCTGATGCAAATGCAATTTTTACTCCTCTTCTGGCTCAGATTTGGTATTTGCTTACTACTGATAAAAATATCTAGGTGATGAAACAACATCTTCTTCACCAGGAAGTGTATACCTGTTTAGTGCTGGACACTGAATTTCAAGTATATAGCATATACTGATTAATTAATTTAAGTTTCTAGGACATTCCATCCTGTACTTGGAATCACTATCTGATAAGACGTGCCCCTAATCTGTAGTTCGCATTCATCACACAGCTAGTACCTTCTCAATTCTCAGCAGCCACAGCTGAACAAAGGTCAAAGTAAAACAAATGTACGAGTCAATGACTGAATTAAAATATAATTGTGCTTTTCATAGGAAAGGCAAGCGTTCACACACATGCAGCAGGGAGGTCTGTGCTGGTAAGGAAAGCTAGCTTGTGAGTAAGGAGGATTCCATTGGGTACGGGTAGCCAGCAAGCACAGTGGAGCAGAACCAGACTCCTGAGATGAGCAGGTGCTTCTCTGCCATGTGGGAAAGAATCATTAAAGGTCCCTCAGTGTGAAAAATGAAACATTGCTTGAAATATATACACAGTCTCATGATTAAAGGCAATCAATTCACAGAAAATTACAAAATACTATTCAAACACTGTGCCTTAGCAGTCAGGACTATGAAGTTGTGATATCACAACTACAGTCACTCCTACTGCACAGCAGACCTTCATTGATAAAAACGATTCTCTGAATCTGAATAGATTTTCCTGTTCATTTCTAAAAATCTATTCACACAGTCAAAGATTGATTTTAAAATAATATTTCCCCGGCGGTGAACTCTAACCCCACCAGTTGTGTCGTTAAAATCACGTGGGTGCCCTAGATTATCAAAACGGCAAACACGGCATCTGACACAAACAGTGATGTTATCCAAGCTTTGTAATCTCACAAAATGCTCAAAGATAATATTTGACAACATTTTGGGTTGAGAAATGACAGAAGGCATTAATTAGCTTGACAAAAGCACAGTGATTTGCAAGGGTTGGCAAACGGATAAAATAATATAGAAAAACGACCGACCTCATGAACCACATGTTGCGACATCACCAAGAGCTCATCTCTAAGTCATCTGCTGGATTGCAACAGATGAAACTCAAGCAGACTCTACAGCAACAAACTCATTCTGCAGCTTCTCACAAAATAGTGGTGCTTGGATTTTATTTGCAAAAAAATTCTTCCGTTGAAAACGAGTCTTCAGGAGGCTTATTAAAATAACTGCACTGAGTTACAGTGTTTATCAAACGTCTTGCTGAAGAAATCATTCCAAACATGTATTAATCAAGGGAAATTAAGCTTCAGTTGGTAGATGTGGGCATTACAACTGATGCATAGAAATTAATTACAACAACTTTATTAACTTGCTCTTCTATATCAATATAGTACTAGAATTAATAAACAGTGCCCCTAGACGGTCATTTAGAAAAAAAAGAGGCATAAGAGAGGGGATGGAAAACTATAAGCATAACTATATATTATGGATATCAAAACTTCAAACAAAACCTAGGGTAAGTATAAAATATAGGATGTTTAAGGTAGGGCTGAATAATATATCATTTCAGCATCAAGATTGCAATGTGCAATAGTCATACAGGGCACGAAAAGGTCAAGTAAATCAAAATAACTCAAACATGTGAAGCTTTAACTTGTGATGTGCTCTGGATAACGCCGCACTAAGTCGCTGACCACGACCTGCAAACGGCCGGTCACATTATGCAGATGCCACAAAGTGAGCAGCTACAGGATTTATGTAATTGCTGTGCCTTAATGAAAGCATGGTTCATGGGGTTGGTTCAAGCTCTTTTTTTCCGGTGGAGCCTGGTTGGTCAGTCAGAAACGCTAACAGCCTAACAACAACACCGTCTCAGCCCATTGCAGTCATGATGATTATTTAATGAGGAGTTGCTTTGCTTCTCCAACCAGCTGCTCAACACATCCGTGTGCCTCAGGAGCAGATCGAAGGAGATGAGACCGACCAGGTCTGCAAACTATCGTTTAACTAACGGTGGAACGGTTACAGGTGCAGGCATATCAGCTCACTTCAATCTGACTTTCTCCTGTCACATCACATATATTTAAAGCTCAATAAAACACTGATTACATACTGTAGGTTGGTCTAAACCACACACACAGAGCAAATTAACAATGCAGCCTTTTTTTCTTCCAAGCTACTGAGGAAATGAGGATTGTGCTCCACCAGAGCTGTTGACTCTTCCGAGCTGTAAGCACACAGCTTACAGCAGACATAGCGGCTCATTTCAACTAGAGAAGGGTTTGTGCTGCCTCTCCTTGGCAGTCTGCGGCACAGTTCAAAGCAACTGTGACTCCCAAAGTGGGTGCCACGGCATACCAGGATGCCTCAAGGACATGCTGTGCATGCTGCGAAAAAAAATTATCTTTACATTAACATTTATTGTGGGCCTACGTTTTAATATTTCACGACATCCACAAACTAGAATATATTTATTTTACACACACATTCGAAAACTGTAAGAAATGAGCAAACATCAAATCATATTAAAAACAAAAGGTAGATAACAATTATGTTGTACTGACAGTTTATGGTTGTCAGTTGTCATAGTAACAAAAAAATGGTCATAGCACCAGATCAGCAAATTTTGATACTGTAAAATTGAAAGCCCCAAGAAAATGCTGATACATCTAGAGAACTGGCCTGCTATCTCACAGCAGAATACCTTATCTGGAGGGAAAACTATGTGATGCTGCAAAGATGCCAAGTAGACGCTAAGAACATCTTGCACACATTTTTGTGTTTCGGTAAACCCAAACTTTACTATACTACTTACTTCATAGGTTGAATGTGTCACACAAGCTGCTTCCATTCTGAGTTTATTTAAAAAAAAAAAAAAAGGGGGGGGTACACAATGACACAATGTATTTTCCCCATTATTTGTGTCTATTCTAGGGTACTGTAGAAACATAGCAGCTGCATAGTAGTAGATGCAACATTGCTACAGGAGTAGCAGAAAAACTCTCCATATAAAACAGCTCAGTCTAAGGTAATTACAAAACAATTCTTATTTTGATTAATTTATATGTTAATTAAAGTTTACTTGTGAATATTATATTCCAGTTCTGCCAAATCTGTTCAAGGGAGATGCCACTTAATTTTCCCAAATGTACCTTTAACCTTCATTAAAAATGCTAAATTAAGTCTTTTAAAGTGATAAAAGAAAAATACTGCCATGCTGTTCACCACAAACACACCAGATATGTCTTTATTACCCATTAAGGGAGTCCAAAAATGTTTCCATTAGATATAATGTTCACTAACTGACCCATAACACAAGCAAGCTATTATCATCTTATTCATTCAGCCTTTTCATGACTCTGGAGTGGAAAACTGACTTCTGGATGTTGCTGCCCGGTGCCTTCAGAGTTCACTGGCCACTCTTATTTTGTACAGAGTCAAAACAGAGTCTTGGTGCTGCATGACATCTCTAGCCAATGGCCTATCACTGGGAATTGCCACCACGGTCGACAGACGGAACAAAGTGACCAGCCGTGGCAAAAATTGACCTCTAATTAGCAGGGGGTCCGGTTCCATTACTCAGCCGGCACGTCAGACTAAGCTTGGATACCCAAGTAAAAAAAAAACAAAAAAAAAACTACACTGTAAAATTTACATTTCACGAAAGTTCCCTAGGTGTTAAGGTTGATGTTTTGTTTCACATTCGAGAGGAAAACTCTCAAGAAACATTGCAGTTTACTTCAAGGCAATTGGTCATAAAGCCTGACTCAGTGAGCAGTGATTTCCCACGTTATAGAACAATAAACAATATTATTCATACAAGTGCCAGCAACATATTACATTACAAACTTTAGTCAGTAAACAAAGTTATATTTATAATGCAAATATAAAATGTTAAGTCCTAAACATGTCCAGGGTGTGTTAGTCACATTTACTGCTCTGGTAGCAGACGGGCTTTGAGCCGTTTGAAATATCTGCTCGGGACTTTCATATTTCCCACTGAGTGATGAGTCAATTTCCTTTCATATCGCTGCGGCCTTGGCCTGAGGATTGCCGTTGTGTGATTGTGTTGCCCCCTCTGCTACATCACCATAAAATCATGCAGGTTTATTAGGAATACAGACAATACTGCGTTCTCTCTGGGTGCAGTTTCTGTGTGTGTGCATCCTGTGGGCTATTAAATGCGGAACATGAAATCTTGCTGAGTCATGCATGTGTGAACGAACCGCTCGCGCTATAGGCTCCAAACCATGGGACAAAATGTATTAGAGATATAAAGAGATTGCAGACTGTGGCCAGCTGACCTTTGTTTGCTTGTTTACTGTGTTGCTGATGGGACTTATTATCCCTCTGACAATAAAATGCTTTCTCTTTAACCTGTCCCCTATATTTTCTTTTCACTTACACTTCACCTACATTCAGGTTCAACTTCCTACTAATAAATGTTATGGAGCTATAGCGGAGAAAATGTCTGCTGCTGTATGGGCCTCATATTAAAAGCAGGCCATTGATACGAATGCACGGTCGCAGCGTGACAGACGCGCCATAACAGTCATCAGAGTGCATACTGAAGCATTATGGATGCGGTTGGAACATGTAGGTCGATGTGGTCACGCCGGCTCTGACTGTGGAGAAGGGCGGCAAAAGCATGAAGAGTAACTGGAGCAGTTGCAGTTAGTAATTGTGAGGCCTGGAGCTTTTGTTTTTTTGTTTTTTTAAACTAGAGGTCACAGGCATATCTATGGCGGGCGGCTGCCCACATGACAAAGTAGGCAATATGTTTCCATGCGTCTGGCTTCTAGGGCAAGACTGTCCTATTTGTCATTTGGCTCTCAGGCTGAAAGAGAGATTCACAGTTGGCTCTTGACAAAGCCTCTCCCTCGACTGGGGCTCGGTAATCACCTTTTGCTTGGGGTTTTAGATGCACAGCTGGTGAACTGCTGGAGGATTGGGATTTACAAAGACAGGAGTGCTGTAAACGAAAGAGGAAAAAAATAACAGAATTTCCTTAAAGCACATAAGCATGTTTTTTTGTTTTTTTTTCCTGGAGCCAAAACCTGAGCTGAATCTGTCAAGTGTGTCACGGCAGGAATTCTGTTACATCGATTTTTGAAGGGCACCGACACATGATTCAGTGAGAGTCATTACCTGGAGGTAAAGCAGAAATGCGGTTACCATGGTTACACACACTCGGCAGAAATTAAAGAGTCCCAATGTTCTCAATTTATGCTACGGAGCAGTTTCAGTGGTCTCCATGGTGACCAGACGCTCTCCTCCAGCCAGCTTGTTTAGTTACATTAGAACATCCCAACCGGGACTAATTAAACAAGGACGATACAAATTAAATAAAAGTTACAGGTCTGAATATCAAGAAGGAAGTGCAGTGAAAACTACAGTGTCCAGTACTATCTAATGTCATTACCCAATCACGGTGTGTGGAAAAAATAACAAATCTCAAGGGGGGGGGCTTTGATATAGACAAAATCAAACTTAATAATACCATTTTTGATCATATACCGCAATTTTAATATCGTGCCAATATTTTAGGATGACAACTGGTTTGGACTATTGCTATTGGACTATTTCTTTCACTAATTACACAATGAGGTTTTTGGATAAATGTTCCTCAGTAATGGCAATAAAGTAGGAATATTTGGTAAATGGAAATAATAATAATATATCCAAAATATATTATAATATATATATTAGGGTGTCTATTTAATAAACATATTGCTTAGCCTTAGTGTCACACAACATTTTATTATGTCAAAAAAATGTGTGTGCCCTGGTATACAGAAAGGTCTCATCAGCTATGCACTACAGATAACCTTTGGCTTTGTGTGACTATTTCTGAAGTCCTAGGCCTGGTTGACTAGCAATGTCTGTCATGCTAATTTTTGTAGGTAATTATGTGAATTTACTGCATTGTTTCGTAGCTGAGGAGGAAGAAGCAGACAGACAGGCACGCTAGCTGAACTAGGAGGTTCCCCCATCCCCCTCATGTACAAACCCGGGTCACCAGAAAGGACTCCACAGCATCTAAGCAGCATCACAGATCAATCTCCTTATTCAGAGACCCTTAATCTCTTTATCTGAAGAAAATACAACCAGCGCCACTATCTCCCTCGCCAAAATCTGCACTATATGTACGTCCCTGCCGGGCTAACATGTAGGGGCCTGCTGCTCTGCTGGGAGTTGAGCCACATGACAAAAAGGGGGTAAACAAGAAAAGCAGGGAACACATGACAGAGACCATCTGACACAAAGATGAGAGACAAAAGCGAGAGAGTCAAAGAAAAAGCGTGCGGAGGGAGGCTGGGGGACATCAAAGAGGCATTTTGCGCTAGAATAATTGTCTGGGCCAATCTGACTGGCAACCACCAGCAATGCGATGCATAAGAAGGAACAAAGATAAAACAGCAAATCCAGGGAGAGGAAGGTAGTAGGGAAGGAGCAGAAATCAGCGAAGCCTAGCCTAGAGTCAAGTGGAGAGATCAGACAACACTTTTCAATTAAATTCTCCAATGTCATTACAGTGCTGTACAGCGAATTCTAATGTTCTGCAACAAGACAAACAAGCCCCTTCGTCTTATTTTGTCAGTCACCAAACTGGAACAAAGGAAGTGTAATCCTGATAAATGTATATCAGGGGGTTGTTGTCACGTTATGAGATTAATGGGCTGTGAAAAAGAAAGGCTATTATGTTAATTTGTAGCTTTGTTTGTACTTTTAATCAGGCTAACAGCGGTTCCTTGTTGGGAAGTTAGCGACATAGTCACTTCTTTTACTATGCCGTTCATGTGAATCTCAGTGAAAAAAAGAACAGTGGAGAGGAATATCAGGGGAGCAGCAGAGGAATTTAAATGATCTCTGCAGGTATGGCTTCACCATCTACATCACTTCAATGTGTAAGATTATGTTTCAAGTTGACTTTTTAAACCCACTGCTGCAAGAACCGACTGTTACAATTACACCAAAACACGATGCTTTTTCAACCATTACTGACATGGAATCAGAACAGGATAGGAGATGATGAAAACACAGCCAAGCCTTATCTTATGGTTACTCTTCACGCTATGTCACTATGAATGAACGCAGACAAATATTCCAAATTTAGAATGTCTCTTCATTTTTTCTCAGCTACGCATCTCCTGGATAAAGCTGATTTCTTGGAATTGTGTACCCATGTTTTTTAGGCCTTGGCTTTATGCTTCCATCGGTGTCTCGACAGGATGCTTTCAGGCACAGTATTGAGTAGGTCTAGAGAGGGATGTGGTTTTTGATTTTTTTTTTTGGTAAGAAAACAAATTCACATTGAGTCCTCCGGCGCTGAGAAGTCTGGAACTGAAAAACAGTGAGTTATCAGAACTTGTGCTTACATTTCTCTTATGGTTTAACTGATCATATTAATTGGTACAGCTGCAATGATTAATCGACTCATGCCAACTATAACATTAATCACCAAATATGTTGATAATCTATTTGAGTCATTTTAAGGAAAAAATGTCCAAATCCTTTGGTACTGATTATTTTACATCATTTTATGAACCCAACAAGTAATCTATAAAATGTTTCAATGAATGTTAGATTAATCAACTATCAAAATAGTCGCTAGTTGAGTCCCTATTAAATTGGTCAAAAATCTTATCGGTTAACAACTGATTATGAACAGGTCTGGTTTTAGCGGATACTGCGTTCAATTTGATTTAATGTTTTTTCGAATTTACTTTTTGCCGTTTAAACAAAAAAAAAAAAAAAAAAAAAAAAAAAAAAGAGTGAAAGAGAGGGTAAAAAAAAGAAAAAAAAAAATAGAGCACGGTTACCTGGCTACACAGGCAAGAAATTGACATTTTCCAGGCTGAACTCCTAACATGTAATCCTGACCTCGATTGCGGTACCAAAGGTTCTCATTTACATGATATTTGAGAAGTTTACTGGAGAAAGCCGACTGCAGGAAACAGGTAGAGAGATGGAGCGGGGATTCCCAGAGCAGGGAGAGGCAGAGCGAGCGAGCAGGAGAGACGGCCTGCAGCCGGGCTGCATCTGTTTACTTGCTAAATGAACCGAGACAAATCCTTGCTACTTATGCACGGCGAGCTACTTCTGCACACACAAGGACCGACACCACTCATCTGATCCCCAGCAGATAGCAAATGGAGTGAAATGGTTACAGGTGACTTTCAATCCAACAGGATAATCTGCAGTCGCAGCACACTCGCTCTCTAAACCGATGCATTTGGAAATTCTTGGAGATGAAAACTGTCAGATGTGCAGTCTGATCCGATGCCCACCGGTGTAGAACTGACGGGGAGCTCGTCAGCTCCTCTTCGCTAATTGGACATGGCATGGGAAAGTGAGGACACTGTAGAATATGAGATAAAGGAAACAGGTGACAGCGATTTCAGCGGAAAGGACGACAGAGCCCATGACTATGCCTGAAGTTTGCATTTTTCATATTTATTTCTTTATTTCGGAAGGATTTCATTATTATCTTTGACAGTTAAATTGCAACTTCTGAGATAGTTAAAAGAGACTTTACTCATTCCTGACATTCAATTGTCATTTTGCCCAATAAATTCAGTAGGAATCATCTTCGAGGCTCCATTGATGTCTTCCGTAGTTGTTCATCCAATAGTTGCTGAAATATTTAAGTGGAGGTCCGTGGCCGATATTGCTTAGGGTCTAAAAGGCCGCCTCTACAACAAATGCCCCCCCCTGTCAAAAACAACAAACTTTGTTTAAAAAAAAAAAAAAAAACTTCAGGAGTGCTGTCGTCTTTAGCACTCTACTGCTGTAGCAGCTTACTCCAAGACACGTTCACAGACCCTCAGGAAACCCCAGGACTATCACCCAACAGAACAGAACCTGGGCCTAAACTTTATTTATGAAACGTGTTTAACAGCAGCGCTCTTGTTGTTCATTTGCATACAAATAAAATTTTGAACTTTAACACTGCCCCCACAACTCTATTGCTGTTTTAAAAAAAACATGATCAGTGTAGCTGTGGTAGTCCCCCCATTATCAACCATCATCATTAAAACTGGTGTAATTCTGCTCTGATACAGCAAGTGAACATAAGGTGAAAGCATGATATGAATTTTAACCTTTACATGACATTCTCCTTAAGAACAGAACTTGTAGAGCAGCTTTTTTGTGCAACAATGACATTAAGCACATGGTAACCCACACAAGGAGAGGCCATGGATACTATGAATACTTCTCAACCATGATACTTATGTCTTCTGGCCAAATCGAACTTTGCAGGAAGTAGTCATTTTACAACTATACAGGACCCACCTTCCATCCACAGCTCTTCAAATCAGTCAATCAGAAGAGAGGCTCATTACTATCAATGAGTAAGACACAAAACGATCTGGTTTTTCTAGAGCTGCAAAGAGAAGCTTGAGAGGAGATATTGAACTAAATACTTGACTATATTTCACTTCAAGCTAGACATCTACAGATCGTAATCAGCTCCAAACAACTGCAACAGTCACAACCCTGGGAAGTAGGTGTAATGGACAGTATACAAGTACTGCTGGCTATTGTAAAGATTCTGCGTTTGGCACTTTGTACTTTAAATATATGTAATGTTTGCTTGAAGAGTGTTTTTTGCAAGAAAAGATTAGTACAAACCTCATGTTCTCGCTCATTAGCGTATGGAGGCTCGCTGACAGAACAGGCAGAACATGACAGAAAATGCAATTACTCAGAAAGACAAACTTGTCAAGATGGAACTTCACCACATTTGAAACAAAAGAGGATAAAGGTCACTGTGAACGCCTCTGTTGTGTAGATAACAAGTAAATCTTTGTCTGCCCATGAACAGCGTAGAACTGGATTTCAATTCACTGCCAGAAGCAACCGTTAGTTACATATATTTTTGTTTAATTAACAACTCTCGCTTAAAAGATCCCTTCCAGGCATGTTTTAAGATGTAGACCTAAAATAAACACTACTTCAAAATCAAAATTTGTGTCTGATTTACTTTTCCCAAAATAGCAGTTCATTTGTATCTTAAAATTACTTCAACCCTATAAAAAAAACATTCCTGAATCTATAAATATGTAAATATATTGCATCTTGAAAGCTTAACTGTTAGACACAAATTGTCTCCTTCGGTGCTGAACTTATTCTCATGTTTGTGTATCGGAGGTTTTACGTTTCCACATCACACATGTGGCTAATACGTCATGAATCACGCTCTTAAGTCCAACCCTTTATTTCTGATTTTCAATGAGCTCAGAGAAATTTTCCACTTGGAGGAACAAGGGAATAAAAAAACATTATTGAGTGGAGGGAAGGAAAACAATGTTGTGTATCTCACTCTCTGTGTTCCATCACACACCTACTGTAGGAGGGAGCGAGGGAGAGAAACTGAGAGTGAGAGTGAGAATAAGAGCGAGAGCAAACACCCGGGGGGACATTAACTGTTTTACTGTTGTATTAAAATAAAGTAATATAACCACCAGCCAATACTGAAACCTACCTACTAACAAACCAACACTAAAGCCGCTTGTGCAGTGTGCAATGGTACAACAATGTGACAATGATGTGGGACGGATTACCATTATTCACATAACCAACTCATTCGGATAGAGCATTAATACACTAGTGGGGCTGTAGACTCACGTTAATAGTAGTATTGCCTCAAAACTAACATAGAATCTGACCTAGATTTTATTTGACAGTGTAGCATGTGCAGAACCTACAAGATTATTGCAACGTGTGGGAGTCTGCACTAAAACATATCTAGGTGATTTTCCTGTGCTGTGTCCTGTCTCTTTTTCCTGATCACGTTTTACATAAATAAACTGCAGGACGTTTATGGCTCAATCGTAAAAACAGTAAGGCAATTATCTTGCTATTTTATTCGCGAGCTGAAAACTAGTGCGCACTCTGCTTTACAAGGGCGCAGAGGTTTCTTCCACCAACAGCAGTTCACGAAGGAGCAACAACCGCCTTAGTCTCTCAGAAGCCAGCGGGGTCGAACCCACACACCTCCACACACACAGAGACAAGTCGCACTGAGGAGTAAAGAGAAGCCAATTAGGTGCTGACAGGGGGAGAAACAGCAGAGGAGCAGCAGGGCGGGGGAGCCGCGGGAGGCGTCTTGCGTCGGGGGTGAATGGGAAAACAGGTTGGCCGACAGTCCGAGTCGTGTGTGTGGGCGTGCGTGTCACAAAGCTAGAACTCCTCTCACTCAGTCACACATGCCTCCAGTTATAGAGCTGGAGATCAACCAACAACTGGCCGAGTGGAGGCAGAGCGAGTCTAAATCGGTTGAAGTGTGGAGGAGGCGTCCTGAGGAGAGATGTCACATGAGAACAGAAAGCGGGAACGAAAGTCATAGTAGGGATGTCGTGATAACCGCAACACTGCGATGTCGAGCTATTGACAAACCAACCGCTGCGCACATGGCACAACAAGCATGTTCAGTTCATGAGGACCAGGACCTTTGCTTTGCACTTTAACTCTAGGGTCACGTCAGTAATCAACAATGTTGTCTAAAAATATGTATTAAGGGGTTTTATTTTAGCAGCATGCTGTTCAACTGGTGGAAATCCTTGATGGAAAATCTGTAAGTTTTGGACCCTTTAAAAACTATAATAAAAGTGATAATTCAATTTGTTTAGCAACTATTTATTTAATGCTGAATTTAAAAACACCATGTTGAATGGCAGCCATGTTGAATTTCCCCTCATCAATCACAGGCTATGTTATTAGGTAGGGGACATGTGTAACACAACATTTCCACCTTTGATCATTGTGTGTTTTACCTTTTAGCTGCACAGAATGACAGAAATAGGAGTAAATGTAGCCTATATCACTGTAAACTCAATGTCCTCTGTTTTGAACTTACTACCAATAAATAAACTTAATTACAGATATAGAGTTGCAGTTCAAGGACCTAAAGACATATCTTAAGAACTCACTTATTATCTCTGAACTTTCTGTTAGTCACGCAGTTAAATAACCGGCTTAATGTTTTATCTTGCGAGATAAGCTCATCTGACACTTGAAGGATATGAATCTGAAAGTCATTTTTAAGTTTGCACACTTTGAATTGTAGGAAACTCTGCACGTAGTCGATCAGCAAAAAAGGCGAGTGACTCCACACAAACCAAAAAGACCAAAAGCAAACAAAAACATCCAGACAGGACCGTGAGGGGTTATTGCACGGCTGTTTCATCATCACTGTCTGTCAGTTTGCTTGCATATACAGTACTTGCATTGTGGGACGAAGAATTATAGCTTTATGGTTAATATAATGCACAGAAGTGGCAGAGCAGATCACACACACAAAAATCCACAGAGAGGAAAAGAAGGAAGCCGTCTCAGGAGTCATAGATCAAAAAGGCCTAGTGGAATATAGTATGGGATAATTTAAAGTTCACAGCTCTAGCAACAGCCAAATAGTTCAATGTACAAACACACAAACTGTGACACTTCTTCTGCTTCAACTCGTGATTTTGTGGCGGAATATTTTTTTTTCTAGTAAAATATTAAGTTTCCTCTTCTGCCAGGTTACTTCCTTTTTAAATAACAGCTTAAAAATGAGTCATCTCCATTCTAGATGTTGCATAATGAAACCAGAATTAGTATTATGTAAGCTGAATAAAGGGAATCTTCCACATAGAGACTGTAGGAAGGATTTCCTGCTGAACAGAAAAAAATTACCATGAGGCCACGAAGCTTAAAATTATCTCTAAAGAGACATATCACAGATTAACTTTAGGAGAACTTTTGTAGTATTTTTCATTCCTGGTGCACCTTTCCAGCTCAAGGCCAACAACCTGATGGCGCTATGAAACCGCAGCTGAAATATGACACGGTGGCAGTTGTTTCATTATGCAAAAAAGGGGGTGATTTTTTTTTTTTTTTTAAGATGGCTTGTATGTCAACTTCCTGACAGGATCAGTGTCTGCTGAGTTTAAAAAGGTGTAAACATGCATGTCTGCAAACAGCATCACAGGATCTGAGGAGACTTCTGTATCAAGTGAAGGCTAGTTGACAGCTTTGTGTGTTTCATGATGAATCGGGCAAAGATTATATAAAGATATATAAACATGTAGAGTAAAAACTCCCCGGTAACATAAATGCCCCTATACATTGAAATGCAATCCAATAACAACTGCAAGAAAATATGGATTTTTAAATAGAAATTTCTCGGAACAAATGAGTTTTACTCTGAATTTTATTGTCCACATACATCAAAATGTTGCTCCGTCTCCTGCTGTCTTCCCTGCAGTTTACTGTAAACACAGATCAAGTTATGTATTACAAAGTGAGAAGAAATAAGTGTCTGCATGATAAACACTTTTTTTTATCTGGTTTAAAATGTGCATCTAAATATAGCCACTGAAAATGTCTTTTTTTTTTGTTGACACTGCATCAGAGAGGAGTTGACTCAGCTTTATGTAAATCGTGAGGCCACAGCTTGCTGTTGTGAATGTGATTGTTGATATTGCAGGTAAAAAGAATATTAGCATCTTTCAATAAGATGCAATCCAACACCATCACTTACTCCGGCTGCCGATTGCGCCGTAAGTGGAGTCAACTCCTCCAACATAATATCGGTTAGAGGCTGAGGTCGAATTGATTTTGTTAGGTTTATTTCATTTTCATAGTCTCAAAAAGTTCATCTAAAAACGTTCGTATTTACAAGTTACCAACTAGGCATTATTGTTTCCACGTTGAACACTTGAGGAAAGAATAACCGGTAGTAGTAGCGGCGTTGACGGCATTGTATTACTGCAGTAATGCAGCAACAGGCCCAGTTGTCCAAGTGTCAGTATGAACGGCTTCACAAAAGGTCTGATTTATTTCAGGGTTGTTGGATATGTTTCTTGGGTCAATATGCGTGTCAGACTAAAACAAAAACTCGACATCATGGCTGAAAGTGCGGGGGGGTGGGCATCAAACTGGCGGTGAGGAAAATCCCTGTGTGAAGTCAATTTCAACCTGCACAAGGTCAGCACTGCCCAGCAGGTCTGTCAGCGCTACGGCCTGCCAGATTTCATCTCGCCGCCTCTTACCAGTGGCCGGCAGGAAAGACCGTCGGCTGAATCACTGCGGCTACAGGGTCGGGTTTCAGGTGGACCAGCGCGCTCTGTCAACAGAGCTGACCAGAGGCACAGGCCGCCATGACCCCTGTGACCGAGCAGAGTGCGCTGCTGGAGGCGCCTAACGGGAGACAGCGGGATGATACTTGTTCTCATGAATCATCGGACGAATCCCAGACAAGGCCCGGCGGTGGGCCGGCTGACTTTTGCTTTACAGTCTGCGACTAAAGCGTGTCACTGTCAACTGTGCCTGAGAAGAGGAAGAAAAAAATACAAAGGAATCTTTACCTTTCATATTTTAACCTCGACTGAAGTGAAGGGATGAGATGATTAAGCAGAAACAAGCGAGAGAGGGAAAAAAAAGAAAAAAGATTCTGATATGAAGAGGCAGCCAATGTAAATGAAGCCAACAGGGCTAAATGTAGGATCTGCTTTCCTATTCTGTTTCAAGCAGACATTTCATTTCTCCTCCCAAGCCTGCCACACTTCCTTTTCATCCTCAACCTTCAAAAAGCACCTTTTCACTCTCAAGAAATACAGAGGTAGATCTTTTCAGACAGCATAACAGCAACACAGCCCGCTCTAATACCTCTTCATTACAAAACGCACAACAAAAAAAAACCTTGCTCTCATTCTCTGAGTGCCTTGTAATGTGGCACAACAGATAAGCTATTCTGCAGCCAGGGCGCAATAAAAGCATACACATCATCAACTCCATCTTGAATAAACACCGGGCCATTTCCTGTTATATTTGTGCATATGGGAACAAAGTGGACCATACACCTCCAGCCAATCTGTTCTTCTATAGACATTTTGCTCACAGCTCTGTCTTCTTTACTTGCAGGCATCAAACATGGATATTCCCATCTGTACAGGTCTGTCACAAACTCAACCAATGATATCACTTGGGCTGAGAATCATTTGACTATATTGAATACTAGTAGTGATACAGTAGGGTTTGGGAGTGAAGCCAAAACCTATTTTGTGACCTTGTAAGGTTTATTGCTATTAAACACAATGAGTTGAACACAAAATTTGCTTTAAAAAAATACAATCTAATAAACCTTTTACATAGAGATACACATTTAGGAGGACATATAGTGAAGTTAGCATTTGTTATCCAATTTTCAGTAAATATCTCCATAAATCATCCGTTCTATGTGCACTTAAAGCAATCGAGTATTTGTGCACTTCTGGTTCTGTAAACGTGAAACAAAGCGACTCGCATCACTAAATTAGTAAAATGCAATATTTTGTCCCGTGGCGATTCTCTTGTTTTTGCCGGCAATGAAATACGTTTGTCCGAGCACAACAATCGACATCACATGCGGCAACAGCTACAAGAAAACATGGTATAGCGGTACTGGCAGATTGTTAGGTCAAACAGCAGCTGGAGCTCTCAGGTAAATATAAAACCGCACTCAGACAGAAGTACTTCAGGCCCACTTGGTAAGGTACGTTCTTATAGATAGAGGTTTACAGGTCTACAAAAGTAGAATATAAATAGTGTATTAAGGCAGGCATTACCAATGAAACTAGCTAAGTTTCTATCCAAGTCAAACAGGGTCAAAGTGCTGCTATTGTGGCCAGAACTTTAGCACCAACTGACCTACTGTTTTATATCAATACGGTTGCCATGAAAAAGGTCCATTGGCTGTGAAAGCAGGAATTACTATTAACATTTTTTTATCCAGCGAAAAACTATCCAGTAAAAAGTCTAAAATAACTGCCTCAGCCACAGAAACGGCATCAGTTCTTTTTACGATTCCAACGAAATGAATCCTTGTTTTCTTTGGATTGGATCAGTTCTATTTGAACGGTGTAATGGATTCATGTCAGCATTAATATCAGCCATGTCAGTCTTCATGATAACACTGGACACCAAGTGACACTAATTGCGCTTGATATTTTCCTCCAGGCAATTATTCATAGTGCCGGAGCTTTGAGCACCAGATGACAGGTGGATCAGGTGCCGTTTCCTTGCCAGACCTTGCTGTGAGGGAGGTCCAGCTCACCGCCAAGCAACCGTTAGTGCATCCGACAGCGACATAAGTACTAATGAAGCTGCTTTTTTTCCCTATTTCTGATGCCATTCTGTGCATGACTAACAGCCCGTAACTCAAAGCATAGCCAACTACCTACAGAACCGGCTGCGTAATGTCAGTCCCAACCCGCTTCACTGTCACATCTAATATCTCGATCCGGTGTTACTGAAGGTAAATGACTATTAACTAGCTACATCAAAAGGACACATCACATCAGTGTGAGCAAGAGCAGGAAAGAAGGAGAACAAACAGTGTAGTAGTGGAGTGATACAACTGTCAGCCCTCCTGAAATCCTCTTTTAGAAATAAAGTTACAGAATGACAGAAACCTCGAGGTGAGGTCACGGGGTCTTACGCGATGGAACCGCTTTAACGGTGATCAGAAAAGGCCGTGAACCCCCTGCTGCCTTTTATCCGGCAGAATGCTTCACAAGATGAAAGTTTCTTTAGTGTGACCTCACAAAAACCTTTCTTCGTTGGATTCAAGCTGTATTGTTTTTGACAGGAAAATTGAGGATTCCAACTTGAGCCTGTTGTACATTTACAACAGTTGGGCAAAGATGAGTAACTTTATTCACTAAAATAACCCTCCCCCACACACACACGCACACTTTGGAAACTGATACATTACACTTGATATAAAAATCAATGAGAAACGGATTTGCACAATTGCTCCATTTGTGGTCCAATTTTAAAATGTATAACTGATTCAAAGCTAATTTTACCTGACCTTTAGCATATTGCATCATCTGATCACACACACACACACACACACACACACACACCTCTGCTCAGCCATCCTAATATCTAGTTTACATAATGCTGCTAGTCTGATAGCAAAAGGGGGAATGATGGAACAATGAAGCAGTGTATGAATACATTTCACCGTGTCATGCCATGTTAGGCTTTTCCGACAGAGACACACAGAAAACTGAAGGATTCTCTCCCCAGCCAGAGAGCTTTCAGGCCTCCTCTTTTATTCAGCAGACAGACATGAAGCTGGCAGTTTAATCCACACTGCTGGTCTCAGAATAATCATTAAATGCTTTTCTGTGATGCAATGCAGGCTGAGGCCAGGCAACAGTCCCTTAGAGTACAAATAAAAAAAAAAAAAGCTGGGACAATTTCTGGCAGAAGAAGGCATGCTGGTAAAGGTTTTGAAATGAAATACAAACAATCTGATTGCCAGAGCAAAAAAAGCATCAATTCTCTGGTTAGCCTCGACAGCAAGCTGTAGAAATCATGTGCATCAGAATGAGAAACACACAGAGAAGTAAAATCTAGCCGTGCTCTTTTGACAGTTCGCCTAGTGCCACTTGCTACTTGCAGCAAACCACAAGGTCCGACCTGTCAGCAGCTGCCTGGCTGCAATAATGTCCAAGACAGTACGAGGAAAACCTTTTCACACTTAAAAAAAACATGGAAATGCTCCTATTGCATTGTTTCATTTTACTTTTAAAGTAATCTGAATAATTGAATATCCTCTTTAGTCTTTAAAGGGTGTATTTCAATCTATAGACAGACAAATAGTTGAAAGGTCATTTATTTTAGCCTTTTTCTGGTTCTTATTTGAAGTTGTGATATCACAAATAGGAAAAATGTATGTTTTTTTAGACAAAAAAATAATCGTGATATAACTTTGCATCTCCTCTCTTAAGCTCTAGAAAGAGCAGGTTGTTTTGTGTGTGTCTCATTAATATTAATGAGCCTCTCCTCTGATTGGCTGATTTGAATGGCTGTAAATGGGGGTGTATAATGTATAATGGGGCATTACAACTTCACAGAAGTGCTGACAGCTCTTTGTGAGGCACAGTTTCTGAGCTGTGTGCATTCCCTTGTGGATAGATAGACTTAAACATGGAGCAGTATTTATGTAACACCTATGCCTTTCTCATAACCAAAGGGCAGTTGAAATTAAAAAATTAAAATTCTAAAGTAATCTTAATAATGACTATAGACTCCTGGGATAAAGACTATATTTCAATCTGAATACTATGCAAATGTCACCCCAGAGCTACACGATATGTGCATGATAAGCTGTACTGTGAAGTCGCTGATATGCTTCCATAGACGTATTTTATAGAATAATATTCTCACATTCACGTGCACACGGAACCCTAATGGAGCCCGTAGACCGTGCTGCTGCGACAAGGCCACAAATCAGATCAGAGGTGAAGTACAAATGTGTGTCAGAAGGACTTCAGCCTGCTGCCTCCATGGGGCCGCCTCTTTCCGGGTTCAACCGAGTCACATGAAGCTGTCACCATTGTCCTCGTTTACTCCGCCGCCTGCGACCCCCTCCTCCTCTTCCTCACCCCGTTCTCCTCCTCATCCTCCTCCGACTGGCACAATACAATGAACCGCGACAGACGCGTATGGGTCGGTACCGGTGTGCATTTCTGTCGGCGTAACGCTCCGATAGGTTACGTTCGGTATCAATGGCGTCAAACAGGATGACATCGAGGAACGTCGAGACGGAAAGAAAAAAAGTCACATCAAGTAAATAGAAGCTACGCGAATGTAGCTCCTTTTGTCGATGCACGCGCGTTAGAGAAGTGGTTTACGGAACAAGCCAGCGTTTACTAGCCGCGTTTTAACAACTTACTCCGCTGTGCAGCAGCTGTATGTGTGTGTGTGTGTGTGTGTGGTGATGATGATGATGATGGTGGTGATGATGATGATGATGGTGGTGGTGGTTGGTCGGGCGGTCGACTCACCAGGGGTCGAACTCATGAATGATGCTCTCGAAGCGGATGACAGCAAAGAGCCTGGAGCTGAAGCCGGCCAGCCAGGCCAGGAAGAGGACGGTGAAAGACAGCAGCGACTGCCATCCGGCCGGCTGCGACAGGCCGCCGGACAGACCACCTCCTCCTCCTCCCGCCGCTGCCCCGGCGGTGCTGCTTCTGTCCGCGACCGCCGCGCTGCTGCGTCCGTTGCCCGAGTACGACGCTCCGGAGTTCAGGGAGGATTTGTGTTTGTTGTCGACAACCGGGTGATGCTCCGCCATATTCTACGTCAGTCCCGTCGTGGCAAAGCCAGCAAGCGAAGCAGCGAGCTATCTGGTCTCACCCAGGAAAGAAAAGCCCCCCCACCCCTCCTTCTTCCTTTTCTCTGCCACGCTCCACTTCCCGAAAACACTTGCACCACCTTTCCCTACACGCCCCGCGCCCCCCGAAAACACCGGCTGTGATTCACAACTTTCTAACCTAACGTCCCACCGATAGCGAAAGCAGCTAAACGGACCCAGGCAGTCACATAGCAGCGAGGTTTCGCAGCATACTGGAAGTGACACATGCGGCTCGGGATGTTCCTCACTTCCTCCTCGCTTCCTTGGAGCTGGGTGAAGGGGGCGGGAGCAGGAAGGGCCGTCGGCCAATCGTAGCGAGACAGGTACAGCCAAGCGGCCCCGGCTCCGAGAGAAGGCCAATCACAGGGCAGAGTGGTACTTGACGGACAGGAAGAGAGACCAATCATAAACGGTTTAAAGTGACCGTTTGCGATGCGTTAGCGCGAGAGAAAAGCCAAAGACCGGGGTGAATGACAGCTACAGAAGCCAATGAAATAAATGAATACTGAGAAATATCGCATGTTTAATAGCGGGAGAGAAGCAAAGGCATTGAAGGCATCACAAGCGACCAAGGTTATAGATGCATTATTAGTTTGTGTTTTGTTCATTTTGACCTTTTCTTTTTAATCCTGTTTTAATTAGTTTCTAAATTAGATTTGCGTGTTTTATTTTAATTGGGGTTGCTACATTTAATTAGTTTTAATGCTTAGTTTATTTTGGTTTTAATTATTTGATAGGTTTTGATGCTTCACCTTCATTGTATCCGTAGGATACTGCACAATCCATCCTGGTACATTTGGGTGCACTTTGAGAGAAGCAGCATTCTTATTAACACAAGTAGCTGCAGGCCTGAATTAATTAATTAGTCTTCTCCAACAACTATTAGGACTTGACTTTACTAATAATTCAGCAGCCAGAAAAAAATTCACAACCTGGCAACCCAAATAAGTTTTAATGGATCGTTAAAGAATTAATAAACAATTACCCATAAATGAGGAATTATTAATATGTGATATCTGCATTTTAGAAACCACAATGAGTCTAGAGATCTATACCTATTTTCCTTGGTACATGAAACCAGGCTTGGTCCCTCAACAGGCGAATCTGGGACTATTAGAGCTGTGTCTCTTGGATAGACGTAGTCGGACAGAGTGGTTCTGCTAAAACCTGTCCGCACAAATAAAATAGGAGAAGGATAGCTCCAAGATGAAAGAGCTGCACCGCTTGGAGAGGCGCTACAGAGCTTGATAATTTATCAAGCATCTGTTGAAGTATCGGCTTTCTGAACAAAAAGAAGGTTTGTTTGGAGACTATTATTAATGAGGTTCACTCCTGTGCTGAACAGAGTCCACTCTTTTGAGAAGAATCAGCAAAAGAGGGAATAAAACTTGGACGATGTGACTGCACTGTGTATGTCCAGCCATTGATCCTCGTTTTTATTGTAAATGAATGTTGAGGGAGCTTTCTGCCTATATTATATGTTCATCTATATCATTTGTTTGTAATTATTCATCATTATACTAACCAATCATGAACTTCCAAATCTTGAGAGTGAGCGCTAAGGACATTCTTCTTCTTCACATGGAACACTTCAGGTTGGGGTTGTTTGATAGTGGACAGACCTGTTCTTTACTGCTTGGCGAACACATAACGTTCCAATGTTTCTGGAACATTCTGTCCAGGTTTATATATGGTAATGCTCCTCCCTACTTTGTAAGAATGGTATACACATTGTCTTTCTTCAACATAACATTCCCAAAACATTCTAATAACCAGCGGTGTTGTTGGAGCTATATGCAAATCTATAACACTTGGTGTTTCCTGGGGCTCTTTGCATATTCTGACTTCTAATGGTTTAATATTTGCCCATACCCAGATGTACTCACTATAAGCGAGCTTATTACCTTTACCTCTCTCTGGCAACTAGAGAAAAATAATTCTGCATGGTGATTCTTAGTTTTAATTGCTGCATTATTAGTCAGTCACTTATATTTTTGAAGCATATTCCCTTCCCTTGACAACTATAACCTCAAGGTGTAGGTTAGTCTCATATTTGAGTAGTTTGACAAAGAGTTGAAGTAGCTTAAAGGACTATATACATGATTTAATCTATTTACCATTTTAATAATTTTACGAAAACTAGTGCAGTGCCTCTAGTATATTCCTCTCAAAAAGTGAAAGTAGATTTTTCATGTTTGCCATACATTGAGATAAGGACATGCAAATACAGTTATTGTAAAGTAAGGCTGCATAGTATGTTGGAAGAGCAGATCTCAATCTACATATCAGTTTTGAAAATTGTGTTAATAGGCCAAGTAAAACTGGACGTATGATAACATCTTTTTCCTGTATAGTATAATGATCTCGGCATGTTCTGGTTATGTGTGTTAATAAATAAATGAGCTTAGGCGGAGATTCCATTTATTTCAGTTCATAGTGCTGGGATTTCCTGAGGATCTTTGAATGTGTCTTGGACAGCTATGGCCCACAGTAGCCTGTGTTAGTGTGAGGAATAAAGCATGTAAATCAACTAACATCTTAGCGTGTGTTTTTTTTTACTTTACAGTACTTTCATTACATTGGTTGCACTGTTGATGCAGGAAGAAACGTGACAACAAAGCTTAGAATTATGACAAAATCTCTGAGATGCAACATGAGGGCAAGCAATGTGATGCAGAGCTTTATGCTGAAAGTGCTGCTGCAGGATAGCACTGGGATACATAAGTCTATGGGATTTAAACTGTTAATGATAATGATGATATGAATATCCATCCAAAAATTGCACAAAATGATAATGTGTTGGAGAAACACATTATCAGGGGAAGGGATTTATCCGCAGATCATTGCCTTTTTGTTAGCCTTTAGCATAGGAATGGCATTGTTGGAGCCACCAGAGCAGTCCATGCTGAGCAATCTTATCGAGAAACTGCTCCATGCATACATCCCCACCAGATTAGTCTACTGTAAAGCTCTCTTTATTGGATTACTGGAGCAAACAAAAGGAATGCTCCAATAGTCATTGCATGTGCATGCATAGCTGAATATATTAATTAAGTACTTTAATTCCCAGTGTATCGCTTACCTCCTTCCTAACTACAACCAGTCAGACCTCTCAGATCACCAAACAAAATGATGATTGACTGCTGAAATCTATATCTATTGATTTTTAAGTTCTAGGAGCAAACTACCTGATGATCGGATTTCAGTCCACATTACAAAACAAAAAGAAAACTTTTCTATCTTCCCATGATCCTGCAATTCTGCATCCTGCATGATGAGATCCATTTCTGTGTCATCAGTGGTTTATATCTGTGTAGTGTTAGTGGGTTGAGATGCAGGTGGGCAGCTGCACATGCATTTTAATGTAAAGAGCTCTAGTTGTGATGAAACATGTTGCCTTGCCTCTGTGTTATGTATGCAAAAACATGCAATGCCTGTGTGTGTCTATGTTTGATGTCACAGTCCTCTCTGGTTCTTTATTTAAAGCCACAGCTGGGAGATAGTGAATCTCTTTCAGCCTGAAAACGCATCATATCTGAGTGAGGAGAGACAAGAATATACTGCAGCAAACAATCATAGAGGAATTTCGACTCTTCTTGGAATTATATTTATTATATGCACAAACTTTCCCCCTGTATGAATTGCTCTTCTTAACAGCAAGACCCACAAAATCACCAACATGCAGACACACTGCTGTTGCACATTGCAGAAGAGCAAAGTTATGCAGATGATATGCATGTTAAATATAGCTTAAGTTGTTTATATATGTGAAATATAGATGAGAAAAAATTTAGCGATGATGCAACCTAATCGCAAATGTTATATCTCCATACCATTCTAATCTGTAACACTAAAAGAGAGTTTTGGAAAAATAAATAAATAAAAGTTAAAGACCAAGAACTGCAAGAAACATATTCCACACAAGTCTTGGGTATTGTGGTTCAGGTGAAAATAACACAAAATAGTTTCATTTTTCACTCTGGATGGTTGAATAATCTACTTTGTATAAACAGCTCTATAGAAATGGTAAGTGTTTTTTGAAAATGTGTTATTTCCTGGGGATTAAATGTAATTTCCTCCTTCCTTTTTTTGCATACCATATGTGTTTACAGAAAACCACTGAACTTATAACATCACCTACTGATGTTAAGAACGGCATGAGACCTTAAACCTTTTTTCACCTTGGATGCTGAAAAACTCATCCATCACCATCATCATTTTACTTTAGCTATTTATCTTGAAATAAACAATGAGCTAAATGACTAACTACTTCTGGAAACCTACAGCAGTAAATATTATGAATCACCGCCATAGCTCGAGATTTAGTCCAGCTGATATGAGCCACATTTGAGGTGAAATGTTGCCTTTTTTTATAGAAGCATGAAACATTTTCAGATATTGAGCCATTGTAAAAGTCGTGGCAGCTATGACAGCATGATATATTTAGAATAATATTTCTTGAACCAGTAACATGTAACAATAACATAGTTTCCATTTTGTCAGTTTGACCAATAGAAAATAATAAATATCCAAACTAAGTTTAAAATAAAATCTCAAACATAAAGATTTACTTTGATAAAGTTAATTTAAATTGTATTTTATTGTTACTTTTTAATTATTCTATTCTTTCTCTTTTTTAATGGGTTTGATGTATTTCTTTTGGTTAGCTCCTGGTCTTAATTATTATTTGATTTTAAAATCATTACTTGGTGTTGGTTTATTTCACATTCTAGTGTTTTATTTTGAACAATAGCCAACATATATATTTTTTTGTGGCCTTATCTCTCACAATGTGCACTCTGCTTCCACATGGAAGGAAATGTTCACAATATTATTCCCTGTCAAATACAACTTGCAGTCCTACTTCTCTGGCGATCCCCATAATCAAAAGAGCAATCACATGCTCAAACAAGCGTGAATCATCAATTTGTACTAAGCCTACATGTTTTAACCTGCAGGTATTGAGGTAATTAATGATGTGGAGGAGAGTGACCTTTAAAGCTAATGAGACAGATTCATTCATTTGTCACTTCTCCTCGCCGTGCCCAGATGCTGCAGATTCAGCAGCTATCTTACTATCCAAACACAGGAAACAGTTTGTGGTGAACTGTGTTCCTGCTGCTTCACTCTACTCACAAAGGTGTGGTAGTGTTCATGTGTTCATGGTTTCAGTTTACACTACCAGGCCAAATTTTTTCCCAAATGTCGCTGTGCTGCATGCCACGTGGGGAAAAAGATGAATGTAGAATGTTTATTATATGACAACAAGCAATGTGCTATCACATTAGAAAAGTTGCATTAAGAACATATGTGCTCCCTTTTTTCTTTATGTGATGAATATGAATTATTATTATTTTTATGAATCTCAACCTTCATTTTTCTACCTTTGCATTATGCTTTCACTCTATATAGTTCTCCCTTTGTGGTTTCTCTTATGCTGATTACTGTCTTACATATTTTTTCTGTTGTTAATCTTGGTACCACTGGCTATTAGTGTAGTATTTAAATTCATTGTTTTAATATTGTTGTTTTTCATTATATTTATTTTTGATGCACACTTAGCAGCCAAATGAAGAGAGGTGCTATATGAATAAAAATGTATAAGATACAGTTTATGACAATGTTGTACATCATTAGTACATACACAACATTCTTACCTGCTTCTTACTGTCCACCCTAAACCTCTGTTCATATCATAAATATCTATCAAAAATGGATTTCTTTTGATAAATATGCTGATTTGCATTCTTGCTGAGAGTGAGATCAGGAAGTCTGATGCATCTCTAATTTCTCGATATTTAATATGAAACCACTACCAGCAGTTGGCAGATATCCAAATCAAGGGGGAACAGTGGGCTAAATAGTACATGATATATATTGTTTGTTTAATCCATATGAAACTACAGTGTAAAAACCAGTTGTCCATATTTACTGTACACAGGGAGTGGCCTAATTTCTTTTAGACATAGCATACAAGTAAGACAAGAAGGTTGTGTCGCAGTGCTATTGGATGGATGTTATCAAGTGACATGTCAGTTTGACAGCCCAAAGTAATCACTAGAGCATGTGTATGTATGCAGAAAGAAATAAAATTACATCCTAAGCATGCAAATCTAGCTTTCCTGTCTGAACTTTTGGAAAGTTGTGCCACAGTGGACTTGGTTGGCATGCAGACTGAGACAGAAAAACTATAGGATAAAACCACCCCAAAATGTAGAAAACCAGCTAGAACATGTTCAAGATTTTAGTTTGGTCAGAGCAACACAGGTTTGTTGATATAAACCAAAGAGGAAGCCTAGACAAAGGGCTTGAATGCTAATATCTTATCTAGGCTTATCTTATCGCTTTCTGAACCATTAGCCTAAACTCAACACTGGTCATTCTTCTTCTTCTAAGAGCTTATAAGTTAATGAAAAGTTTGAACCTTTGAAAAAACTTCATGACTTGACTCTCAAGGCAATCATTTGCAGCTCAGTGTTAATAAACCTACCACTTGAATGCACATTTTTTGTAAAGCAGTAACACTTACAGCCACCTGATGGCAACCTCAATCTCTTTTTGTGCAGGAAACACCTGTTCCTACTGGGCGGTTTCTAAAGTGACACTGTGTTTTGAATCAAATTGCAGCGGCTGAGGAGCTAAGTGAGAAGAATCCATTTAAATGACTCGTTCTCTGGATCATGTAACCACAACAACTCTCATTCCACTCCACACCTTGAAATGTGATTTATGGACCATTGTTATGGAAAGTTATGGTTCACAGATTTACCCGGTAATCCAGAGATATATCTCCTGGTTTCCAGGAGAACCAGAACTGGATGAAACATGAAACTTCTTCAAGCTACAAGAAAAAGTCCAGTTGCTTACAAGTAACTCCTTCGACAAGCACAGTGTGTAAGCACAGTGAATGTGTAAAAACTGAGATAATAAGAGACTGTGTTTGAAGACCATCATTACTGCTAATGGGCTTCTGTAAGAAGCGGAGTTGTGGGAGATGTGCAGGATATTCTAATATAATCCATCTTATAGGCCTCAGAGGATTTCTCATCTGTGTATCAGCTTTGTCTACACTCAACGCCTGTGTTTCATTGTTCATTGTCAGTGGGCATTAAACGTCCACCCGCACACACACACAGAGTAGCTGGACAGAATGCAAATGTGCACTGTGCAATAAACGGAGAATGAAAAGAGAGAATTCATGGATGGGCGGCTTTGCCTAAATACACTGGCGTTGAGGGAATCTTTCTCTTACTGTAGCGATGCAGAATCATTTCGCAGATGTTGCAATTTCCACAATTCCAATGATGCACATTCCATACAGCGTCACATGGGGACCTGTATTTTTTACATGGCATCTTGTTCAAGAAACGAGTAGAAAAAAATTTGCATACATTAAGACATTACATTGTCGCGACGCTATTGGCATGTGACATGTCAGACAGCCCAAAGTAATTTACAGTATTCAGTCAGGTCCCATTTAAGTTCCACTAACTAGTGTTTTTCCATTTAAAGTTCTCACATGGTTTAGTTTCAATAAATGAGAATCTTTCACTTTCTGTAGTGATTCAAAATCATTTCACAGATTATGCAATTTCCATTTTTGCGATTTATTAACCTCAGAAGGTTAATAATGGCCTAAACCTAGACCTTTTCTGTAGGTATACATTCTTTTTATGGGTTCATTCAGTTCAGTTAGAGTAACACAGGTTTGCGGAAATGAATCAAAAATGAAGCCTAGACAAAGGACTTGAATGCTATTATCTTATCTAGGCTTAAACAGTGGACCATGGAAAAAAACAATGTGTTGCAAGGTTGCAAGCAGGTATAAATACAGAGTTCCTCTTGTGGCTCGGCATTGACACGCAGGCAGCAGACATGTACACAGGTACAGCAGCATCAACAGCAAGAATGGAAACCAAAGGATTCCTGAAAGGTAAAGAAACATAGAAGGATTTCATTGGATAGCGTATTATAATAGAAACAAGAAGATGACATAATAATTTAATTACTCTACATGCAATATAATAAAAGTTAACAAATGTCCAAACTTATTATACTTGTTATATTAGTCAGTTTCATTTATTAATTATGTTTGAGATAACAGAATACACTTTATCGGGGAAATCAAGTGAAAGGACTTTGAGGAATCTCATAGTAATGATACTTGTAACGATGACCACTGATCACAGAGGGCAGTATTTTTTTTTATTTGTAATTTATTTATGTATATTGATGTAATGTTTAAGCAGGATTTTACCAATGTAAATCTTTTCAAATGACTTAATACAATTTTATGTCCAACGTTTACAATGATAAAGAAACCAAACAATAAAAAATAATTAAAGACTTGACACAGCAGATGTGACAGAGGCGAAGGGCTCTAGGTTGTCAAGCAGCTTCTGACCGGCCTCCTCCAGAACAACAAGTTTAACTAAAATGATAATTTCGGGGAAATGAATGACTAGTGTCTAGAGCTATTAGGGAACATTTAAACCGGTTTGTACAGCAGATTACAGAAGGTGAAACCACTTTGCCAACCAAGGAGGATATTGTATTTTATTGTTTTTATATTTGACAACAAATTTAGTTTGAGGGCAAAGATGTTGAACCACATTTTGACCTCCACATTTTCAGAGGCAATCTGCATCAAAAGCCAGGATCCTGAAGCAGAATGTTTGCATCCAGTGAAGTTTGTGCGTCTGAGCGACATAGACGACACTCTCCTGAATGGCCAAACTCTGAACATACATACAGCAGAGAGCTTCATCCAGCAATCCATGGCCATCATTATGGAGGACGCGGTGAAAAAGGCCACCGATGTCCAAGAAAAGGTAACTAATTAATATATGCGAACGCAATAAATTCAAGCTGAATCCTAAAAAGGCATCTGTGGTAGGAGGTTGTGCAAACACACCTCTAGTTGTATCAGGATCTCCTTCTGCGACGCTGAGAGTGTGATGTTCGTCCATGCCGAGCAGGTTTGTGAGTGGCGTTCCCCTGAGGAGCTGAAGGAGCTGCTGGACCTGGAGCTGGGAGACAGAGGCGAGTCCGAGTCCAAGATCCTGCAGCGCTGCAGAGATGCCATCCACTACAGCGTCAAGACCAGTAAGTCTCAAAGCTTTAATGATGACTGTTCAGGAATTTTTCCATTACAAAACGCATATCCTGTTACCAAACGCAGTGGAATCAAACAGATTTGTTTTGCAATCTCTGCTGGAATATGAGTCATCGCTCAGACAGATGTTGGGCTGTTGGGTGGTTTCAGGCTCTACAACACTGGAGCTCACACCGAGGACACGAATGCCACAGACCGTTTGGGACTTTTCCATTGTACAGTCGGCTCATTCCTGCATTCAGGATTCAGTTTTCTAAATTTGACAGTATATATTTCTCCCCACCTTTGTTAAAATGGAGAGGATTGCTTTGATTTCCAGTTAATTAAGAGAGAGAGAGAATTCATGGATGGGTGGCTTTGCCTAAATACACTGGTGTTGAGGGAATCTTTCTCTTTCTGTAGTGATTCAGAATCATTTCGAAGATGTTGCAATTTCCACAATTCCAATGATGCACATTCCACAAAGCCTCTTTTGGAGACCTCTATCATTTACATGGCATCTCGTTCTACAAGAAATGAGTCGTGTATGATTTGCATAAATACAAGACTGAGCAAGAAGTTGTGTCCCGCTGCTATTGGATGGATGTGATCAGGTGACATGTCAGTCTGACAATCTATTACATTTGATTTACAGACAAATTGTTCATTGATGCAGCAGTATTCAGTCAGCTCCCATTTCACTTCCACTAACTAGTGTTTTTCCATTTAAAATTCTCACACGGTTTCATTTCATTTAGTGTTCAATTGCTACGGTATGTCACTAAAATCTCAAAATTGGACAAAAAGACTCATTGTGAAAACTCATTTCTGTATTAAAATTTGTTCTTCTTTCCTCTTAAATTATTAACCTCAGCACTCAGCATCCATCAATCACCTCGTGACCTCTCACATTTATTTGCTTACCCTTTGGAGAGACGTGACCTGAAAAATGATCTAATAATTATTACCTCATGTAGCCAAAAGTAGGTAATTAAAATATTAGAGGGACATAAGGAGTGCTTTTACTTCAGTACTTTTGCTGCTAACACTTTTGCAGACAAAGACTTAAACTGTTGTGGACAAAAATGATCTGATAATTAAATTCTTTTTAGGAAAAAAAAAGCGAATTAGGTGACATCTTAACCCTTGTTACCGTATTATTTCTGTAGCACACCCGCGTTTCTTCAACCAGCTGTATGCAGGGATGGAGCCCTACTCCATGGTGGCAAGCTTCATCGCAGAAGCCGTCAAACCCAGTCTGTGAGTCGCACAACGTACATTCTCAACTGAGTCACGTGTGTGAAAAACCCGGGAACCCAAGCAGGATCCTTGTGAAAGCAACATTTGAAATCACATTGTTATGTAATAATGTTGTACGCACGCCAGGTACACCTACGAGGTGGCTCCGGTCTTCACCCTGACGGAGGAGGCTGTTCTGAGGAAGATGATAGAGGTGATCGGCTGGGAGGAAGGTGGAGACGGAATCTTCAATGCAGGTAAAGTTGTACAGAGTTCTCTCGCCACAAAAATGTTAGATGCAGCATCAAAGCAGATCAGTCATGTTTGCTTTACCAAAAAAAAAATGTTTATCTTCCAGGTGGCTCAATTTCCAACATGTACGCTGTAAATTTAGCGCGATACCATCACTGTCCTGACATTAAAGAGCTGGGCCTCTCTGCTGCTCCACGTCTGGTTCTCTTCACATCACAGGAGGTAGCTGTTCCACACTGGATCAATACTAACTGACAGCTTCATACTAATAGTCTAGCAGCTGGGGAGCCAATCGAATTCTGTGAGATAATCAAAAATAATTATCTCATGATTATAATGATAAGTTCATAGCTTTAATTTAACAGTAATTTTTGTTTTGTTATGATATATATATATCTGAATTTACACCTTTAAAAAAAAATCCTTAAAAATACTTCTGTAATACAAATAATCATATTCTATTAATTGAATAACATTACACAGAATCTTCTATGGTAATCCATATTTAAAGTATTATAGAAAATATTCATATTTGAATGTAATTAGCCTAATTACACAAATCCATTCAATTATTTAATTATTTAATTTGACATCAGACATGTTGCATGATGCCATTGTAAATTTGTTGTATTGGTGCAGATACATGAAAAATATGTAAAAAGACAGATACCATTTATCAGGCTATGTTTAAGGGTTTTATAATGTTTAAAGGTGTATCTGAAGTAACCTTTTTTTCTCAAGAGTACTAGGCAGTTGGGTATTTTCCAGAAATTATTTCTATAACTTTTCTGTGCACTTTTTTCACAGAAATGACTCTGAACTTGTTTGATTAAGGCGATTAAATCAGTCCTTATCCTGTCTGATGAGAGACACTTAGTTCACAACTGTACCAGACTGTCACAGTTTAACTATGAAGAAAAACAAACACGATCTGATATGTGTGGTTACATTCATCTTCTTGGTGATTAAATAAATGAAGCCAACTGCAGCAATATACATTAATAGCTCTTAATATCTCTTTCAGTGTCATTACTCCATTTCCAAAGCAGCGGCTTTCCTGGGCATTGGCACTAAAAATGTCTATGTGGTTCCATCTGATGAAAGGTAAACTGCTCCTCTCACACTTTAGAATCCTGCCTGGCTCCTCCTCAGAGAACAGAGAACCACTTGGCATTGTGATAGTTCTGTGCTTTTCTGTGAAAAATGTATTTCTGTATGAGAATGAATCTGAAACTCAAGACATTCATCCTTGAACATATCCTCCTACTAACTGAACCAGTAGAAAATTAATGAGCAGCTTAACTCCGGATATCGTTCCACCTCACTCTAGTGTCAGAAACTGAATGACGAATTATTATGTCTGTTTTTCAGAGGGAAGATGATCCCCGCAGCTCTGGAAGAGCTTATAAAAGCTGCTAAAAGTGAGGTGAGGAAGCTTTCTGACCTGTTAAGAGCTTAACATGGAAAATGGGTTGCTTTATAATCATGCTTTTAATTTACTACTACTACTGCAACATCATAGTATAAAATCAATTTATATGTTTGTATGTGTGTGTGTGTGTGTGTGCGTGTGTTTGTTTTTTAGGGTGCAGCTCCCTTCATGGTAAACGCCACAGCAGGGACCACAGTACTCGGAGCATTTGACCCCATCGAGGAAATCGCAGACATCTGTGAGAAACACAACCTGTGGCTGCATGTGGATGTGAGTTCATTCATTCATTAAATAAAGATAACTCTAAAGTTCTGGACAGATTTTCACCAAACCTTTATCACATATTGAACCATGAACAGATGAATACAATTTGGTAATGATCTGGAATAAATCCAGGTTTCTGGATCTCTTTTCTTTTTTCATTTAGTAACATTGCAGTAAATAGACTTTCTGCCTATTTAGAGACACCTGGTGGTGAAATCTTGCATGTGCATAGTATAGGAAAACAATATTGGGTGGGATGTGACAATATGTTTAGTGGAGGTTTTCACTCTCAAGAGTGCTTTCTAGATTTATTTAAATTATTTTGATTTCCAACCCTGTATATGGGTCAGTGACACACAATGGAAACTTTTTAAATTACAGTTTTTAGAACAATTGGGTCTCTCAAAATGTACATTTGTGTAATGTTGCTTTCTTGTCATTTAAAAGTCTGATTGTATTATTTGTTCTTATATAAAACACAATTCTTTTGCATTTGTTTAAACCAAAATGGTGTCAAATGGTGTAACAATATAACAATCTTGAGAAAATAAACGATCTGGTACCAAGTTCTTAGGTTTAAACCACACACCAGTTTTGTCATTGTACCATATATCAATTTAATTGCTCAAATGTCTAGAATGACCCCCCCAAAAAATGTAGTACCTGGGACTAAATAGATTTTTGTTTATTGGTATATTTGTGCAAACGAAAACTACAGTTGCCAGTCATTAAAATGCAATTTTAATAAGTTTGTGATTAAAATAGCATTTTAATGACTGGCACAAAATGACAGAAATTAGTATGAAATGGGAAACACAACATGATTGACTCAACTGATATAATTCTACACATGAAAACTTGGGCTAATATTTAAAAGTGTTAAAATCCTGTCTCATCCTCATCAGTCTAAGCCTGTCTTATCTCCCTGTGGCTCAGGCATGTTGGGGAGGAGCAGCTCTGATGTCTGAAAAGCACAGACACTTGTTGAAAGGCGTCCACAGGTGGGTGAACATTTAAGGCACTAGAAGCCTTTAGACCTCAATTCCTAAAGCGTGATAAGCGTCATACACGGTGCCGTGTAATCCAGACATGCTCAGTGATAACACGCACTGACTGTAAACCCTCTCTGCTGTGCTGCTTCCGTCTGATAAGGGCGAACTCTGTGGCCTGGAACCCCCACAAGATGCTGATGGCATGTCTACAGTGCTGTGCTTTCCTGGTCAGGGACAAAACAGTAAGTCTCACTTATCACCTGGTATGTCATCCACTCCACATAAAGCGCTGCCAGCAGAAAAAGCCAGCTGAACTGATAAGTGTGAATGTAAGCAGTGGCGCATTAAGCCAAAAATACTCTGAGATTTGCTGCATTATCCACAAATTGTCTGTATTAATATAATTTTTATTATAACTATTTTTAATATTGCTTTTTAAATGTTGACAAAAATCAATAAATGCAAATGTTTCCCCAGGGCCTCCTCCAGCGCTGCTACTCTGCTCGGGCCTCCTACCTCTTCCAGCAGGATAAGTTCTACGACGTCAGCTACGACACAGGGGACAAGTCCGTCCAGTGCAGCAGGAAGCCGGACGCCTTCAAGTTCTGGCTGATGTGGAAGGCTTTAGGAGCTAAGGAGCTGGGGCTGAGGGTGGACAGAGCTCTCGCAATGGCCGGGTTAGTCAGAGGAAGCAGACGCACTGCCGGCTGCAGCTCAGACACACACACACACACACACACACAGGGGGATGAGGATGGCTGGGGTGGTTCCATCGGGGTTCGGCCTACAGCCAGACGGCCTGGTGCACTGAGGCCTTCAACAAGCCGCCATCTGTGCACCGCGTTACCCCAGGCTGCAGACAAAGAGAGAATTTTCACTTCAGATTTTATTTAAGTGTTCTCATGAAGAAAATGCATTTGCTTCTTGTGCTGTGATCTAAAACCACTGGCTTTTAGTTGCGTATTACACTTACAAAAGACAATTTCCCAGGATTTAGCGGAGTGAGCTGGTCGACAGCACACTCTAGTGGCGTGTTTCTGAATACTCACATTTCTTACTCACTTTGGATTATCAAATGTTGAGTTTTTATTAACATCTTGTGTTTTATACCTTTGGTTTGAGAGGTGTTATATAAATAACAAGTAAGCAGAGAATATGAATAATAAATAATTAACAAAAAATATGAATAGGTAGAGTGAACGGCAATGAGGGGACGACAGGGTGGTGCAGTAGCGGTGTCACAGAAAGAAGGCCCATGTTCAAGACCTTGAGCTGGGGCCTCTCTGTGCCAAGGTTGCATGTTCCCCCTCTGTGGGTTTTTCTCTGGCTTTCTGCCTTCCTCATAAAGTCCAAAAATGCTTAGGGTGATTGACTCCAGCAGACCTCTGTGACCCTAATGAGGAATAAGCAACTCTAGAAAATGGATGGAGTTGTGATGCTTGCCAAAGATGAGGCACATATGAGACTAAAGGGAACATCCAATGGTTACTGTGTTATTTGTAAGATAAATAAGCTTTTTTTTTTGCAGGTACCTCGCCCAAGAAATCAAAAAAAGAGAAGGATTCCGTCTGTTGATGGAAGTAAGTTGATTTGCAAGTTTTTTTTCTCCATAATTTTCAAAAAAATCAATACAGAGTGCAGTACCATCAACTAGGTTTGTGACAAATTTAAATAATCAATTATAACTGGAGTACGTGGCATTTAAATAAAAAAAAAAACTTTTTTCCCTTCTGTAGCCTGAATATGCAAACGTTTGTTTCTGGTACATTCCACCAAGTCTGAGGAACCTTCCGGACAGCCCTGATATCTGGGAAAAGCTCCACAGGGTAGGTTGTTAGTCACTACGCCAGACAACTAATATTTTGACAGCAGAGGACTGTAATAGTGGCGCGGTTTGCACATTTACATGGATCTGGTTGCACAGTATTTTCGTTAGGATGCTGTTGACACCGTGAGTCACAGGAGTGTCCCCCGCTCTCTCCCTGTAGGTGGCCCCGGTGGTGAAGGAGCGCATGATGAAGAAGGGCAGCATGATGGTGGGCTACCAGCCCCACGGAGATAAGGCCAACTTTTTCAGAATGATCGTCATCAGCCCTCAGGTCAGCAGACAGGACATGGACTTCGTCCTGGACGAGATAGACAATCTGGGAAAGGACTTGTGATGAATCGTCAGGGTCCGTTAAAGAAGGGATTGACATGCATATTAATTTTTCTCCCTTCTAAGCATATGGGCATAATCAGAAGATATAAGGGGGGCAGACACTGTGATCTAATATCTGATATTATCTGTGTCGAAAACACATGCGTTGTGTTTTAAATCAGAAATAGGGACATAACTGTACTTTGAGGCTGAGGTTTTCCATGGCTGTCAGGAATATTTCAACTGTTTTGTTTGTGCTTTATATTTATATGGTTTGGGATCAATATACTTACAGAACCTGTGGCTTTATGTTACACTTAAAGTATGAATCATTCCTCATGTTTACTTTTTTATTGTTATAGGCCTGTGAAGTTTAATTTTTAATAAACTTTCAAACTGTCTTAAATAAACTAAAAAATATGCTTCCACGTGCCCATTTATCTTGTAGGCAACATACGTGAGCAAGTTTTTCTTGGGTCAGGGGTAATATACGTCATCTCCCATGGCTGAACTGAGAGACAAACTGCACATTTTAGCAGAGTTCAACAGGGCAACAAAGATCCTCCAGACTTAGTTGGACAGATATCAAACGTGAATCGGTAGCTGGAGAGCAAACTGAAAGTCACATTTGTGTTTATCAAGCTTAAGTGAATAAATCTAGCCGGTGTCACTGACCCAAAGAGGGCGAGCGGTAGATGAATAAAATTAAACTTATATTTAAATGAGGCCATGTTGAATGTAGACGTCTTCGTCCATACTCCTAGCTCTCAACACACAATGTTAGCGTTAGCGCATTGCATTTAGCATAAGGTTAACATAGCTTTAGCAATGTTAGCATCTTGCAGGTGTTTTTTAAAAAAAAACAAATGTATATATATATATATATATACAATTTATTTACTAGCCCGTGAGTTGAAAACTCACTGCTTACCATTAAAAGTGCTCCTCTGCCGTTGGCCACATGTTTGCTTCTTCACTCGTTGTGAAGTTGTGAAGAACAAAATTCACGTAAATGTTGCGGTAGGTTAAGCCTTATTAAATAGCCTTAGTGAAATGCGAGCAAGCTGCTGTAAAACAGATAAAATGCGAACAAGTGCTCTAACAAGGACAGAAACCTGAAATATACCGATCTTGAACCTCCGGAACCTCTCGTCGTACGGGGTGTATCCCCCGTGTACCCCTTACACTTCAGGAACCTGTCCCTACTGTCCCCTGCGCTATTTTTTATTTTTACAGCCATTACAACCATTTAATTTGTGTTAGCGGGTTTAAACGTGTTTTGACTGTGTCTAAACGGAAGCGTAAGCGGAGATAAGGTGGCAAACAAACGCCGCCGTCGTGTATCAGCAGAGATGGACATTGTTGCAGTGGTGGGCTGTCAGCGCCTGCAAGGCCTTCTCTGTTTGCCTAAAAATATATTCACAGGCTGATGTTAATTATATTTTGTCAATGAATACGTATTAAATAATTACAAACTGTCTGCTTTCTTTTATTGCTAGCCTCGCTGTGGCACTGCTTCCAGACACAGGCACTACTTGCTTTATAGATAGATAGGTAAAATGGCTGCTTTATCATGTATATTTTCATTTTATTAAAGAACATAGCTATAATAGTTTGTTGTTGCTGGTATAGGCTATATTCAAAGCTTTGATAATGGCTTGCATTGTTTTCATTTTTATAGAAATCAACAACCATGACCTATTTTAACATGTATGAAAGACACAATCAAATTTCCCATCATGCACATATTGAGAAAACAGAGTCATAATGATTACTAGTGTCATGAAGATGTAAGGTTATGTATGTACATTAATGAGACATGGGGTAATTGATGTTCCAGGTTTGCCTTTTAACTGATTTAAGGTGAGGATATACTGTACCAGAAATCTAAAAAGAAGCTAACTTGAAACATTGCTAATTATTATAAATTATTCAATAAAAAAACACTCTATATTTACCCACCCACATCTTCTTGTAGCAAAAAGTATGGAATCACCAGTCTTGTTCGAGCACTCACTCAGACATTTTATTCTGTAGAGCAAACATGAATCAAGAGCATGAAACAATGATGAAGTCATTCAAAAGTGCAACTCTTTGGCATTTGGAAACACTAAAGCAATCAAAAATTAAAAAAAAAAATTGTGGTGGTCAGTAAATGTTACTTTTATATACCGAGCACAGGGAAAAATATGGAATCACTCAATTTTGAGGTATAAAAGAAGAACATACACAGTCATTTTCCTTTCCTTAATTGGGCACCTGCCTCAGATTAGATCTGCTTGTTAGTCAGCAGTTAAAGAGTGCAGTTATCACACCTTGGAGGGCATATGTTTTCCCCCTAATAAAAATGCAATACTCTGTCATTGATCAGTTCTAAATATTGCCAGTGTCCTAAATGACAATTTTCAATGCCTCTGTTCCATGTCACAGGCCCCTGCCGCCAACAAATAATTATGTATATATATTATAATTAACAATGTTATGAAAGCTTCACCACCTGCCATACAGCAAATCAGCCCAGTGCCATGGCACATGAGAATATACTGTACAGATGTTGAAATATAAATCAATTAATCTATCTATATTTGTGTGATTTATCTCAATGTTATCACAGTCAAATGTAAAACAATTCAAAATTTGAACGTGATCACAGTGAAGGTAAATTGAGTGATTGATTCAGAGAATTGTGACACTTGTTAATAAAAATACATTACTCTGTGGCTGAATTCTAAATATTGTTGATGTTTGAAATGCCTTGTTTCCATGCCACCATCCACCTCCATCCTGCCACCTGCCACCTACCACCTGCTTTACAGCAAGTAGCCCAGTGGCATAGAAACAAGGCATTTGATTACAATATCTAATTTACATACATCATTGGGACCGGATAATATACGAATTTAAAGGGAAAATGTAAATAATTCAATCAATCTATCTATATTTGTGTGATTAGTCAGAGTGTAATCACAGTCAAATGTAGACAATTCTAAATGCCTTGTTTCCACGCCACCATCCACCTCCATCCTGCCACCTGCCACCTACCACCTGCTTTACAGCAAGTAGCCCAGTGGCATAAAAACAAGGCATTTGATCAACATTTGATTAAAATCTATTTTACATACATTAATGGGACCTGATAATATACAGATGTAAGGGGAAAACATAAATAATTCAATCAATCTGTCTATATTTGTGTGATTGGTTACAATGTAATCACAGTAATTGATGACAATTCTAAATGCCTTGTTTCCACGCCACCATCCACCTCCATCCTGCCACCTACCACCTACCACCTGCTTTACAGCAAGTAGCCCAGTGGCATAAAAACAAGACAGTTCTGAATGCCTTGTTTCCACGCCATCGGCCACCTACGGTGCAGCAAGCAGCCCAGTGGCATAAAAACAAGGCATTTAGAGCTGATTGTGATGTGATGTAAATCACATAAATAAAATTTGATTGACTGATTGATTCTGAGAATTGGGAAACCCCCTACTAAATATACATTACAATAAAAAAAAATCATGCATACTCATTGTGGAGGACCACATGACCTATCCCTTTGATCAAGTGGATAGGTTTGGTCACTCCAGTCTTCACTCTGGTGTTATAGCGCCCTATGGTCGACCACATAGTGGTGGTAGGGTAGATCTGATCAGACTGGGCTCCTTTGGACCTGGTGCTATAGCTCTCTTGGATCGAACACAAGGTGGTTGTGAAGTAGGCCAGATCAACTGGGACTTCTTTATTCCTGGTCCTGTAGTGTACTTAGGTCGATCACATTGTGGTGGTGGGGTAGGTCTGTACAGTCTGGGCTCCTTTGGACCTGGTGCTAAAGAGGTCTCAGGTCGATCACAAGGTGGTGGTGAAGTAAGCCTGATCAACTGGGGCGTCTTTATTCCTGGTCCTGAGGTGTACATAGGTCGGTCACATGGTGGTGGTGCGGTAGATCTGATCAGTCTTGGCTCCTTTGGACCTGGTGCTTTAGCGCTCTCGGGTCGATCACAAGGTGGTTGAGAAGTAGGCCAGATCAACCGGGACTTCTTTATTCCTGGTCCTGTAGTGCACTTAGGTCGATCACATAGTGGTGGTGGGGTAGGTTTGAACAATCCAAAATTAATTGGTCCTGGGGCTCCAGTGTTTTCAGTACGATCACATGCTAGTGGTGGAGTAGGTCTAATCAATAAAGGATTGATTAGGCTTGGCTCTGTAGCACTCTGAGGTCTCAGGTCAGGGAAAGCTGATTTTGAACTATCTAGACGTTCCATCAGTGGCATAGTTGAGGGCTGTGGAGTCCTCATTGAGTGGACACTCAATGAGGGCTGTGGAGTCCTCATTGAGTGGACACTGCGAAGTTTTGCAGGCTCAATAGCCCCTCTAGATAGCGAACGCTTTACAGGTTTTGATGAGTCGCTTGGAAATGGGCTCATTATGCTCTGGTGAGAATTAGGCATTTTCCCACCATCATCTGCAAAGGTTCCTTTACCGTTTGGTTGGGGAACCCTCGCTGAGGACACTCTATGTATCTTCAGTGGGGCCAAAACCTTTTTCAGTGGTGATGAGTTGTCTGGAGTTGGTTCCAGTGCATGCAAATGCCCATGTGATTGAGCCATTTTACTAACACCTTGTAAGGTTTCTGTTGACTGAGGAAGCCTTACTGAGGACACTTTTTGTGTCTTTATTCCTTCATTACAGTGTGGTGGTGTAGTCATCGTCTCATCTAAAAACCTCACTTTTAAAGCCTTCTTTACCGTGGACCTATATGGAACCTTTGGCATTGTTGCAGTAGTGGTCTCTGACTTCATTTTTTTCGTCAAAAACCTGTTCTCTGAGAAAGACTTGCACAATAATTTTAACAACCTGTCAATGTAGGAGTGTTGCTCTTGAAAGACAATCGATCAGACACCAAATTATTGGACGTCCTATTTCAACTTCTTACTTTGCGAGTAAAATAATGAAATGAATCCTGCTTGTTGAATCCTTTTATAGCCTAGTATGTCACAGGAATGTTCTGACATCAGAGGAAGCTATGACATCACAAGACCATCTTGTTATCATGATGTCATGATGTCATGATGTCATAATATCATGATGTCATAATGTCATGCTGGCCCAACTTCTTTTCTTAGTCTTTTTTTAATTAAAATATTTATATTAACTTTATTTAAAATGTTACATAAAACAAAACATTTTAGCCTCCTAATAATAAAGTATGTTCTTTCATTATCAGTATGTTCTGAATTTATTATGCAAAGGAATAACCCACAGATTGTGGAATCGCAATATGTGTTGTGGAAACTGCCATGACATTTTGGCCTCATATGGCAACATCCACAGTTTTGATTGACATAAGGATCACATGTCTAATTGAAAAACAAAGTCTTTTTTTGTTTTTTAAATAAAAATTACAAGATCATAAAATGTTTATTATTTAATATCTTTATAATTCTTAATATCAGATTCACATTTATTTATTTAGTTCATTTTTTTTATCCAATCATAACAATCATTTGGTAATATTAAAGATTCAGTTTTATCTTACCATTACATTTTTAGTAGTTAGCCACTGAAATACAGAAAAAAAACAGGTTTCTATGTTCACTTGTTCAAAAAATGTTACAACAGACTTAATGAAGAAATAATAACAAAAATATATATTTTCCAAGACACTTCTTAGGAGAAATGGTGAGAAATGTAGCTCCATGACCATGATTTTCCATGACTTATGGGTATGGCTGTATTCTAAATAACTCATGACCTTGATTTTTGAGGTGTCTCAACCATTAACAAGCACACATGCACACAGACACAGACTCTTCAAATAATAGTTCTAAAATGTTTATTTATGAACACAATATACTGTAGCTCCATTACCCCACCAATGAAAGAAAAAGAAAATACACGTATTTCCATATTTTGACACTCCGAAAGGCTTATTGCAATAAGCCTTCTTACAGTCAACAAAATAAAATCATGTAATATTAAGTATTATTTTCAAATTTGGCAATTTGATGAAGATTACATGCTTGGAAGATATCATGAAATGGCTTCCTATGGGCAAAGTGAGGCAGACCAAAACATACGTTGTTTATAAATTATCTATCATGGTATTCTTGTTATTATTGTTGTTCGCAGACAGACCAGCCCTCCATTGATTGTGCTAGTTACCTTAGCTGGCACAACACCTGCGGACAAATACCTTCCATTTCGATAATTTAGATAACCTGATGTGATGGCAGCCATCTTCCTTGCAAAGCTAGCAGCTAAGCCGTCACCGGCATGCACCGGACTGTCATTCATTCGTCCTGCCTGCTTGCTGGCTTAGCTGCTAGCTTTGCAGGGACGCTGCCATCACATCAGGTTATCTTTTGAAATGGAAGAAAATTCACATTCAGAGATCGACAACTTTGAAAATGATGGGCGTCCATATCGCTCCGAACTTGAATATATGGATGAGGAGGTAATGGAAAGGAGGAAGGACATTAGGACAGAGGACAAATAACAGTATGACAGAAGCAGGTCAAGGCGCGCTTTTCGGTGACGTGATAGGTTACCGTTATAGCTGGAGCTAGCGAAATGAGTAAAAAAACAAACGTCTTTGAAAAGGAAGGCCCAGCCAGGAGACAGAAGACAAGACTACGACTTCCAGGTGAAAAGGCTACATCTAATAGAACATATCACGAGTTCTACTTAAAATACATTTTTGTCCCAACGGGAGATTCCCAGGCACCAAGCCCGCTCTGCATACTATGCGGCGACCGGCTCTGGAATAACGCAATGAAGCCCTCAATACTGCTTCGCCACTTGGAGACCAAGCAACCTGCATTAAAAGACAACCTTTGGAGTATTTTGAAAGAAAAAAAAACGCGAACAAGAAGGACAGAAACAATTACTGAGGGCCACCACAACGACAAACGCGAGTGCACTGAGAGCGTCGTACTATTGCATCGTATTGCTAAGGCTAACAAGCCTGTGTGAAGCGGAGTTTTCTGCAGTGACGGCGACCAAAACAAAATTACGAAGTAAACTGGACACAAGCCACACACTTTGGGTGTCAATGTCTCCTATTCCCTCTAGATGGGACCGCCTGGTTGCAGAAAACAAGCTTGGAGCATCGTGGTGAGTTGTAGTTTTCACGCACTTTGCAGTGTATCTTGTGTATCTTACTTTGAAGGCACGTTTAAACGTTACCATGGCGACCGGAGAGCGTTGCGGGCAGAGAGGACGTCACTCACGTCATGATTCCTTTATTATTATGTTTAGTAAATACCACATTTTTCATGCAGGCTCCATCATATTATTTTGTTGTATTTATCCGCCACACCTTAAACGCCGGTCCCTGATGATATTGTCCGACATTAAACCGGTCCGTGGGGCAAAAAAGGTTGGGGGCCACTGCAATAGATGTTGTGTGCAGGTGGAAACAAAAAAGCAAATGTTTGATATTACATTAAACAGAATAACAAATGTAATGAATTGTGGTGTATGTAGTGGACAGTGATGTGCGGTGAGGTTCATGGTTGGTGAGACTCCTATAGTCAGATTTACAAACATTTAAAAACCAAAAGGGTAACAGAATTCTTTCTCTCTCTCTCTCTCTGTCTCTCTCTCTTATCTCTAAAGATAAGAAAAAACGTTACAATATATAATACAACTAGCATCACGGCAGCTCCTTCATATGTTTGAGCTACTAGCTTTTCAACACAGCTATATTTCTCCAACACTCAAAGACATACGTAGCTACAGCAGGAGCTGTCAATCATCCCTCACATCATCAAATCCCAGAAACACCTCCTTCACTTCACTTCACTTTTAGCTACATAGCACAAAATAACAGAGATCTGTGCTTTGTTTGTGACATCCGTTGTCTCGTCTACCTCTACGGCAACAAATGGGGCCGCATTAATCTCCCTTTTCATGTAATTTCTAGTCACTGACTGCTTCAATTAGATCATTCTGTATTCTATTCGAAAAGCCAGAAAACACAGTGGATATCTCCAAATGTCTGGCTAACCTTTCATCTTTCTCAGCAAAAGCATGTAATAGTTCTACATAGTGGCCACGATTAGAGGAGTTTGCCCTCTCATCGTTACTACGAAATGCCAACTCCTGTTTAGCTACGAAGCAGGTTGCATTAATGAGGTCTTTCAGGATCTCCTTAACGTTAGCGTTGTGGATGCTAATATTGAGTCTCCGCTGTTCGTTCAAAGCCAAATCAATCCTTGAGCTTCCAAAAGTTTTTAAAGCAATCTGGCTTGTGTAGCACGTTTAGAGTTAGTGGGTTATCTTCTGTCCCGTAGTTTGAAGCAAGCCTTTTAGCTCCGGCGTTGGTTTTCCATTATTAATCACTTCTGTTTCGACTGAAAGTGCAATTTTGAGAAATGTTTAAGCTTAGATATAGAATCCTCTTCCATTTTGGCAGTCCGACGGAGCAAAATATAAAATAAATGGCAGCTCACTTGAGTCTCACTTAGCGCTTCTTCGTAAAAGGACAGCAGCAACAAGCCTCTGGCTCACGGACGCTCCCTTTCAGTGAGGCAGGGTATTATCTGCCTCACCCTGTGCCTTTTTATTGCGGTTTTATGTCCCATCAGCAAAACTAAATATGTCATTAAAAAGCATTATACGTTAATGGTTAAAGACATTAGCCAGACTGTGGAAAATCAGGTTATATAAACAATATAATGCACACATTATATCGACAACATGGAGCGATACGGAAATAGGCACGGGCCAATTGCATGTATCAACCAGCTTGTGATGGATTGCGCATTTATAGGTGAGGTTCGACTCGTTGCTGCCTCACCTTGCATTTCATTTATTTAAACACAAAATATGCATTTTAAGCTATAAAATTTTTCAAAATTAGTCATACATAAAGATCAGTGGTCAAATTTTAATATTCATTTTATGTTATGATTATTATTTTTTTTCCTTGTAATGATGACAGGTGAGGCTCTGCTTCACTAGCCTCCCCTGACTGTACGTCCCTGGTAGTGGATGAGGCGACAGACACAGCTTCCAGGCAGACCAGGACAGCATCAGACCCTCCAACATCCGAAGATCCCTCAGTGGCTGCACTGCAGCATGTTCTGAGAATGAGAAAACACACGGCAGGACTCCGGGAACACAGCAGATTTAAAAATACAATAGTGGGTCATTACTATTGCAGACAGAATAAGAAAAAGAAGCTCAGAGCATCTCACAAGGCCCGGCAGACTAACCTATTGCAGTATAACTATGTCTAGGCCAGCCAGGGCCATCTCTAATTATACGCTTTCTTTGAAGAGGAAAGTTTTTAACCTATTCCTGAATATAGGAAGGGTGTCTGCCTCCCGGACTGCAACAGGAAGACAATTCCACAAGAGAGAAGCCTGAAAGTTTGAAGGCTCTGCCTCCCATTTTAATTTGAGAAATTCTGGGAACCTCCAATAAGCCTGCATTTTGGGAGTGTAATGTTCTCGATGGGTGATATGGGACTATGAGATCCTTAAGGTAGAATGGAGCCTGACTATTGAGAGCTTTGTAGGTGAGAAGGAGGATTTTGAATTCTATTCATGATTTCACAGGAAGCCAGTGCAGAGCAGCTAACACAGGTGACATGCTCCCTTCTTCTAGTGCCAGTTAATATATGTACAGCTGCATTCTGGATCAGCTGGAGAGTCCTTAGAGACTTTTTGGTGCAACTGGACAGTAAAGAATTGCAGTAGTCAAGCCTGAAAGTAACAAATGCATGGATACGTTTTTCTGCATCTTTTAGAGAAAGGAAGTGGGTAGGTGAATAAAGGCAGTCCTAGAAATATGTTGATTGTGGCCAGAGAATGACATGTCTTGGTCGAAAATGACTCCAGGTTTTTAACAGTGGAGCTAGAGGCCAGGGAGATGTCATCCAAGATAGCAATAGCACTGGGTATTGAAATCCTCCAGATTTCAGGCCCGAATTCAAGGATTTCAGTTTTGTCTGAATTTAGTAGCAGAAATTTACAGGTCATCCATCGTTTGTATATCCAGGGTTTGTATAAACAAGCTCGAAGTTTAGCTAGCTGGTTGGTTTCATCCAGCTTTATCGATAAGTGAAGTTGTTTATCATTTGCATAACAGTAGAAATTATTAACAGTGCTTCCTAATGATTTTACCCAATGGGAGCATATAAAGAGTGAAAAGTATTGGTCAAAGCACAGAACCTTGTGGAACCCCATAATTAATTTATGGAAAGAAGAAACATTATTGACATGAACAAATTTGGAACGATCTGAGGACTTAAACCAATTTAGTGCAGTCCCTTTTATACTTATAAGATACTCTAGTCTCTGTAATAAGATTCGATGGTCGATGGTGTCAAAAGCAGTGCTAAGGTCTAACTGAACAAGGAAACTAGAGCTGTCTCTGTCCTGTGATGCATTCTAAATCCTGACTGGAAATCCTCATATGGGTTATTGTTGTGTAAAAAGTCACACAGCTGTTTAGCAACTGCTTTTTCCAGAATCCTAGAGAGGAACGGAAGGTTAGAAATAGGTCTATAGTTGGCTAAAATACCTAAGTCAGTGGCAGATTTTTTAAGGAGAGGTTTTATTACAGCTACTTTAAAGGACTGTGGTACATAACCAGATAATAAAGACATGTTGAGCATTTCTAGTAAGAAAGTACTAATCAGATGGAACATTTCTTTTAGCATTCCGGATGGTATAGGGTCCAAAAGACAGGTTGAAGTTTTAGATGAAGTCATCAGTGAAGCTAGTTTAGAGAAGTTGATTGAAGTAAATGTGTCGAGGTGACTTTCCGGGGGTGAGTAATTTAGGAGGAATTCGAAAGTTATTAGATAATGGTCTGATAGGAGGGGATTCTGTGGGAAGACAGATGTGTTCAACCTTAATGCCGTACGTCAGGACGAGGTCAAGGGCGTGAATAAAGCAAAGGGTGGGCACATTTACTCTCTGAGAAAAGCCGGTTGACTCCAGTAAAGAGAGAAAGGCAGAGTAAAGGCTATCACCGTCAAATTCAATGTGAATATTAAAATCACCTGCCATGATTATTTATCTGTCCTGAGAACTACACTCAAGAGATTCAGAAAAACATTTAGAATATGGGGCCGGAGGGCAGTACACAGTAATAAATAGGACTGGTTGTAGTGATTTCCAAGTTGGGTGAGTGAAACTAAGCACAGGGCTTTCAAAGGATGTGTAACTACAAGGTGTTCAAGGTTGATCAGTAAACTGGAGTTAATAATGGCTGCAACTCCACCACCTCGGCCGGTGTCGCGAGGAATAGGAGCAATTCACTTTTTTTGTTTTTTCACAAATACATACAAATACAAAAAACAAACATAGAACATGACTGTAAAAGACCGGTGTGTTACTGTGTCTAAATTGTTGGCAGTGGACAGCATGAAGACAAAGAAATTACACCCAAATCACACTGATAGGCTCATTTTATGTAATTGTTTTTTCCAGTATCATATGGTTTGACATGGTCAGTCAAAAAATGTTTATAGTTAAATTAAGGATTTAATTTTATTTTTGAATTTCAGATGCTTTGTTGTAAGTTGGTCCATATTTATTCATTTTTTAATTCTCTTATACGTTAATAAGGATTATGCAGTGTTATGCAGAGATACTTATAACAATTTTATAAACAAATGATTCTTTTTATAGTCGCGCGAGATGTTTTCTTCTTCCATAGGGGGGGCGTGACAGAAAATAATTGAGAAGCGCTGCCCTAGCGTAAAGTCAGTTCCAATTTGGTCTTGTTCATCCTGTGATAATGATGGGCATGGCACAGTAGATGGAAAAGTACCAATATCTTGAGGAACAGGATTATCCATTTTGAACAGACTTTAATAGAAATTGACAAATAACTGGTTGATGTCCATATCACCTGTTTTCAGTTCCCCCTCGCCTATTGTATTCCTGTTGTGAGTGATTGTATACATTGCTGCTTTGCTCTCTGTGCAAGAAAGCTCCCTGGCCTTTCCCCCTGATCATAATGCTTCTGTTTACTGAATAATACATATTCCACTTTTTTCTGTAATATAGAATTATATTCCAGTTTTAATTTACTCAGTTAGTGAAGTGAGGAGTATGCAGAGTGTAATGCGTGCCTATTTTCCATTTTTTAATATATGATTTAATACTTTCCAGTTCCTGAAAGCGCTCAACCGCTGTCTATTTTAGAAATGAGCAGCTTTGAATAAGATCGCCTCTAATGACAGCCTTAAAGGAATCCCACTCCACAACTGGGTCTGACACTGTGCCCTCATTGGTCAACCAGTAATACATTATTTCCCATTTAATAGATCGTAATGAGTTTTCATCTTTGAGCATGGATATATTAAACCTCCACATGCTGGTGTTTTTTTGCTTCTTTGGCCTATGCGTAGTGCCATCCCCACTGGAGCATGGACTCATATTAAGATTGCACCTATTGTTGTATGTTCTGTAACAGAGGTCAATGATTTTGAAATCAAAAAATAATCTACAGTGGGGAGTATTTGATCCGTTGCTGATTTTGTTGTTTAGTCTGTAATATTAATGGTAGGTGTAGTCTAACGTGCTAAAACAGAATATAAAAAAGGAAATCAAGAAATCAACTTTAAAGAATTTTTATTTGTTTATTTGCATTATATTGAGGAAAATAAGTATTCAATCCCCTAGTAACCATCGAGAGTTTTTGTCCATGCAGACAAGTTAGACTGTCTAAATTACCTTGTCAACTAAATTGAAGATACCTGTTATCACTAATGACTTGTATAAAAGCCACCCGGCTACAGAACCAGTTTGTGAGACTCCAAACTCTCCAACATGGGAAAGACTATAGGGCTTTCTGTGGATTTAAGGGAGAAGATTGTAGACCCGCATAAGACCGGAATGAGCTGCAAAACTATTAGCAAGAAGCTTGGCGTTAACATGACAACTTAACAAGATTCAACCTACGCCTGGTTCTCCAAACAAGATCTCACCTATATTCTGTTTCAGCATGTTAGACTACACAATAATATTGCAGACTGATCAAGTCATTATCAACAAAATCAGATCAAATACTTGTTTTCCCCACTGTATTCTAGAATGGGAATTATGTGGGTGGGAGTAAAAAGTAAATAGTTTATCTGAAGGATAAAAGAATCTTACACATCTACCAAATCCAACTCTTCCACCAATGTGTTAATTTCTTTCCTTGCCTGTGAAGGCCGTTTTATCCCCCCAGTATATGTTTTATCCATCATGGGCTCCCTCACATTGTTAAAGTCCCCACCCAAAATTGTATATGGGTTTCCAAACTCTGTTATTACATTGCTCGCATTGCTCACAAAAAAGCCTGACAGTTTCATTGCTGTTGCATATACATTCATGCGTTCACTTAATACCAAACACTTCGACCACTATTGCTATCCGCCTGCCTTCTGCCTGTTGTCTAAGTATTTTAATCTTAAAATTCTTGCTAATCAAGATGGCTACTACCCTCTGGCGGGAGAATCCAGCACTATTAAGGACTTTCCCAACCCATTCCCTTTGCAATAATAATGAGTCTTTTTCCTGTAGGTGGGTCTCTTGCAAGAAAGCTAAATCTGGATTTTTCAGTTTAGATACCACCAAATCTTCCTCCTTTTAATAGCTGAGTTTGCACCCTAAACGTTCAGTGAAATTATTTTAAGCAGTTCAATCATAAAATATAACCAGTTGTATAAGCCTTGAAAACATAGCATCCTGTCCTGTTAGTCTACTATCTTGTGGAAAAATGAAACTTAAACAAAATTATTATTATAAAGTCCCAACAAGCATGTATTGCCTAAACAGAAGACTATTCAAGAAGTACCATGCTTGTAATATAGGCTACACCTGAGGAAATATTACCAAAAGAAGATATCCAAGTAGTCCCAGACACTGAAAGAGAAATTATGACTGACCATAGTAGGCCTACTGGGATGTAAGGAAGGCAACTACAGTAATCCCTCGTTTATCGCGGGGGTTACGTTCCGAAAATGACCTGCGATAAGTGAAATCCGCCAAATAGAAAACTTTATTTTTTTTTTACAATTAGCAACTATTACATGTATACAAATACAGTCACTTACGTGTAGGTTTTCATACAGCATTCTCGCTTTTGTGCAGATAACGTTTGTATCCAGGGTTATGTTTTTTTTCCTGCAGTCATTAATCCACAGAGCTAATGCCGTCTCCATCCGTACCATGGTCTTTTTGCGCACAGTTACAACCCTTTTTGCATTCGTATTAAAATTGACTGCTGCTGTCGTCCTTATGTTTTTTTCCTCCTTCTTTATGTAACGAACGGAAGATTCATTGATTCCGTAATGGCGAGCAACGGCTGCATAGCTTTTACCTTCCCTTAGCATGTCCAGAAGTTTAACTTTATCTGAGATAGGTAGCATCTTCCGCCGTTTGGGCCCATCCGCAGGTGCTTTTGTCCGTCCAGGCCGTTTCGTCGACATTATGGGTTTAGGAGATGTTTGAAATTACAAGATAATTTGGCCAACTTAATGTAAATTTGTCAAGCTGTTTTATGTACGTACACATAACTGCACGAGACGACAAAAATATAGCACAATTCGTAGCATGTTTTGATACAAGAAGCGGGAGTGAGTTTTTAGCGAATCAGAATGCAGAACACAATGCACCCAAGAAAATAAAAAATGCATTATGAAAATCCGCGAAATAGCGAATCCGCGATAAGTGATCCGCGAAGTGGCGAGGGATCACTGTACCGCAGTTTTCTCATTTAGCAGCTTAATCAATTTGACTAATTTGTTTTAAATATTGTTGATGTTTGAAATGCCTTGTTTCCACGCCACCATCCACCTCCATCCTGCCACCTGCCACCTACCACCTGCTTTACAGCAAGTAGCCCAGTGGCATAGAAACAAGGCATTTGATCGCATTTGATTACAATATCTAATTAACATCCATTATTGGGACCGGATAATATACGAATTTAAAGGGAAAATTTAAATAATTAAATCAATCTATCTATATTTGTGTGATTAGTCAGAGTGTAATCACAGTCAGATGTAGACAATTCTAAATGCCTTGTTTCCACGCCACCATCCACCTCCATCCTGCCACCTGCCACCTACCACCTGCTTTACAGCAAGTAGCCCAGTGGCATAGAAACAAGGCATTTGATCACATTTGATTACAATATCTAATTTACCTACATCATTGGGACCGGATAATATACGAATTTAAAGGGGATATTTAAATAATTCAATCAATCTATCTATATTTGTGTGATTAGTCAGAGTGTAATCACAGTCAAATGTAGACAATTCTAAATGCCTTGTTTCCACGCCACCATCCACCTCCATCCTGCCACCTGCCACCTACCACCTGCTTTACAGCAAGTAGCCCAGTGGCATAGAAACAAGGCATTTGTTTTCGCTTCACATCTGTATACTCCCATGTCCCACTAAAAGAGGTATCACAATTATCCGATAGAGCTGCCTAATCAAAACAGAAATAATTCAATCAATCTATCTATATTCGTGTGATCACAGTCAAATGTAAGGCAATTCTAAATGCCTTGTTCCCACGCCACCAGTCGTTCAATTGTGATTACATTGAATATAGATTGAGTGATTGATTCAGAGAATCGCGACACCTGCTAATAAAAATGCATTACTCTGTTGCCAATCAGTTCTAAATAATGTTGATGTTCTGAATGCCTTGTTTCCACGCCACCATCCACCTCCATCCTGCCACCTGCCACCTACCACCTGCTTTACAGCAAGTAGCCCAGTGGCATAAAAACAAGGCATTTGATCAACAGTTGATTACAATATCTTATTTACATACATTATTGGGACCTGAGAATATACAGATGTGAAGGGAAAACATAAATACTTCAATCAATCTATCTATATTTGTGTGACTGATCACAGTGTAATCACAGTCAAATGTAAGATAATTCTAAATGCCTTGTTTCCACGCCACCAGTCATTCAACTGTGATTACCGTGAATATAGATAGATAGATTGTTGATGTTCTGAATGCCTTGTTTCCACGCCACCATCCACCTCCATCCTGCCACCTGCCACCTGCCACCTGCTTTACAGCAAGCAGCCCAGTGGCATAGAAACAAGGCATACGATTTTCCTTTACATCAGTATATCCCCATGTCCCACTAAAGAGGTGTCACAATTCTCCAAATGTAACTGCTCCAAAAATCTTTATTTGTGTAATTGATCACACTGTGATCACAAATGTAAGACAGTTCTGAATGCCTTGTTTCCATGGCATCGGCCACCTAAAGTGCATAAGGCAGCCCAGTGGCATAAAAACAAAGCATTTAGAGCTGACTGTGATGTGACGTACAATCACACATATAAAAACTGATTAACTGATCGATTCAGAGAATTGTGACACCCCTACTAAATATACATTACAATAAAAAAAAATTATGCATCCTCATTGTGGAGGCCCACTGTGATGTGGAGGATGCGGTTCATTGCAACTTATGAACCTCACAATCTGTGGAGGGAAAAAATGCCAGTGTCCCTGACACTTTTTTGCTTTTGTTAACTTTGTCGGTGGTGTTATGACAGGAGTTACCCACTCTGGCCTTTGATCAAGTGGGATAGGTTTGGTCACTCTGGGCTTCTTTGTATCTGGTTGTACAACGCATTGAGGTGGATCACATGGAGGCGGTGGTGCTGGGGTAGGTACGGTCACTCCAGTCTTCTTTGGACCTCGTGCTATAGCTCCCTGTGGTTGATCATGTGGTGGTGGGGTAGTTCTGATCCATCTGGGCTTCTTTGGACCTGGCGCTACAGTTCTCTCAGGTCGATCACAAGGTGCTGGTGGGGTAGGTATGGTCACTCCAGTCTTCTTTGGACCTCGTGCTATAGCGCCCTGTGGTTGATCATGTCGCGGTGGTGGGGTTGGTCTGATCCATCTGGGCTTCTTTGGTCCTTGTGCTACAGCGCTCTTCGGTCGATCACAAGGTGGGGGTAAAGTAGGTTGATCAAATAGTGTTATTCGGGTAGTTCTGATCAACCTTCCATTAAATGGTTCTAGGGCTCTAGTGTTTTCAGGACGATCACATGCTTGTGGTGTGGTAGGACTAGACCATAAAGGATTACTTAGTCCCAGCGCTGTAGCAGGTCGTTGAGGTGTTGGCGATATAGGAGGGAGGTGTGGAGTCCTTATTTCATCAGCACTGTGATATTTTGGAAGTCCAACGGCTTCTCTAGATGACAAAACCTTTCCAGGGTTTTGTGCCTCACCGGTATATGGCTTCACCATGATCTGGAGGGTATAAGGCTTTTTCTCACCAGCTGCAAAGGTTCCTTTACCTTTTGTATGGGGAACGCTCATTAAGGACTCTCTGTGTTTCTGCAGTGAGGCCAAAACCTGTTCCAGCGGTGATAAGTTGCCTTGAGTTGGTTCCAACGTGTGCGAATGCCCACGAATTCCTGTATCACAGTCTGATGGTGGTATAATCTTTATGTCATCTGAAAACCTCACTTTTAAAGCCTTCTTTACCGCAGACTTATATGGATCCCCTGGCATTGTTGCAGCTGTGGTGGTTTTGATCTCTGACTTTATTTTTTTCGCCAGAAACCTGTTTTCTGAAAAAGATTTTCACAATGATATTAATGACAATGAAAATGACAGAATTCATGGATCTTATTATTATACACTATATTATTTGTATTGATGTCCCAGGTTTGCCTTTAAACTGATTTAAGTTAAGGATATTTAATTTTAAGTAATCCCTAAAGAAGCTAATTTGGAACATGGTTAATTATTATAAATTGTTCAATAAATAAAACTATATATATCTTTGAACAGTTACTTACCCCATATCTCCTCATAGTTGTAGACAACAATCTTTGGATCATCCTCATCTTGACTTTGACTGAAGTTGTACAACTCACACAAATACTCATCTATAAACCTGTCAATGTCAGCAGGTTGTGATAGGAGTATTGCTCTTGAAAGACACTCAGTCAGGCTCCTAAGGCCGTAGGGAATCAAATTATTGGACGTCATTTCTATTTCAACTTCTTTTGTTTGTCGCTCGCTTGTTTGTTCGTTTGTTTGTTTGTTACTTAATGAAATGAATGCTGCGCGTTGAATGCTTTTATAACCTTGGTTGTCTCAGGAATGTTCTGACATCAGAGGAAGCTATGACATCACAACACCATCTAACATCATGTCATGATGTCATAATGGCATGATGTCATAATGGCATGATGTCATAATGGCATGATGTCATGCTGGCCCAACTTCTTTTTTGAGTCTGTTTTTATTTAAAAAAACAAAACAAAAAGAAAAACAGTTTTTTTTTTTATTTAAAAAAAAATCACAAGATCATGAAATAAGTTTATTATTTAATACCTTCATAATTCTTAATATTAGATTCACATTTATTTAGGGATAGGATAAGACCTTTTTTGGGCCCTTAATTCTACATCACAACGTTGTGTTCTACTCACCCGAAGTGTTATTTTCAAATTTGGCGATTTGACAAAGATTATATGTTTTGAAGATATCATGAAACTGCTTTCTATGGGCAACGTGATGCAGACACAAAAATGAGTTGTTTCTTAATTATTGATCATGGTACTATTATTATTATTATTATTATTATTATTATTATTATTGTCCAGCCCTCCATTGATTGTGCTAATTACCTTAGCTGGTAAAGCTTTGCAGGGAAGATTGCTGCCATCACATCAGGTTATCTCTCAAAATGATGGCCGTCCATATCGCTTTGAGCCTGAATTTACGGAGGAGGGGGTAATGGAAAGGAGGAAGCTGATACAAGGAACAGCGGGTCAGAGGAAAGTTGCTCCTGCTCATGCATGACTAGATGCTTCCTGCTGGTGTTCTTGTGAACATTGTACAGTTTTCGGAGCTGAGGAGGACTGTGTTTACGCAACCTGGATACGCACACACTCGACTCATTGTGACTGATCTGAAATTGTAATTTATGATTCTAGCTGTCTTCTTCCGTGTCCTCCGTATGCCAATGGAGGGCTGCTCTGTGGGCTGTCAATAAACAGTCCGATGCACACTGGTTATTTTACGGGCAGCCCACCTTTACTAAAATTATTAAAAATAATTACCGGATAACAACCCGGATGTTTCGAAACAGGACACACACCTACAAGTTATTAGAGCTACTGTACCATTATCAATTAATTAGAAACAACATATGTTTGGTGTGCATAGGGCCCAATTGAAAAAAAAACGTTAATTTTTATAACGTGGAGGTATTATGTAGTACTAATATTGTTCCTCATTTCTGAAAATTCAACAAGTTTTTTCGACCAGGCTCAGGGATGAAGCTGTACTACAGGCTTTAGATTTGTGCCATCTCATATGAAACAGGATGTGACTCTCATCTTCATAGGCTTATACTTAAATGATATGTGATCTGTGAAGTAAGAACATGTCATGACAAATTATGTAACATTTAGTTTTCCATCTGCAAACAAATAATATTAGATCCATTGTTCCATCTGTCTGCTGTTTGTGTCATTTGTATTAGAGACTGCTGAATGCATGTTTGTCTTTGGCTCTTTATCCTCGAGATATTAATCTCATTAATCCTTCGCCTCTCCGTATGAGTCAGTCTTTGGATAACATGTGTCAGGCTTTGATGCATTAAGGCCAAAAGCTTAGTGTGACAAAGTTAATGGCTGATGTTTTGGATTGAGCATCCATTAGTCACCCAAACCCTGGAGATATTCTCTCAGAGTTTCTGTTCCACAACAACTTCAGAATTTTGCTGGTCGGGACAGAAATTTCACTGCTGATATAGCTTTTACCACTTTTCAAAGTTTGTGAATCGGAGACAGCAGCTGCACTTGGACCGAGTTGAATATTCTGACACTAATTTGAGGTGAGTTACACAACTTTTATACATAGAGCACCATATTTTCTTTTGAATAACAAAACAACAAAAGGACAAAAAGATTAGTTTTAGTTAATCAGATCAGAACAAACTACAAGGATGTGGTTTATTAATACAAAGAAATGTATGAAGTATTTTTTCTTATTTATTTTTTGAAGGTTTTGGAGGTCTTTAAATTGTGAAAAAAATGCACTCATACAATGACTTTTCAGTGTGATCTTTTGAGGTGAAGTAATTAAGTAAAACTTCACATGACCATAAAATGATGAAAAGCGAGCAAAGAAAAAGTTCAAATAAAATCAAATGAAAACATTACAGCTGCATTGATGGAAGCTTAATATAATAGTTGCTTAGCAAACAGTTGCCTATTTGCAAACCCATTAAATTATACATATGTGAATGGAACAACATTCATTTCTCATTTAAATTAAAGTGTAGCTTTAAGTATGGAAAAAAAAACTATTTATTTATACAGTTGTGCTTGCATGTAAAGTGAAATAAGCATCTCCATTTAACTGCAAGAACCTGTGCCCTTCTGCATGTTTCTCATATCTCAACAACCAGTTGCACCATCTGCAATATTGCCAGATGGTGGCCTAATAACAACACATTTTGTGTTTTGGCCTATATCTTTTTAATTGTACATAAATCAAAATGTTCCTAGGTTCTGTGGATCCCTTTAAAGTTAGTCTAAATCATTCATCCTACAATTTCTTAGAATAAATTAACAAATTTGTATCAGAACATCTTTGGATCGAGCCAGAAAAAGACACTTTTCAGACTGTATTCCATTTACTTTGCTGTCCTTCAGAGTTTGCTGAAATACATACAGGGCTTACATTACAAAAACATTCCATAATCCCTCAACATTTTTTACAATTGCACCACACATGTGTAGATATGTAGTCTGAGTTAACATGACACTTTTGGTGACATTTGGTCAATAGTAGGTGCTGTAGTACCATCATCTAACTATAAAGTTTTCCCTTGTTAAAGGAGCTGTTTAGAGAATGTGCAATATGAGATTCTGAGGACAGGGAATGTTGTGGTGCTGTTTTATCAACTGTACTTGGATGAATCTGTGATTTGTTATTTTGCAATTTACTTGACTAAAGAAAGAGATCGCTTTGAGGTATGACAAAGTCTGAAAATACCAATGACTACATTTCTGTTCATTTGATTGACTTCGCACTTGCTGAGTGTATTGCTGAGGAAAGTGTGAAGTTGATTTGATGAGGTTCACAAGAATCCCATGAACAGTAATACTGTGAGTCAGGACAGTACAACATGCAGCACTTCTTGAAGACAAGCAATGTGCCCGTTATAAATGGATTTTGAATGATCTTAAATCGAACATCTTGTCTGAGTAACAATATATTCCATAATGACATGGTTTCCTCCAAATCAACAGGTAACTACGATACAGCCCTGACAAACATCCACCAACCATGGCTATTATTGGAGGTGGCTTTGATGACCAGTCCCTCAGTAGTGGCGACAGTGCCATCCACGTCTTCACAGCCTCAGAATCAGCCCCGGTCAAAGGTGTATACTTCAAGCGTGCTCAGCTACTCCATGACTCGGAGGCCTCATGCCGGTACTTCGGTCCTTCCCAGCAGGCCCTGATCAATGTGGGTGGCGTCCGCTATGCTTTCCCCTGGAGCACCCTCGATGAGTTCCCCCAGAGCCGCCTGAGTTGTCTCCGTTTCTGCTCAACCCAGATGGAGATAGATGAGTTTTGCGATGACTATGATGAGATGCTGCGCGAGTTCTTCTTCGATCGGGACCCCTCAGCCTTTCGGGCCGTCCTCAACTACCTGGCAAATGGGAAGCTACGCTTGCTGCCACAGGGCTGTGACATGGTCCTGCATGCTGAGCTGGTGTACTGGGGCATCGACATACGACAGATGGAGTTCTGCTGCCGTCAACGTATGATGTGCTCTGTAGAGGAGGCGGCTCAGCGCCAGCGCAGGAAGGACAAGAGGAGAAGGAAGAGGGCGAGGACGCAGGGGCCTCCAGTGGGGGGCGGCCTGTTCCGCATGTTGGGAGAAGCAGTGGAAAACCCGGATTCAGGCCTAGCTGGAAAAGTGTTTGCCTGCCTCTCTGTCTTTATGGTGGTGATCACTGTGGTCAGTCTGTGCATCAGCACCATGCCAGACCGCCAAACAGAAGAAGCCATGGTGTGTATGAACCTAAAATCAGAACCAAAAATACAAAGCACTACCAACCCAGTTCTAAGCACGTTACGTCATTTGTTAAGAGATTTGTAATCTTAAAATAGGGTTCTCCAGCTATGGTTGACCGACTTTGGCACACTTAGTTGTGTTTTGGCATTGCAGGATGAAATGAGGGAAGGCTCCTAGATCTGGTAAGTTTTTTAGGATGCAGACTTGGCCAGATTCCTGAGCAACACTTAAGACATGTATTAGCACAGGCTTTTCCAACCTTGGGGTTCTGACCTTGAGTGGGGTTGCGGAGATCTCTATATCTTTTTTAAAATAAAAAAAAAAAATAATAATAAAATAAAACCTACCTATATCATCTTGGCTGTTGCCTCTCTACCTAATACTATACATGTTAGACAAAATGTGAACTAAACCAATGATCAAAAACAAAGTCATATTAGCAAAAAAACATACATACTCACAGAAGTTATTTCCAGAATCCCCTAAAAGTCAAACAAGATTTGTTTTCTCCACAGGGCGAATGCTCCCAAAAGTGCCGCACCATGTTCGTGGTGGAGTCCGTTTGTGTTGCTTGGTTCTCCTTCGAGTTCCTGGTGCGATTTGTCCATGCACAGAACACGTTGGACTTTGCCCGTGAGCCCCTTAACATCATTGACTTAGCTGCTATCACACCCTACTACATCTCTCTCTTTCTGGAGCTCAGGGATGAGTCAGTGCAGGATATTGTTGCCGGTGCAGAAAAGAGCTCCATGGATAAACTGGGCCTTATCCTGCGTGTAATGAGGGCCTTGCGCATCCTGTACGTGATGAGGCTGGCCCGTCACTCTCTGGGTCTGCAGACTCTGGGGCTGACCATCCAGCGGAGTGTGACGGACTTCGGCTTGCTGTTGCTCTTCATGTGCGTTGCCGTGACCCTCTTCTCCCCGCTGGTCCACCTTGCCGAGAGTGAACTGGCACCAGATTCTGCCAGATCCCCACACCACAGCTTCAGCAGCATCCCAGCGTCGTACTGGTACTCCATCATCTCTGTGACCACGGTCGGGTACGGCGACATGGTGCCGCACAGCATCCCCGGCCAGCTGGTGGCACTGATGAGCATCTTGTCAGGGGTCCTCATGCTGTCTTTTCCTTCCACATCTATCTTCCACACGTTCTACCGCACCCACAACCAGGTCAGGGAGGAGAACAGGGATGAGCAGAAGGATGAGAGGGGGACGGAGCTCGCCACTGAGGCTGAAGAACGAAAGAAAGAAACGAGACCTGACTATTTTTTTTGATGATCCTTACTTTTGCTTCTTTCGCCAGTAACTCCAGTACAAAGAAATAGCCAAATAGCCCAAAGTATAGAGACACCCCTGCCCAACATTAATGTCCAACCTCACTAATATTCTTGTGTCTTAGAGTAAATCCTCGCATCCTGGTTCCAATATCTGGAGGAAAGCTTGAAACTTGAGAACCATGACTTAATGGCTGTAAACTTTTGTGGAAAGTCACTGATTCAAGTACTTAAGTACAATTTGAGATACTTGTGCATGAGTGTTTCCATTTGATGTGGCTTTATACTTTAAGAGGAAAATATTGCACTTTCTACTCCACTACATTCATCTGACGGCTTGACTTACTTTTCAAATGTGAAACAATGGGTAACATACCACAGTTTGAAAATACAACATGTGTCTGCACCACGCTGGCAGAGTATATGTGCATGTAAAATACTTAAGAATAATCACTTGTAATATTTGAAAAAATGCTCATAAAGTCAGGAAGCTGAAAAAACTGTATGTGTATGAACATATAGTATATGTTAATTATTATTATTTTTTTTTAAAAGGCAGCACTTTTCACTGAAACTTGTACACATTACTCAAAGATTGACTCCTGGGTGTGTTCTGGCCACCAGAGGGCACACTAATTCTGTCTCTCCACACAACACTCCATGACGTACTGGAAAACCATTGGTTTCCCTGCAGACAGCAGGAAAATATTTCTGCGGCAGTAATTGTTTCAGTGATTAGACCCAGAGGGAAGACAACAAACTCAAACCTGGATGCACCAAAATTGTTTTGCTTCCCTGTGTTACATTTGCTTAACACTGCGTGGAAAAATGTAGCAGTCATCCCATAGCCACTGTCTGTGCCAGGCAGGTGCATCACACCTGGAAGTAATGTAATTGTTGAATCCAGATTCCAATACACAGACAGAAAAGTAGGGACAGAGAAATAGAGAGAGAGAGAAAAGGGGGGGGGTACTCTGGCATACACACAGCACTCTGCAGTGGTTATAAAAGAATGGAAAAGAGGCCAGAAGTTAATTCTGGACACAGGATGTTTGCCCCTGAGGAGAGTCAGTGATGCCAGGAATACACCAACAAAGACTGTGAGGAGGAGATCTTGGCTTTAAGATGGAAAGAACAAGAGAGAGCCAGGAGGGGAACAAGGGAACGGCAGTGGGTATATACGTGTGTGTGCGCGTGTGCATGCGTGTGTTTGTGTGCACATGCATCCCTGCATGTGCACATGTGATGTGGTAGCCTCTGTTCCCTGACTAGAGCCGCTCCGTGCCTCTGGGCCTGTCATTACATTTCTCTGGTACAAACTCTGGTCTGCAGAGGAATGTCTGCACCACACACACACACACACACACACACACACACACACACACACACACACACACATACACATACAGTCTTAACTCATTGCTCACTCCACTACAAATATTTCCATGTTTCACAACACACTCTCAATTAAAAAATGTGCGTTCACTCAAATGATTATCAATAGCATTAGGAGTCAATGCTGCTTTTAGTTAGTAGTTTTCTCAGAGTAAATGTGAGTTTGCCAAAATGGTATAGTGAGTATTGTAAAAAAAAAAGTAAATATTTTTGCATTTTAACACTTTGACTCTTTTTGTGTAATCTCAAAACCCATATTGTTAATATAACACTCCCATTCCTATAAAACAGTTTGTAGCGGGTGTAATTGTTCCTCCTCTGCATACTTATCTACTTATTTAACATGTATAAATGCACCCATTGCTTCATTTGTGAAATACAAAGTAGATGCCATGTACAAGGGTTTAGAGCTCATTTGCAACCACTGTCTTTGGTTAACCTTAAAAAAAGAACAAACAGAAGTAATGAACATTTAACTATGCTTTATTGAACAATAATGTTATTCTCCAAAGTTGCAGTCTTTTTGGTACAAAATTGCCTTTTTGTGTATCTTAAGAAGATTTCCAAACAGAGCCTCATGTCCTTTTTAGCTGAAGTTTTGGCATATACGTTTGTGCACTGTAGGATTGTGGATTTATCACTCTTCACTTGAATCACATCACTTGAAGGGCGGTGGTGGAGAAAGTATTCTGATTTTGATTTACTTAAAAGTAGCAATGCAGTGAAGCAATATATCAAAAAACTCAAAATACTTAAATGTCCTTCATGAAAATGTATACTTCAGTCAAAGCACATAACATTAAGCAGCACAATACACTTAAAGTAAGTACTGTGAAGACATTATTGGAATATTAATACTAATTTGTGTGTGAGGAAGAAATTGTTTGATACACATATATGGTTTCAATTTTGGTCATTTCCTCTAATAATCTATAAAGTAATTACAGCTGTCAGATAAATGTAGTGGAGTAGAAAGTATGCTATAACCCTCTGAAATGCTATGCCGTTAAGTATATAGCAACATCACATGGAAATACTCAAATACACTACAAGTCCCTCAAAATTCTACAATTCTATACGTACAGTACTTTAGTAAATGTACCTTCCACTACTGATGAGGGGCTTTTGTATTGTACAGACTTGATGACCCATTAGCTTTTGACCTGAGATAAATTGCACTTTTTATTATAACTTGACTCATTATCTGAAGTTAAGTTTACATCTTTCCATCCTTGCGTCTTCTCACTGTGTGTGTGAACATGTTTCGGTAAGTAGAAGCAGTGAGGATGATGTGTGGAATACACCATCACAGTGAATAACTTGCATGTTTTTGTGCTCACTCTGCATATATTTCAGAGTTGTGCTGTAAAACTCCAAAAGAGTCTGTAAAGGGTAGAATGGACCAATAATGTGTTAGGATCATAAAATGTGTCTCATACTATTGACGGATCATGTCATTTTTCCAACGGAGTAAAAACGTAAAAAAAAAAAATCACTGCAACTGAAGCTGAAATCTGTTAGTTGTTAAATCTGACTCCAAAAACGGTTCCTTCTTCACCGCAGGCAGTGTTTTATAAAATAAAGTTTTATGGATGACTCGGCCATCGTTTCTGATGCGTGTGGACTGGGGTGGTGCACTTCCTATAGCATTCCTCCAGAGACCAAAGAGGAGGAGGACAAGAGGAACGAGGTGGAAAAAGCAAACAAGTGGGATGAGGAGAAACGAGACAGGAGCTAAGAAAGGAAGGAGAAGACTAAAACAGTTGAAGTGGGCCAGAAGAAAGCCAGCAAGAAACCTATGAATAACCCATTCTGAATTATACATTAAATGAGCTATCAAATAGCAAATATAGCTAGAATATTGCAAAAAGAAATCTATTGTTGTGTTTTACTACACATAAAAATACATTATTTAGTGTTATTTTTGACAATTTGATACACAGGTTCAGGCCTTTCACTGCCCTGATTTTTGCCCTGGATATTTAGGGGATTTTTACAGGTTAACCTAACTAAAAATCAGGCCTAATTTCAATATTTTATAATGTCTCATAGCTCGACCATGTATATATATATCTGCCAAGTTCTACCTAAGGTCCGTCCTGTTTATTGGAGGAGAAGGAACACTCACACTAACTGTAACAGTACTTCATAGTAAAGATAGTAGTCAGAATCTTATGCCCTTACTCGAAAAACTGAGGTTTTTATAAAATTGATTGCAAAAAACATGAAAACATGAATAATATCTTTATTGGGGTTCTTTTGTTAACAAATGACCCCACATTACACCCATTCGCCGACTAACCGTTATATGTCATGTCATTCACTGCTTGTGAGAGGCACATGACACAAGCTTCTTCTAGGATTCCTGTGTGTGCAGCTCCCCAAAACCTTGAACATGGGAATAATGCAGGTAGGAATGTGGATGAGGTTGGTTGTCTAAAATAGGACTCCAAGATTACAGCTTCTTAGGAGAAAAAAAAAGAAGCATGAATAAGGCTTTTGGATGAGACAGAAAATCCATTGTGCGCTTGGGGATGTTTTGGGATTCCAGAAAGAGTAGGAACACAATCTCAGTATACAGAAATATCTTTAATTCATAAAAGATTTACAATATTTTACATATGACACATACTGTATGTAAGGCAGGGTAATATATCTTTGGCACACACCAGTTTTTTTTTTTTTTTTTTTTTTTTTTTACTGTAGATATAGACAGAAAACATACAAAATGTTTTAAAAAATACATCTCTATGAAGGCTTTTAATCTCTGCATACAATGATAAGTAGTAGGATTATTTTCCCTTTTTTGGCTGATTTGTCTCTTATGTACAGTTATTGTCTCTATGTACATTGTGCTTGTTTATCTGGCAAACAAGTATAGCTGGGTAAAACACACACTTTTGCACACACACACGCACACCCTCATTCATGCACACACACACACACACACGTTCCTTTAAATTCCTGCTGGTGAGGATAGAGTCCACAGCATCATTAGTGTTAGGGCGACGTCTCTGCTGACATTTTGGCTCATAGTCAGACACACAAAAGGCACTTTTAGGTGAAATATCTCCTTAGCTCGAACATGTTAGAATATATGAAGATTTTTTATTTTTAAATGACAAGCATCTGTAATGCGTAAGTATCACATGGTAAAGTGCACATCAAATGTCTTTGGTTTAATAGTTAACCACTGCCCAGTTGATTCCTCAGGAAGAGCGTGACCTTTTGCTCAGAGAGAGGCCTGACTGACTCCTAAATCAAATACTGTCTCCATTCCCAGCGCATCTTTGGAAGCTTCCAGTTAACTGTGGCTTTCCTTTTTTTTTTTTTTTGGCTCTTTAGCTTTTCGGCTGATTAAGGCGAGTTGTTTTTTTTTTATTGATTTTTTTTCTCAAGCAGTGAAATCCAAAAGCACCACAAAGAGTTTTTTTTTCCTTCTTCTCCCTCTCTGGGCTAGATTTAGGAATGACACTGTGACGTAACTCAACCTGGCTCAAAGTCCTGTGATCTGAGGAGCTCAGCTCCTGATCCCCCCACTGTCAAGGTTTCTATCTCCAGTCCCATCCAAATGAAATAAGTGCCCTTGTTCGCAAAACACTGCCCCCTGTTTTTTTGGGAGTCCACGGAGATGCCGGGCTTCTCTATCACTTCTCATCGCTGACGGAGCACTCCACGGCGATGATGTCCTGTATCCCTGTGATCTTCACCTCCTCCTCCGGGATCTCCACCTCCACCATGGGGATCTTCTGCTCCTCGGGGATCTTTTCCGCCGAGGAGCTGCGGCTGGACAGTTTGTCCATCTCGTCCTCCACCTCGGAGATGCGCTCCGAGACGCAGTGGGCGGTGAGACGGGCCTCGGGGTCGTGGTCCCAGCACTCCATGATGGTGGCGCAGATCACCGCCACGCCCTGCAGAGGGAGACGGAGAGCAGGAGAGGAGAGACGTGTGATTCCACAGCCGGTATTGTACAGTAGAGCCGGATGTAACATTAACATTAAACTACAGGTACTACTCGGAAAATTAGAATATTGTGTAAAAGTTGTTTTATTCATGCAATTCAACATAAAAGGTGAAACCAATACATTTTATAGACTCATTACAAGCAAAGTGAGATATTTCAAGCTTTTATTTGTTTTGATTTTGCTCATTAGGACTTGCAGCTTCAGAAAACCTCAAATTCAAAAACTCAGAAAATTAGAATACTGTTAAAAGCTTCAGTATTGAAGGCTCAAAGTGTCACACACTAATCAGGTAAGTAATCCAAAACACCTGCAAAAGGGTCCCGAGCCTTTAAAAAGCCTGTGTCTTTGGTTTAGAAGAATTCACAATCATGGGGAAGACTGCAGATCTGACAGTTGTGCAGAAAACCATCATTGACTCCCTGCACAAGGTGGGTAAGACACAAAAAGTGATCGCAAAAGAAGCTGGATGTTCTCAGAGTGCTGTGTCAAAGCACATTAATGGACAGTTAAGTGGAAGGCAGAAGTGTGGAAGAAAACGGTGTACAAGCCGGAGGGATGACCGCAGCCTGGAGAAGATGGTCAGGAAAGGGCCATTCAAAAGTGTGGGGGAACTTCATAAGGAGTGGACTCAAGCTGGAGTTGCTGCTTCAAGAGAAACGACACGCAGGAGGATGCTGGACATGGGCTTCAAATGTCGTATTCCTGTTGTCAAGCCGCTCCTCACGAGCAAGCAACGCCAGAGGCGCCTTAGCTGGGCTAGAGAAAAGAAAGACTGGACTGTTGCCCAGTGGTCCAAAGTCCTCTTTTCTGATGAGAGCAAGTTTTGCATCTCATTTGGCAACAAAGGTCCCAGAGTCTGGAGGAAGACCGGAGAGGCGCAAAATGGAAGATGCATGAAGTCCAGTGTTAAGTTTCCCCAGGCTGTGATGAATTGGGGATCCATGTCAGCTGCTGGTGTTGGTCCTCTGTGCTTTATCAAGTCCAGCATAAACGCAGCTGTCTACCAGGACATTTTAGAGCACTTCATGCTTGCTTCAGCGGACCAGCTTTATGGGGATGCAGATTTCAAAGTCAAAGTCAAAGTCAATTTTATTGTCAATTTCTTCACATGTACTTGACATACAAAGGAATCGAAATTGCGTTTCTCACTATCCTATGCGTTTACATGTACAACAACATCAAAGATTTCATCTTCCAGCAGGACTTGGCACCTGCCCACACTGCCAAAAGTACAAAATCCTGGTTCAACAACCATGGGATTACTGTGCTTGATTGGCCCGCAAACTCACCTGACCTGAACCCCATAGAAAATCTGTGGGGCATTGCCAAGAGAAAGCTGAACGGGAAGAGACCAAACAATAAAGAAGAGCTCAAGGCCGCGATTGAAGCATGTTGGTCTTCCATAACACCGGAGATGTGCCACAACCTGGTAGCATCCATGCCGCGCAGGATTAAGGCAGTCATTCGTTCAAAAGGGGCCCCAACCAAGTACTAAGTACAGATGCAACATTTTATTTTCAGAGGCCTGACATTTTTGTATTTAAAATCCCTTTTTTAAATTGATTTCAAGCAATATTCTAATTTTCTGAGTTTTTGAATTTCAGGTTTCTGAAGCTGTAAGTTCTAATGAGCAAAATCAAAACAAATAAAAGCTTGAAATATCTGACTTTGCATTTAATAATACTATAAAATGTATTAGTTTCACCTTTTATGTTAAATTGCCCGAATAAAACAACTTTTACACGATATTCTAATTTTCCGAGTAGTACCTGTACTTCTCCAGTAAGATGTTACCATAACTACCACCTAATAAACAACTAATAATAATACTGCACCTACAATCTGATGAATTCATCAATGTTCCATCATTGCATGGATTTTTCTATATGACCCTAAAAGGAATAGTTCAACATTTTTTGGAATATGCGTATTTGCTTATCTTGCAGAGGGTTTGATGAGACAGTCAATATCAGTTATATGTCTGTAAAGTAAATATAGCTTTAATTATCTTAGCACAAAGACTGGAAATGGGGAGTCATGTGATCCCGTCAACCAGGGGAGATGCAGAGAAAGAAAGAGGAACAGCACTTAGTGGCCTTCCCAAAATGTCAAGCTATTCCTTCAATTAGTATAAAATTGCAATGCAATCCACTTGCATCAAAGGGCCAGACAGACAGTATGGTGTGTGTGTGTGTGTGTGTGTATCTGTGTATGTTATGTACAAGAACTTAGACACAATTTATTATTCAAAGCAAAGTCTTTTAAATGCATCTTTACTCTAGACAGGATTTTTAATGTGGCTGTGTCTACTGTAAAAAGGCAACTGCACATTAACACATTAATCATATTAACTTTATGCAGCTCCAGATATTCCACAGAACCTGCATGCACGGTGCAGCGGTGCGTCTCACCTGATGCCTGAGCCAGGTGTCGGGGATCTCGGGTCGTCCCCGGTCTCGCAGCACGCTGTCCTTCATGCTCTCCACACAGGGGTGCTCTCGCACTTTGGAGCCGTAAGCGGGCTCGTAGTCCTTCACCTCTGCAATCACAAACACAGGCCGCACATCATCGCCCGCATCTCAGGTTGAGGGGAATCGTATTTTCCTTTTTTCCCCTCCTTTCCCGTCATGTGACGGTAAGAATATGTGCAGAAGCCAAATTCAGGCACACAAAACGGGCAATGTGTGGAATGGTTTACGGCGAGAGCTAAACTTAACATGTTATTAGATTAGAGACAAAAATATGAGCGACGCAGTGAAACAGGTGGTGTGTTGAAGTGTGAACGCATCCTGGTATGAGGTCATTCTACCCCAAACCACCGGCCAGTTATTTACACAGGACCTGCCGGCTTTGTATTGCTGGCACCAGTTATGCTGACAGGGGGAATAAAATGCTCTTTATGATGTCTCCATGGGAGGGGGAATGTTAGCTATGGCACTTAAACAATGATTGTTTCTAAAAGCAGCAAATCAGCTTTCGCTAACAAGCAATTAGTCGCAACCCCAGACTGTAGGGAACAACAAACTCACAATATGTTCTTTTTTTAATTTTCAATTTAATTTTTTTTTTACTATTTCATGGCAGAAAGAGTAAAATGTCAAAACCATGAAAAATGAAAAACAAAAGTTCCGGGATATGGTCCAGACCTCATGAAACCCAACTCACAACAGCTGCAGCCTGTCTCCAGCCCCGGAGAGAAAGCTGTCGAGATCTTGCGTTTGCTGTGAAACGAGACACTAGTTGCTGAGAAATCATCCTCGTTTGCCCATCTGGGCTCAAAAATAATTTGCAAACGTCCGAACCAAAAGTAGGAGCATCAAGCACTCCGTAACTCCTACTTCACGTCTTTCGCAGCCTGTCAAACACTGAGTATTATTCACTTATGTGTACTTTTTGGGATGTGTTATATTTGGCAGCGTCTTGGCATGTTCACTAAAAATATCCCGAATATTCACTGTCAAGACAAATCGCCGCCGCAGCACTAGAAGACTATAATGACGGCACTTAGTACTGTAAAACACAACAAGTGTTCCAGTCCCTCCAGCTGCGTGTTCACCCGCGTATCTATGACTGGATATTACAACACGTTCACTGACTTCGGCATTTAATCAAACTTCCACCAGCACTCCTCAAACTTTTCAAAGTTTATTCCTGACCTTGGGAACGGCAGTTGAGAAAATAATCAAACGGCACGGCCCATTTAGTAGCTGTTGCGGGGCTTTAAATCATATCACATGATCGTCATCAGCGGACGGCCTTCGCCAAGTTGTCACGGAATAGACTGCTCGCTAAAACAATACGACTCCTGCATGGCTCATCAACTGGTGAGCATGCAGACCGCTACCCTCGGGCCTGGGGATTTGGATTTTACAGCGACATCATGCATGGAGTCATTATGTTGCGTGTTTAAAGGTGCAGTGTGTAAGATTTATTTGCATTTAGCAGCAATAAGGATAAAATTCTTAGAATTATTGAACCATTTTCACCTATAGGGGGACGGCCCCCCCATGTTTCCACCGTAGCCCAGAACAGTCAAACTCAGCATTAGCTCCAGAGAAGGACTTTGCTGTTTTTCAGGTTTTTCTAAGCCACTGCAGGTTTACTTTTTCAAAATGAGACAATTTTTTCAACCTTATATTAACTGTCTAGTGATGAGCTAAAGGTGAATGAGTTTGGAGATCTGTAACTTCAGTGAGGGAGCAAACTCTACCAGCTGATGAAGACCATCTGATATGATCGAAAGCTCAAAAACAGCTACTAAACTGCAGCCTGTTAAAAGCATTCTGATCACATGAGCTCACGGTTCTGGCCTTCTGCCTATACCACACTATTTCAAGATATTACAACCAGACCAATCAGGGACTTTCATAGTAGATGATTTAAAATGCAGTCGGTCTTGTAGCGACCACTAACGTTACTTTTAAGCGCTATTATTGCAGAACTCCATCCATTAGCTGACTTTCTCTGAGGAAAACTTGTTTCCGCTCTTCTCCTGGCTCAATTTGGCTAAAGCTTGACTTAAAAGCTTGATTGGCTGAAGGAATTTGTCTATCAAGTAGTCCCGCCCAGCTCCCACCCACCGAAAGCATTTGCAACCGAGAGAAGGCCAAAACTAAAGAATATCAGCTTTTTTCTCCAGGTGCAAATCCCATACTGTATGTTCATGTCAGGTAGCTCTAGCATGGTGTGATGGACTCTAGGAAAAGCTGGATTGCTTTTCATATAAAGCAGGCCCCCGCGGTGTCCGCCGCTGTGTGTCTTCAAACACGGGAAGTGGGAAGGTTGCAGTGGAACCCCCGGACAGGAAGTTGGAGGGCTGGGATCGGGGCTGCATAGAGAAGCTGAGTCTACAGGCCCGCACTTCCTGTTTTTAACGTGTGGAACTTCCCTCATTTTTTTTTTTTTTTTTTTTTGAGGGAGGGGGGTGGTATTTTAGAACAGGACCGAGCCTGGCCTGACCCATTCCCCTGGAGGATATTTATGCTCAGGGCTCGTATTGTGCTCTGTTCTCTGCTGTTTAGATCTCCTGCTGCGGAGCTGGTATAAATACCACACATTTTCCTGGACGCTATGCAGCAGAAACACATAACAGCGGAGGCTGACCTAAAAATGAGAACAGTCGAAAACAGAAATAAGGAGAGGCGGAGCCCCTTTTTTTAACATCAAGCCATGACAGAGTGGAAAGGATCCCATTGCACGCTCCGATTGATTTGGCTTTATCACAATTGTTCTTGTGTCCCTTTTGAATGATATCTGGGTCAGTGGGAAAGTGAACAAACGCACACACACACACACACACACATACACACACAGGCTGACTGTCATTTGCAGCCCGAGAGGTGTGGCCGTGCTTCTCTTAAGGAGTCCTGGACATTTGAAAACTATGAGAAGAATTTCAACTGTGGTTTGAGAGGAGATTTCACAAGAGACTGCAACCAGAGCCTCAGTCTAACTTTTCACTTGCTGTCTGGGGCCCATAGTTAAAATCCTGGTATATCCAATCTAAGGGGCGGAAAGCGGTTTTACGACAGTTTCCTTTTTAGATTATCTGTCTGAAACCTTTGTGGCCTGGAGGTTAGCAGAAACCTCTTGTGGCTGGCTACGCTGTCTGGGATCTGGTATCTCGAAGGGAGAACGGCTCCATGTTTGACTTCAGGAGGCCTTAGACTCTCCAACAGGCGTATAACACGAGACTGGTCCCACACTGGTGCGGAACAAAGCATGTGAAACGGGGAACGAAACGGACCTGCTAGCTTCTAACGAACGCTCTTTCATCAGAACAAGAACTTCCCTCCGTCCGAATGACGCGTCAGCCGATCCCCAGAGAAAGTTCAGTTGCTGAATTCCTGTGGCACGTTTGTGTGGACGACTTCGCTGCAAGCAGGTGAATGTCGACACGTTCGTGTCTGGGCCTGAAAACGAGTCAGTACGGTTGCTGGATAAAAAAAAAAAAACCTGTTGAGGGCAAGTTGATTTCTGATGATACCTCTTATCTCGCCTGTTCTCTTTCACTTTACGCCTCTGTGGTTTCACACTACTTTTTAATGGCTTTAGCTGCTGTCGGCCGTGACCAACCTATCTAATGGTAATACATCGTTGCTTGGACTGACGCTGCATTGTATAAATTGTTGGCATCTTATATTTCCTGCTATGGACAATGGTTGGCATCAGTTTTTTTTAATCATCCTTTGTTTACTTGCTTCCATGTTATACTTGTCTTTCCTGCTTTATTGTGTCTTTAATGGCACAAGGTGATGAACTAAGATTAGCTGTGTTTACTTATATGCATCCTAACATTCCAGTTTTAATCTCATTAATAGCCTCATATAACAATTTCAACTGGGAGGGACTGGTCTGATCTGGTCTGATTGGACGGACTTTTTTTCGGGTTTGATTAAGGTAATCTCAAAGGTAAAATTTTTTTATGCGGGTCTGAAAGAAGAAGAAGAGGATGAAAGTAGGCATATTGAAAAAAATGGCTGGCGAGTGACAAAACTTTTTTGTTGGCGACCCTCAAAACGCCTCAATCGGGTGGTGAAAAATATTGCTGCCAGGACCCAATGCGGGTGGAGGAAATCATACTGTCCGTATAAACACAGCTATTGACACACACACACACACACACACTTTGATGCTGATTACTTGAAAGATTACTCTGAATCCATCAATCCTGTTTGTCTTCAGACAGGAGATCTTGGCTTTGAGTCTTTTTACTGTTTTTCTGTTCACCAAGAAGTATAGTTACAGGACATGATCAATGAACTGTAAAGTTTTTTTTTTTGCATTTCAGTTGGCAGAAAATGCTGTCAACATGTTGACGACCCTGTGTATTGTCTGCAAACACCTGCCTGCTGCCGATGAAAAGGAAGCGATGGGGGCACGGTGAACGTGAACCAAAAAAAGTCAAACTGCAGGCCACAAACTAAAACAAATGAAAGACACTATAAAACTCTGTGGGCTCACGTTACGCGTTTACTGTATAAAGACCCCCCCCACCCCCCCACCCCCACCAGCTGTTGCCAGTGGGTGTCTCCCTCTCCCTCCGTGGACCACAGGCCTTTTGCTTGGCACAGTGCAAACTCTTCGTCCCGCTCCATTACCCTGCATAACCCTCAGCTCAGACAGAACGTACAGGCCCTGCCGCGCCCTGCAGGCTAATTCAGGATATGTAAATAAAAAAAATGCGAGGAGGAGAATGTACTATAACTGACCACAACAACAATGCCAGCGCAGGGTAGTATTTCTATCCACCATTCTGTCCCCTGTTGTTGGGGTGGAGACAGAGGAGACACACAAACACACACACACACACACGCTACACAATCCCGGATTGAGAAACAGTTGCTGGACGAGGGCGTCCAGTCTAGTAGCTCGATCTCTCTTCCTCCGTCTCCGTGCACCTCGCTCTGTGAAATAAACACACTCGCGCACGCAGAAACACACATGTTGGAATGTGACTGTCTCGTTCTAAATGTCTCAGACTGTCTAGAAAAGCCCACTAGGCTGAGGGAAGGAGGTGTACTCTTCTCTTGGGAGAGCAGATCGTTTTTAAATGTGTGTACTTATATGTTTGTGAGGCCCAATTTGAGAGAATTAAAAGACTGAGGACATTTTTGGAAAGAAGGAATGTTGAGTTCAGTTTAAAGGTTTGTTTGAGGGTTGAGACTTGTTTATAGAGTTTAGTTGTTATAAGAAGAGATCATCCTATGCCAGTGATTCTGAAATGTACAATAAATATATATGATTATTTATCAGTTGCGTACTAACCCTGTATAAATGTGATATGAATGTTTACATATGAAGGGTCATGCATTATTGTCTGGCCTGTCTCAGGTTTGTCTTTGTAAAACATTCACGTCAATACTACATTTCAGTCATAGGTTTCTTTGCTCAAAAAACTATTGTCTTAAAATTGTTTTGCATCAATTGACATCATGCAAGACCCAATCGAAGCGTGGGGTCAGGCGATAGCAGGCTTGAAAGCCAATGAGGACCAATTACAAAGGTTTGACCACCAGAGGTTTGATGGACAGCAGTGTGAACCAATGGAAATATTCCATGAACAGCGTGACATCTGGGAACTGTGCTACTTATAACCTGGGCATACTGTTTTCATAAAAAAGGGGTGCGTCTTAAGAGGTTGAAGCAATTTAAGAAGGATAAAACAGTATTTGCCAGTGGCAGCACAGTGCGACTTGTTGTGTCGGCTGCTGGATAAAAAATTTCATTTCCAGGTAAACAGCCGTTTTATCCAAGTGAAACTACCTCAAACTTTTTTTGGGACTTCCTGTATTTCCTCTGTCACCCAAGAGATATAGAAAAGGTTATTTTTACTGGAAGTTACACAGGTCAGATACAATCCATGTATATTGGCTTCGTGCACATGAAAAAATGTCTTAATACAGGAAACTGCTTGGAAGTAGCAGGGTCCTGTTCCAGGGCCTAATAAATTACTTGTAATGGATTGGTGCATATAGACCTGACCTGGTTTAGCATTTTAGACTATAGTGCTATATTATACTTACCATAGTGAGAAGATCAATCAGTCAATATTATGTTTCTAACAAAACATCCAGGTTGCATCCACACAGGCAGGCGTGCGCGCGCACACACACACACACACACACACACACACACACACACACACACACACACACACACACACACACACAGCTGAAACAGGTATCAGCTCAGCTCTCTCCCTGATTTCCTGCCCAAAGAAGGGCAACAACAGCACAGTTCAGATCATCTCCCTCACATATCAAACATTCCTCAGATTCCTGCCGCAGGACCTGGAGCTGAGTTGGACGTGCAGCTCAACAGACGAGACCATCAAACTCCCTGTTGACACACAAACCCTCAGCCACTGCATAACAGGAAACGGCAGGCCCGACCCCACTGCCCGCATTATGTAGGTCACAAACACACACACACACACATGCACACAGTAGGTACACACTGCATGTGAGCGATTTAAGAAGTACTAATGCATGTTACTTGATTAAAAATGAATAACACAAAGAGGAGAAAATGTTCCTGCATTGACTCAAGTGTGAAAATACACTGAGCACCCCTGCCTCCACTGAGCACCCCTGCCTCCACTGATACATGTGATACATGCCACAAACCTTCATTATGTGAGGCCAGAGCCTCCCGCTGAGCTTGTTGTCCTGTGCTAACCTCAAACCCATCGTGACGTGTCGAGTCACCTTTTGCTCACGTATGATATTTTTGTCCCGTGTGATGTGTGTCTGCGTACAATGACATCATACTTCCTTGAGCTTTGAAAGCAAGTAATTACAGAACATGTGTGTGTGTGCGCACGTGTTTGTGTGTGTGGCGCTCACCTCCGATGGCCTCACACCTCGACGTCATCTCCCACAGCACCAGGGCCATTGAGTAAATGTCGGTCTGTTTGAAAGACTCGATGTTCTCCAGATTGAGTCGGGCCTCCAGCACCTCCGGAGCCATGTAACGTGCCGTGCCCACCTGTGGTGCAGAGGCAGCAGGAGGGGTTAACACACAGGAAACACACACACACACACACACACACACACACGGATTCACTGCACAGATGGGATTCTTTTCCAAGTCATCCCTCAGAATTTATACTTATGCTTATTCTTGTAATAGCTATTGTTTTCTTGTAAAATCTCAATGGAATAAAGAGAGTTCTGAACTCACAACCAGAGGTGACGCAAAGTCTCATGTTAGAACTATTATAGATGATAATATTCTCTCTCCTGTGACTGTCACATGTCTTGACCACCTACCGTATTCGTCACGGACCAGTTTGCTTCAGAAAAGCTTTATGTTGAACCATTCCCCCTTTATTTCTGTCACAGTGCAGCACTGCTCTGATGACACACTGTTGTTCTTTAACTATTATTACTTTCAAAGCAGAACTTGCAGTGTGAAATCATTTTTTTTTGTGATTAACCCGTCCAGAATTGGAGAAGAATGTGGGAGCTTCTAATGTGCAAACAATGATATCTCACAAACATCCAGCTCCTCTTTAACAGGTGGTATTCAACAAGCAATTTCTGGATATTCTCAGAGAAAAACAGACAAACATGTTCTTGCCTGAGTTGCATCTTTTTCATTTTTACAGCAGTTACTGGACATTCTGCTGATGTGGTGCGGTTATTTCTGTGCAGCTGATGTTAACAATCGGTGCAGCGGGTTTTATGTCTGTTTGTTTTCGTTGGCCTGTCAGTCACAATGGAAATTACAGTCGGAAGTTGTGTGTATCGCGTTGGCCAACGTCCATTTTCCTTTGATTGGCCGCATCGGTTAAATTATGAAATGAGATAAAAATGCTCGTACATGTGCCTTCTGAAAATTTGGAACATTATGAGTATTTATTTGTATTATAATGACACACAGCCATCGCTTTGGGCTTGAAGCGGATGTCACGTCGTTCTGAGGGAAGTCACGAGTCATCGTAGTTAAAATCAAGTCAAGCTCGTCTTTTTTTTCATTTTGATGAGTCGAGCTGATGATTCAGACAGAGAACAGCTTTGACCGTTTAATAAGAAGTGTTTTCCATCAACATTTTGCAACTCGGAAAACTGTGACCTCACGATGGCACTATGTCAGATTTAAGAGAGTTAAAACAGTTCAAACATTAATAATGCTACAGGGTGATACTCTAAACAGTAGGTTTTCATCATTGCATAACTATTTTTGTATTGATAAACACAATAGGATGAAAAAAAGCTGGTTGCTTCTGTTTGGAAAGTTTTGTTGACATATGTTGCCAGGACAACACCAGTTTTTGCTCCTGCTGGTACTGTACATGCAGGAAAGAGCTGATGGCGTGGCACGGCGTTGCAGGGAACAAGTCATTTACCTTTTCATGAGCAATGTTTTTACACGAAGCACTAATATGTGTAATAGCGCTAAATGCTGCTTTCCTTTGGCATTTTCCTATTTTCTTTTTAGAAAAAAAGAAGACTTAATGAGCACTTATGTCCGATTTAGGAAAACTAGGAAACTAAAACAGTGTAAATGCTCCACAGCACTCCTGTTACCGCCGCTTTCTAAACCATCAGTCGACACTTGACTTTGGTTGTCAACATTGCACCAATATAAATCCATCAAAAGCCCTTTTTGTGGTTCCACGGTTAAACACAGAAAGCTAAACACGATTGTTTGCTCCTTTTTCTCCAAACTACCGCTGACATAATACCTGCTGTTGCGTGCGGAGCGGGAGTTTTTTTTTAAAACAGGCGGGGGGGGGGCTGTCTGGTGTTTCTACACACATTTCTCCCAAACTGGACCGGGTTATAATTACAACCTGCCAGCCGGGTATTTCCAGCGTGCAATTGTGACGGGAAAACACGTGACAGGAAAGGAATCGCGATTTGAGCGTTCGGACGGGTAAAAAAACGACGCTGCAAATAGCACGGGAGCCAATGTGTGGCGTTGTGCCGTTTACACGGCGGCGGCTGGTGTGCAGCCAGTTCTCCTCTGTGCTTCTGCCTGGACGGTAGACGCGCTTGTGTGAGTCAAGGGCTGCATATACAGGCAGAGAGGGCGGTGGGGGTCACAAGTGTCTGTTAGCACGCCAGTCAGCACCCTGTCACCTGTCCCTGTTGCATTTCCAGCCACTGAATCATAAATCCTACACAAAGCAGGACAGAGAATCGAGCCGCGAGCTGCCTTGAGGAGTTTGCATGTCACAACAAAGCCGCTCCCTTTATCCCCCGGTTGTCTGTCTGTCTCTGTCAGATTCCTCGCGTCAGCAAACGAGGTGTATCCCGTCCAAACACACGCTCACGACAGCGGGAGCTGAACGTAAGAAGGCAAAACAAACACGGCCGGCTCATATCGCGCCGAAAAAACAGAGCAAAGCTGCTCTAATGCCGGGCTTTGAGTTAGCATAACAGCAGTTTCCCTACGAAAGCCGCAGCTCGAGGGAACCTATTTAACAGCTGACAGCAGTGTTTGTAGCCGCCGCTAGCGCAGACTCCCCCTCCCACGCACCCGTGAAAACAGTAGTCATGTTTGCATATTAAGCCTGGGGATGAAACCATAAGCTATGTGACAGCGCGTCGTCTGACCTGCCCACTGTTGGCGAGGTCGTCCACTGACAGCGTGCTGTCCAGACGGAGGCCCAGCCCGAAGTCGCAGAGGCAGCACGACAGGTCGTTCTTCACCAAAATGTTGGAGCTCTTCAGGTCTCGGTGCACTATGGGCACCTGTGATGGAAAAATGAAAGTGGATGGAAAGCATTAAAGGGGAAAACATGAAAAATTAAAGGTACAGTATGTAGCTTCTGGCTGCATCACAGCAAGGTCATGGATTGCAATTGGCTGATGTAGCATGAAAAAAAAATGGTCAGATGTGTCTGGGCTACTGTAGAAAGGTAAACATAATAAATCATGAACTATTACATTTGCAGAGATTTGTTACATTTTTCCAGAAGGTAAGACTTTCCATCCTTCTTCATGGTTCAAGTGTAAATGAACAATAAATCATCAACCATCCACCAATCATATTATAATTTATTCATGAGAGGTCAGGCAACTCCCTGCAAATGTAGCAGCTATTACAGTAAAGTGGAAACTTTAGGTTTAAACGTTGATGAGTTGTGTAACGTTCATAATTTATCACACTTGTGATGTTTTTCCGATGATTTGTCTAACACATCTGCTCCCCTTGTACATAAAAATGACTATATAATAATAATCTAAAGTAAAGACAATTATATACTGATTAAAACATAATAAATAAATGGATATTATCTTCTACTGCTGCCAAGTCTTAGAATCTTACACACTGGACCTTTAAGTAAATGGTTTGAATTTTTTTTCCCTGTGGATAATTATCTTTTTGGCGACCCTTCCTCCAGCTCCACAGAGCAAAATAAGAAAGTCCAACAGAGAAGAACACTCTGAGATAAACTGAAAATAACTTCAATTACAGCATAACATGACAGGAGCGTGGGTGTGTGATAAGATACTCAAATCAGAAATCGTCCTCTTATATTTTTTATTTTTACATCAATGATCAGCTAAAGACACTTCCCTAGACAGATGTGGCGTGTACCCAGATGTGCACGTGGTCCTACCTTTGGGCGTCCACAGGGGAGCCGGTCACTGTGGAGGTGGGCCACTCCTCGGGCCAGAGAGCTGCCCAGCACCTGCAGCTCCTCCCAGCTGATCACGTTACGTGTCAGGTGCTCCTGGAGGGGCGAAGGCATGGCGGGATTTAAATTTAGAGAAACTCACTTATTTCCCTACTGTTTGTTATATGCAACATGAAGAGAGGATCCTCTAACCTGCAGGTTTCCCCTGGGGTGGAAGGCGGTGATGAGCCAGTACTGTTTCTCCACCTTCCGCTCCTCGGCCGTCAAGAAGTGGAGGATGTTCTCGTGGCGGAGGTCCGTGTTGGAGAAGATGTCCTTCTCGTTCTTCCAGGAGGCGTACTCCTCGTAGGGGAAGATCTTCACAGCCACAGTTTCAAACTGATCCGATGTGGTCTGCTTCAGCTTGGCCTTGTACACCTGGGCGAAACGACCTTTTCCCATCTAGGAGACAATGCAGATTTTTGAGTTAAGGTAGCTGAGAACAGAATAACTTTTAGCAAGCGTGAACCATGACGAGGTCTTTGTACCAGCAGGTCCAGCTCTATGGGCAGCGGCTCGGTGTTGTGGTTCAGGTTGTTGGCGTGCGTGGAGCTGCTGTCTGAGCCGTCGTCGTCCATCATGATGGCGCAGGCGTCGCTGCAGTCCAGCCCGCCGGCTTTTTTGCGCTTCTTGATGCTGCTCTCCCACTCCTGACTGAGCATCCGCTGCCGATGGGCCCGGTACCAGTAGAACATGCCCACCACCACGACCAGCACCAGCAGCAGCGGCAGCAGGCTCACCAGGATCACGGACACCAACGGGTTGTCCGGAGTTGGATCCACGACTGGAAAAGCAGATGAGATAAGTCCTGAAGGTGGCGGGGCACCGAAAGAGGGCAAAACAGGGAATTGAAGATTCTGAATAAACTGGATCAACACACACACACACACACACACACAGAAACATGACGTAGCGGATGTTCAGATCCAATGCACTATTCATGACTTGCCAAAATTACGTTATTTTTAGCCATTATTATACAATTCCCCCATGTAGGAACTTAAGTGCGTGTGGGTTCCTGGTGACATTAAGACTGCTCTGAACTGTTAAATGTCAACTCTGAATAAGTTTGTATAAGTTGTACAAGTTTGTATAAGTTGTATAAGTTTGTATAAGAGTCAAACCTGTTATTATAGAAGCATTGCAATTCCCCCATGTAGGAACTTAAGTGCGTGTGGGTTCCTGGTGACATTAAGACTGCTCTGAACTGTTAAATGTCAACTCTGAATAAGTTTGTAATGCGGCAGGCGCTGATTGTGAACACTGCAAACATGAGTCATAATAATTTTCTATCACGCCTTTTTTTCCCCCAACTTGAATGGCCTTAATGCATGTGCAGGGTTTTCCCTGCTGATCTGAAGCTAAGGTAGGCCGACATTTCAAAGACTTGTCACCACCTACTAGGTAACCACGTGCTGCGGGTGAACAAAAGAATTAGTGATTTTAGGAATGTTAGTAGGCTATTGATGCTAACTCAAATGTTTAAAATGTGCTCGTGTAAAACTCCACTTCACAACTTGCTGTAAATATCTGTTTGTTGGCCGATTTACTTTATTCTAGTAATAATTTAGGCAAAGGGCTGCAGTTGCTTGCAGACCTTTTGGGTTGAACTAACAAACCTATGTTATCTCTAACAAATTCTGTATAGTATGTGGCTACAAATAAATGTGGTATCATACACTAAATTCCAGATTCGAATCCTTAAAGCACCTGCAGTTTCCATGGAAACAGCAAGTGCTGTTTAATACTACCAATGTAGCACAACTGTGATCGATTTCATGCTGCACTTGGCACAGGTAGTTTGTTACATAGCAGTAGAAGATGGTTGTGGTACAATATTTAAAATCGAAAACTATATTTTTGATGAACAATTACCCTTAGCACTTACCAAACTTTTAATGAATGTATGTCATACAAATATAAATGACACAAAATGGTGGATTACACGCGTTGATTCCAGTGAATGTGAATGTAACCATGAAACACTACTGTACAGGCAGGTTTTTAGTGCATGTAAAGCCATTGTATTGTAAAACCCTAAATGGCTATCACGAGGCAAATCTAAAGGATTGCAACTTTGAATGACTGAGATGATTTCAGCACTGCCAGTAAGGAGTCAAACCTGTTATTATAGAAGCATGAAATCGATTTTTTTCTTTTTACCATGAACATTTGTGAGGACACATCCCACCACATCACAAAGGGAAGCAAGACTCTTTCCACATAAGAGTGAAAGGGAAGGTAGTGATGCAAATGCAGGGCTTTGGAAGACACGCTGCCTAATTTGTGTGCTTTGGGTGCCGCGTGCAGCAGCAGCAGCAGCAATCTCGCTGTAATTTCCTCCCACTACGCACACAGCACCAGTCCAACACAAGCGCCCACCACAGGAAGGTTTTCTTGAAGCCCGTGCAAGGAAAACAACACATTCCCCCCGCTCCACAGACGGCTGTAAATCTGGTCCTTTCCATCGAAACAATGAGTTTTTAAAAATATCTGTCTGCAACGCTCCGTGTCTTTAAGCCTCGCCATCTCCACCGGGAGCTGACTCAGTATCGGGGCCGACGGGGGCCCGCGGCGCACGCTGCCAAACAGCGTGAGCGGCTTTTACGGCATCAAAGCTATAGCATTAACTACCTCCTCTGACTCCGGCTGCCAGCTTGGACAGACCGGCGGCCAACCCTCAGAGCTCCAGCGGCGGCGGGCAAACAGACGAGGGCCTGTCTGCCTCGGCTTGGCCGGCCGCTGCCCGGGCTGCTCTGGACCGGGCACCTTTTCAAAGAGTGTCTCAGTCGGTCGCCTCGGGGGAACATCATAACGTCCCGGGCGAAAGCGGCCGTGTTGGCAGGCGGGAGGAGCTCGGACCAAGAACTGACCATTGAAGGAGTCTCTCCCTCTTTTATGAATTAGTACTTCAGCATTTTCCATAGAAGCGTATGCATGCAAAAATAAAACATTTAGAACCGCTTCAAATAGAGCTGGACTCAATGATTTGGAACTTCAACTGCTCATTCATAACAGTGACATTTGAAATATAAAGAGACTTTTGATTTTTGTTTTTTAAATACAATTTCTGCAGATATTTTCGCTTTGTGCACAGTGCATCATCAAACCTCCAGTTCACCATTTTTGTTGCATGCTGTTTACATGCATATTGTTTATTTTTGCAGCAGTCACTCCCATAGTAATGCATACTTTTAAGCCTTATAATGACTTATTAGTATGCAAAAATTCACCCTGTACAATTGTCATGACAAAACTATCTAAGAGGTATGATTATTTCTGGACAAAGGTTGTCATGTTAACATGCGGGTTGATGAGGATTGACTCGTGTTTTGGAGCCTTCTTCACGTAGCCATTCATGGAACTGCAGATTTGACATTTGGTTAAATATGAAAAACCTGCATTTGTCTACCGTACCTCCGTCTGGAGTCAGGGGAAAATGACTGTAATTTGTGAGACTCCCATCACGCCGACACTCACTCTAATCTTTGTTATTACTGTGCTGTAGTAGTGGAAGATGGAATGGAGGCGCCCAGAAGCAGCCCCTGTCACATGATTGCATAGCCTCATTAGCCTAAAAGTGCATCTGATTCGCACGCTTTAATCCCTCTGCAAAGATGCATTGCCTTTGATTACATCATGAACTGGAGTGCTGTGTGATCATGCAAAGTAATAATCACAGGGGGATGAATAATATCTTCATTTTGTGGTTCTGTGGTTGTGTGTGTGTGTGTGTGTGTGTGTGTGAGAGAGAGAGAGAGAGAGAGAGAGAGAGTGTGTGTGTATGTATGTGAGATTGTAAGCAGTACATCTTCATGAAATCGCTTAGGGCAAAGCCACAGACGCAATGAATCAAAAATACCGAGCACAAACACATGCGCTGATCTTTTAAGGTTGAGACGGCTTCAAAAAGTCTGGTAGTGAAGTGGGCTGCGAAACGAGGCTCCCAGACAGTCACACACTGCTTCTCCGATTCCATGTCTGTACGTGTGTGTGTGCTTTAAGGGTTTTAAGATTGCTTAGAGGTTTCTGAGGTTTTAGGTTTATTTCCTCGCTGTCTTTCTACAATGATTACAGTGTGTGAGCATATATGTGTATGTGTGTGTGTGTGTGTGTGTGCGTGTATCCGAGGCGGCAACGCAGCCAATCGGGCCGTGCCAAGACAAACTGGTAGTAGGGCTCAGGTTGTGTTTTCCAATCAGGGTGCCAGATTGTTCTCATACACTGTTCAATGAGGTTTGACACATCGTTCAGACTAATAAAGCCATCCTCGCCTCCGGCTCTGCAGATGTACGCATCGTCAGTGTGTGTGTGTGTGTGTGTGTGTGTGTGTGTGCTTTTCAGGATGTTATGATCGCGGATCCCTGCCACCGCTAAAACTATGACTCATGCTCTACCCAGTGGCTAATTACCTGGATCCTCGCTGCGTTTTGATCGAATAACAGAGTTGTGAATCGGATATTTATAAAGGAACTATTTCCCTTGGAAAATGTCAGAACCAGACATGATTTCATGTTCGAAACAGGTGATGGATAACTAGATGGGAGCCATTATAAACAGCGAGAAAAACACGTCCAACGGGCCTTTCCTGTGCCAGTAAATGGCTTCTACTGAGGCTTTTACTATCATTGCTCATGTTGACTGGAACAAACATTTGCATTCAAAGCTCATGCTAACATATCTGATCATTTGTCTATTGCAGTTGTGGTCTATCATGGGGGGGAAATGAATTAAATATGGATTTGTATTTTTATTTATATATTGTATCAATATGCTGCATTAACATTATTTATTATCATTACATTACATATAATGAACTTTTATTGCTGCACAACTAGGTCGACCAATCGCAACACTGATTGAGTGTGTGGAGCAGATAACAGCCTACAGGTGATAGATGATGTCATGTCTAGCATGTGATAGATTTATGATGTTTTAAAGTAGCAGCTGTTTACTGATGTGAACCACTAAAGTAGATACACTGATCTATGTACTGTGAATCATCATGTGTAAAACTGATTGTTAACTGAATGGTAAAAAAGGCGGCTCAGCTCCATGTGTTTAAACATAACTAACAGGGAAAAGGGAAAACGATCGCTCCATTCTGCACATACTGTACTGTTCTCTGATACATTCTGATTGTCTCATTGTTGTGGTTCCTCCACCTGCTAACATTAGTTTTCCAGCTGTTTCCATTGAAAAAAGGTTCAGACAAAACACACCGCTACACACAGCAACTAGCTGCCCATTAGCAATCAAAGATTTTTTTCTCAGGGATGGATGCACGTTTCTTTATATTGTTTAACAAACACTAAAATTAAGAGGGAAAAAAAACATCAATACACACAACTAATAAAGTTGCAATAAATTAGACGTTTGCCCCTAGGTAAAAAAAATGAAACAATCAATGATTGCACCTTTTAATATAACTTGGCTCTGTTAATTATTTTCTGTTAAATATTCTCCAGCTCATTCCAGTGTACATTACATGACCTCACATCGAAGGGTTTTTACATCAATGAAGTTATTTACCATCCTTCTCTACGGAGTTTTTACCCTCCTAAATGCATATAAATAACCGGCCTTTATCCAGGCTGGTGTCATATGATGGTAGCGTGGAGGAATCCGGCCACAGGGAGGCTGGTAACCCCGGACTAAAACTCAATATCAGACTCACTATTTACTTGTTATGGTAACAGGGCTGCAGTCACAATCCAGACAACTTCTATTCACATGGCTCGTATCTCTCTCTCTGTCTGCTCACTCGCTTCTTTCCATCGCTGTGTCCCTCATCTACTTCCTCATCCCGTCTCCACGTCCTCTGTCCTGCTGTACCTTTGCCACCCTTCTTCTTTTCTTCCCTCCGTTTTTTATACATCTTCAAGTTGGCCTGCCTTGACTCATTTCTCCATAAAGCAGTCTGCTGTGTGTGTGACTGAATGACTGATGGACTCCCTGACGGCAAGCCAAGATTCCACAGTTAAGGAGGAACTGTAAAAATAAGAATAAAAAGGAAGAAAAAACAGATCTTGGAGCATGCACAGACACTTTTTCCCCTCCGTTGCTCACAATTGTCTCCCTCTCCTCTTCCTCTTTGCGGGCTCGCATTAAAGAAATTGCTCCAATTAATTATCGCCAGCCCCCCTATCTCATTGTCGTCTCTTGTTTTTTTTTTTGCATCTTTTATCATCAATAAAAAGACCCGCTGGCATCAAAAAGCCCCACTTAACACCATGAGGGAAACTTCATTCATCAGGACGGATGCCAAAATAACCCACGAAATAACTTAGCAGGAGATCAGGCGACGTCTGCGCAAAAACAGAGCACGAGTGAAGGAATGAATTAGCTCTACCTACGTCTCATTCCTCACATGCCGTTCCTCCGTGCATGTAAAAGAAGAATACTGCCGTTAATACAGCAGTGAAACAGACTGCGCGTTGCCATGACAGGGCAGTGTTTACTATCACACCTCTCCTGCCACTAAAACCAGTTAATGTTTAGCTTAGCCAGCCTGGGAGGCCACACGATCTGTACCAAATCATCCTTTGATTGATTGCATTTGACAATTCCATGTTGAAAAAAACCTCAGCTCTGCCAGGACGTTGAGTGATTGCAGAAAAAGGAGATTTCAGGATAACACAATAAATGGCAAAAAAAAGAATAATCAAAACAGTGATACATACAATTCACTGTATTAACAATCAGTCTCTACCTCAAGTTCATTGGTTGATGCCCAGTGATGCGTAATTAAGGAGTTATAGCTTTGAGTGTTTGGGCACAGCTCCCACCCAGCTCCACACTCGTAGGTGGCGCCCACATTTTTCACCGATTTAACCAACAGGCGACATCATGGAGGCTACGTCCATTACTTATGCAGTCTATGATCGAACCCTGCAGAGCTGCTCGTGAATTTTAAGATTTCCTGGCCATCTATTCCACAGATTTACTGTCATGTATGGAAAAGTTTCTCTTCCCAGGCTGCTCTTAAAGCTAGGAGGAATAAAATCAGGCAAAATGCCCCTAGTGGAATGGATGGGAATATCCCACACCTGGAGGAAATGGTTTGTAGGTATTGAGGGACCAGTACCAGAATTAAAAAAAACATAGATTGCATAACATGATCTGAGACACTTCTCTGAGATTCAGTATAACTAACTACATTGTTTTACATAGTCTGAAGACTGGCTTTAAATGTCACATAGTATACATTATTCTGGGTTTTATTGGACGTTTTTATATCCCTAACACACTACATTTATGGTTTTAGTAACCAACAGCCATCTCAGTGTAGTTTTACTTCTGCTCTCTCAAGCTTCTCTCTAGACATAACTTGATTGTTTTGTGTCTGTCTCATTATCATTAACGAGCCCCTTCCTCTCATTGGCTGATTTGGATGTCTGTAAATGTGTGTGTGTGCTGACTGTAAAGTTCAGACACCACAACTTCACAGTGAAGTTCTGACAGCTGGTATTAAGACGGCAACAAGGGACACCTAGACCTTCTTCTTCTTCTTCATAATGACAGACTTTCTAGAATACAGGTCCTTCACATCGTATCAGCAGTCACAGCTAAAACGATTCCAGACCAGAGCTCCTGCCACAGTCAGCGCTGCTTCCCTGTACAGAGATGTGTGTATAAACACTGTCTGCAGGACGTAACCTGATGCTAATACGAAACTACAGTCATCCAAATGAGTCAAATCAAGTAGATATTTTTCACTGTAACGCTAAAGTCCCTCTCCTACACTCCCACCACTCGACATGGAAAAACTGTCTAGGCAGTTTAATGCTAATGTGACTGATGATGACTCTGAAGCTGTACTCTCTGTTAGAAACAGTTCCTCCAGCCGTGAGTAGATATAACAAACAGGCAGCTTCAATCTCACCATATCACCTCACTGTCTGTCCGGCAGAAACACAGCGAACCCCCGTGTGTGTGTGCGGCGCCGGGATCACAATGTTCACTTGGCCTGAGCGGAGCCTCATTCGCTGCACATGTTTGGATGAACTGAAATCACACTCACTCACGCAGACACCAGAACACGCAAGTGCGACTCCCGAGCAACGGGCCACATGTACAAACACTATTGCGGGGCACGTCATAAGAATGTAATGCAGGGGGAAGAACAATGCGAGGCATTTGTGGAGGAATAAGCCGTGGCAGCGCTCCAATAAACAAACAGGCGCTTCCTGCTGCATGCGTCCTCAATGGGAGGAAGGAACCACAACCCTTACTCTTAGGCCTGAGAGAGAGTGTGTGTGTGTGTGTGTGTGTGTGTGTTCCAGTAAGAGATACAGACACAAAGATAGATTATGATTTACACAGGCTGCTGTACACATCCTTAACAGAGCTACCGAACTCACCCTATCCAACATGAAGTGTTGCACTTTTTCTTTTTTTTTTTTGGTCTTGTCTTCGCAACGCGCGTGTGGAATCAATAACAGGAAGATCAGAGTGCGGTGTCAGCTGCAGAGCGGGTGACGACGGGGATGAAGCTAACAGAATTCCTGCTTGTTTACTGAGCAGTGAAAGAAAAAAAAGAAAAGCCGGTCACGGTCATGCATATTGAAATTACAGCTAATTTACTGCCCACATAATCGCCGTGTGTAGGTGACTCCCTGTCAGCTCGGTCGAGCTCAATTTGCAAACCAAACTCGCGGAATATTCGCGGCGCACAGTGGATTCTTTGATGCGAGTCGTCGGGGGGAGAATTCAGTGGCCGCGTGCACGATCATGAGGGCGAGATGACACCGGGATCAAGTCAGGCAAGTGAGGGGACGATGAGAGAATACAGCACTTATAAAGGAAAAACTTATGATGATTCAGTTTTATAGATAATGCAGGTGGCTCTATTGGTTGGGGGTATTTGCTGATGACTATGGATTTGTGATTTGTAGAAATTAAGAGGCGGAGGGCAAACTGACTTTCTCACTTACCTCTGCATCTGCTGTATCACACAGAAAAGGTTTGGTTTCATGCGCCCAGATTTGGCTCAAGACGTCTGTCAGGTTGTTGCATTTGTGGCGCTGACAGGGCGGGAAAATGACATTGTGGGGAAAGTACCACCCCCCCCCCCAGAAAGCACGAAAAAGCCACAAACAACAGGAATGCTGGAGAACAAGGCGACAGGGAGACTTGCAGACTTGTCCCTCACGCAGACCATACACCACATCCTGCAAACAGCTCAACCCTCATCTCCTGCATGGCCCTAAACCCACCGCTGACCCCTCACCCTTGATCCCTGACAAATAACTCACCTCTAGGAATGCACACATGCCCATAATGCTAATGTTTTTTTGCATAAATGGAACATATTTCATATGGTTCATGGTCGTGTCTCATATGTATGATAATTTACTGCTTTTCCTTTTTCTCACACAGGCTCTCTAAATTCTTCTCATAGACAGACTGATTAAAGGTCCCATATCGCATAGTGCGATTTAAGAAGATCTAGGTGTTCAATAAATACTGTCCCATGTTTCAAAATGTTTATTCCACAGAGAAACGTGTGATTGCTCACTTCCTGATGCCTATTCACAGCCATTAAAAAATCAACCAATCAGTGGAGAGGCTCATTAATACTAATGACACAGACAAAAAATGACTTTCTAGAGCTTGGGAGAAGATTGAGAACAAAACTATATTGAGATGATTTTTGGTTCCTAAACCACAAATATATATCGGAGGAATATTAGAAAGAAAAATTCAAATAAACCATAGGAGATTTTGAATAGAGAAATTATTGAGCTGAATATTTGAATATTTTCAATATTTGAAATAAATTAATAACCTTAGTTACATCAAATCTCAATACTTATACAATGAAGTTTTGCACAGTTTACGGTAAAACCAGATAGATATAGGTATTACAAGGTGTTATATAGGCTATAATATGATCTGAAAACTGCTGAAGGAAAGTCCATTTTAACAGCCTCCCACTGTATTTACAGTAGATAATGTGCAGCAGATAAATGTCACAGTTCAGTCAGCGGGGGCGAGAAGAGGAGGAATGTAATCTGCTTTAATAATAAAGTAAGAGAAAGTGAATAAATGACCTAATCCAGAGAAGGAGCCAAAGAATCTACCTCTCTGTCATTCACCACAGAGGTGCTCTGTGTGTGCAGGGCCTGCACGCCATGTGCTGGAGATGTTTCTGATTTCAGTTAAACACAGACAGGAAACCATGTGTCTGAGCTCTCCTGCATGGCTGGCCTACACAACCACACACACACACACACACACGCACACATACACAGAGGCGAAGACAGACACGATTTTTCGTCTCACTCACGCTGGAGGCAGCAGCGGCTAGGAAGAACCCGGCTGCGTGTCAGCAACCACACAGAGGATTCCCCACGGCCATATTTATGTGTGATGCAAACACTGCGTTTCCACTTCCTGTTAGTGACGATGGTGCATTCTGCAGTCATTCCACCAGACAGTAGCAACCGTAGCGAGACCTCCCCCCCCGAACGGAAGAAAAAGAAAAAAGTACGCCCCCAACCTCTGCATGCAAACTCATTTGCATGCCAAAATTCTCGTAGTTTCCTTCACAGCGGTCGGAGAGAAATCCAGAGAAGAAAGTGGAGGAAGAGGAAGAGGAGGAGGTGACAACACAGAGGAATAATGATGTGATGAATGAGTGGAGTCATGATTGACAAAGTTTAGAGGGAAGGAGTTTACGGTTAGAGGAAAAGGAGCGAGGGGAATGACAGGGCGGTCGCCTGGTTACTCATTTACTGAGAAGGTATGAGGAAGGACTGGAGATGTATTGTTCTGCTGAGCGAGAGTTGGCCGTTTCTGATGAACTAACTGTAACCCACCCACTTTACAGTTGATCAGCCAGGTGTGGAGAAACAGACGTGGGCGTATTTGCATGTTTGGTCTGTCTTTGGTTTTCACACACAGGCAGCTGCATCAAATACACTCAGAGCACCTGTGAATAGACACATGCTGCTGTATTTAAAGGATGTGGCTAACCATCCTCTGTACTTGAATGTGTTCCCATCTGAAGCTTGATATCTCTCGACTATTCCTGTATGTCATAGAGCACATTTGTACTGTTAAAAAGACTAGCGAAAAAAACAAAAATAAACAAAATAAATCTATTTTTCGATTTAGTGCATTTTAAAGATATGAAAAAACGATATGATCTGTGACCTGCTTTAACCTCTTCAGTTGGAAAAAAAATGTCTCAGTAGTGAGTGGTATAGAGATCATGGTCATAAAGTATCGACACATTGATTTGATCTGTTTATAGGATGTAGTGGTGATATATAATATATCAAATATCTGTTTTAATTCCATTTCCTGCAGTAACTGTTTGTTCTGACACATATATTGATGTGGTAAATGAGAAAAGCTTGCTGTAAGCATGTAGGTGACACAAGAGATTTTGCCTCCTTTCAGCTTTGTTGCGCCTATAATCTATTTCTTAGGGGAAAAAAGTAGTATGTCTATCAGCTGGTTTCTACCTTTATTGTCATTTGACTTTATCATAATCCTTTTCATTATACTACTATACAATACTATACTACTGAATGTATTATGATTATAATTAATAATAATAATAGTAGTAATAATATGATTATCATTATTAGATATATTTATTTTTATTAGGATTATTCGTCCAGATTAAGAATCTGGACTTGAGACATTTCACTTCTCATCCAAGAAGCTTGTTCAGTTCTGAGAATAATGCAAGAAAACCCAGGTATGTTTGGTGAAAAACTTTGTCACATGACCACACTCCTGGAACTATGGTTATGGCCGACATGGACGGCTTCTTTCACTCCTCTCTCAAACCAGCTGTCAATGCTGTGCAAAACGAGTCCTCAGAAGAGCTTTATCCTCCAGCAGAGTGTCAGCGCATTGAGGTGGCTCCTCTGTGATGTGCAATGCTTCGCTGCAGGGGTTGTGCGGTGTTGGCCTAAGACACAACCGACCTGCCACCTACACTGCTGTGTCGTAGAGGAAGTTGGGGGAATGGAACCACAAGTCACATGACCACCGCTACCCGTGCGGTCATGTGAGTCAAGTTTCGGGTGTAGTCATTTGACCTAGGTTTTACCTAACCACCCACTCTGGGTTCAGATACCTGGGCATCTTGCATTAAGAAGCATCTTGGACGAATTTTTTTAATCATAAAAAATGAAAAATAATACTGCAAGATGAAATAATGGAAAGCTGATGAGTGCTGAGAGTGAACCACAATAATGTAGACCCAAAGCAAACAACTGAAAGTCAAGTAATTCTCTGTGGGTTTGTCACTTTAAAGTGACCCGTTTCACATTGCACTCCGTCATCCGAGCTGTAGTAAAAACAAATAACTGGCTCAGTGCATCTTAAAACCACGTTATCATGCACTCACTGGGGGAGAAGGACAGCTTGTCGTTGCACTCCTCCTCCGTGCAGGAGCAGAAGTGAGCCATTCCGCTCGTCGTGTTCTTCTCCTTCATCACACAGGTGGAGCTGTTGTAGTCCTCCAGCATGACGCCGTACAGCGGCTTGGACGGGTCGTGGCACAGCGTTTCCATGGAGAAGCTGCTCTCGTTTTTCCTCCTGCGGGACGGACGGAGCAGAGACGTGTCACAGACCAAAACACCGCGTCTGTCTAAGCGGCGAGGGCAGTCGGCTCAGATACCCACCAGATAGCCACGCACACCTCGTTGGGGTAGACGCAGGTGGACGTGATGGAGCAGTTGGACATGCAGGTCCCCGTCCCGCTACAGGAGGAGAGCTCCAGGTCACAGAACTTGCAAAGCTGATTCATCGTGAAAAACGGCGGCATGCCTGCATGACGGAAATAGGGACATTTATTTACTGAACTTACTTGTACATAGATGTTTTGAGAAAAACTTTACTATTGTAACCTCACTAACAGACCGCCTGAACATATATGTACACACATATATGGCACAAGTAGACATTTCAATTCCCAATATGTTGTCAATTTATCCCCAAAAAACACCTTTGAGAACTGTTCTGTGCCATCACCAGTGCAAAATACTGCCAATGTAACATGCATCTAGCGTCTTTTCAAAATAAAGCATTTCCATGTTCATGGTGATTAAAATAAATGCAATGTTCCAAATACATTCACAAATGCAAACTTTATGCACACAAAAAAAAAACACTTTCTTGGAGTCATTTACAATCACCATAACTGATTAGGTTGATATGTTATCAATAAAAAAATGAAATAATACATAAAGCATATAGAAAAACTCCAACCCTCAGCTGTCTACCCTCCAAGTGCTTGAGAAACATGTTACTACTACTGAGGAACTAAAATCTTTTTTAACCTATAGTGCAACATAAAGTAGTTGACTAAAAACAAAACCCGGGTTCAGAAAACACCAAAAAAAAACGATCGAACGATCACATTGCCTGAAACTGCGTTAACGTTCAGGCCAAAATCCATGGTCAGTCTCTAGAAACGAGAAGTAGCCACTGACACCAATAAACGTTTAAAAAAACAAAATCACTCGTATGACTGTAACGTGAGAAGTGAAGACTTATGGGGCATAGCAACAGCAGGAGGAGCAGCCAATGCGGTTATGTGGTCGGTACATCCTTCAGAAGTCAGATTAAGATATGCACATTAAACCAGGTTAGACATTTTAATCCTGTACGGCGCGCTGTAACCAGAGCCACACACTGCCCGAATCCCGCCAGGTCAGGATCATAAACAACTGTCAACACAGACAACCACAACCGGGTCAACGCCTCCACTGAGCTGAGCCGCCTGTGCTCACGCAACGACTGCCTCGGACGCCCTGGATGGGACCGGAGGAAAGCTTTGAGTCGGGCAAAAATAGGCCACGACCACATCTAACCAGCAACACAGAGATATCAGTGATTTCTGAGATCAAAACCACTTAGATACGCTGCCGTTCAAAAGAGGGGCGACGGGGTGGAGCAGTGGGAAGTCAAAGGTCAAAGGTCGTTGGGCTGGGGCCTTTCTGTGTAGAGTTTGCTTGTTCTCCTCTCACAGTCCAACAACATGCTGATGTTGATAAGGGATTCTAATCTGCCCGTTGGTAGGAGTGTGTGAGTGAATGGTGTGTGTGCCCCATGATAGGCTGGTACCTGTGTGTGTGTGTGTGTGTGTGTGTGTCCCTGCCTCTCATCTGTAATATGCTGGGGTTGGTTCCAGCAGACCCTGCAACACTAGAGAGGTAAAGCAAATAACTGACTGACTAGTAAAAAATGTAGTTACTTAGAAATGTCCTTACTTTGGAAAGAAAAGCACCATTTTTTCCCCAATTAGGAGAACATTAAACGAATCAGAAATAGACTCTATACATTGTTGATGTGGTAAATGACTATTCTAGCTGCACATGTCTGGTTTTTAATGTAATATCTACAGAGGTGATTTCCAGCAAGCATCACTCCAGTGTTCTAATGGAACATTATGTTTGCTAATTGCATTAGAAGCTAATGGATGATTAGAAAACACTTGTGCCATTATGTTAGTGCAGCTGAAAACAGTTTAGCTGCTTAGATGGAGCATTCTTTATTGAAAGCAAAGTTTGAAGGAGAAAATTATTATTTCCAACTTGTCGATGTCTTGTATATACTTTTGTATTAAATTTGCAACTCATTGGATAAATACAAGTGTGACTTTTCATGGAAAACACAAAATTGTCTGGGCGACCCAAAACTTTTGAATGGTAGTGTACGTAACAAAAACGCCCAGTGGAGTCTCTCAAAATAACTTGAAAATGACTGTAAAAAATAACGATTTCCTGAAAGGAGCCATAAAACTGCTTTTTTTTAAATTCACTTTTTCATCAAAGATAGACAGTGGAGTGTTTTCTAATCTGTTTTGCTGTCATGAGGGCTGCTGGGTTTCTGGAAGTAGCAAAGATGAATGAACAGATCTGTAAAACATGAATTCAAATCTATCCAACCAGTGATTCACAAGGTTTCCAAAAAACATGACTAACAGTGGCCAGCTCTGCATGGCAATTGTGAGTCATTTACATTTTTTCTTTTTACAAACGTCGCAAACACCTGTCATTTTCTGCCAGTGCTGTGTTTATTTTCGCTCGTTATTAAAGGACAAATCGGTCCCCAGATACGGTTTCACTGCCAGATACCATCACTCTGGCTGGATGGAAGGTTTTTTTGCATGTGGTACAGTCGGTCGCGTGCTGCCCGGGCTGGCTCCGTAATCAGGAAAATCTTATCCCTGTCATTCTCCTTAGCATGACTCCAGCTGCCTACGCCTTTTCTGCTTTCCCCAATCTGTCCAGACCTGCCTCTCTCTGACTTTTGGCCTGGGAGAGGCATTAGTGTGAAAGTTTACAGAGTTAAACTCTAAAAGTTTTTTAAACTGGAAAAGGAAAAGAAAGAGGAAGGAGGTTCCTCTGTTGTTCAAATAACCGTGCCGTGCAGGGTGGTGCACATACACAGGTGTTGTGGTTTTCTGGAAAGCCTCCTTCAGCTGGGAGGTCTAAATTTAAGCCTCTGTGTTACCAAAGCATCTGTCCTGGTTCGGCTTCACCGAGCAGCAGCCTGAACCCGCTCCAGCTCGGTGGCGTTTTCATCGCTCTCATACGAAGCCGCAGCTGCATTCTGGGACTCCTCTTGTTGCGCAGTGTTTCTTAGAAGGCGCCTGTGCTGTGTTTCAGCGTGTTGTCCGTCCAGCTGGTGGACATGCAGCCACATGTCCTACACAGCGTATCGAGGTGGCTTTAATATGTTTAATACGACTCTCGTTTCCGCGCTGAGCCCAAAGCGTGGGATAAAATGTTCTACATCAGTATTTTGATTCTTGGTGCCGTGAGCAAAAAGTCTCAACAGTTACGGTATTGTGTTGCGAGAACAGCGATGGAGAAACAGCGCTGATCAGCAACAACATCACATGATTATCATTTTGGTCACAAATATTTATGGGGATTCGATTTTTTTGCAAAAAGCTAAAAGCAGGAGTTCTGGTCCAGCTTCAGTTTGACGTTGCCTTAACTTTAAAGTGAAGAAGATCTGTGTGTTCTCATAAATACTGTCCATTGTTGCAAAACTCTCAGAGAGATGCACACAGCCCGTATTCAGGAACTGCTCCGTAGAACCGCCCGCCGGGACTGCTGTGATGTCACAACTGCACAGGCAGTCGTTCACAAGCGTAACGGATGAAAGAAACAAAACAGCCTGTTCTTTCTGCAACACTAGAAAGAAGCTTGAAACGTACTGAGATGTTTTTTTAAGAGTGGAGGTTACAACTTTGGAAGGTGTAACATGTGGGACCTTTAATTTACATGTACATTAACAAAATCTGCAAAATGCGGCACATGAGGAGAATGCCGGGCGGTGAAAAACGCCAGTTTACGACGGCTATAATACGATCGTCTGCTACTTATCAGCCAAGCAGCTGCTGAATGAGACAGTGATTGTGAGGCATGTGTGAATCAGCTGACGCCCATCAGATAATGCTCCCCTAATTAGCCGGCTCCCTTCCACTTCTGTCAAAGCGCTCCAACGTGGGTCAGAGATGCAGGTGAAGCACACACGCACACACACACACACACACACACACACACACACACACACACACACACACACACACACACTCGAGGCATCTTTGAGGGCCTACAGACGCGGAGAAGAAAGAGATGTCTGATACGGCGGATGACCACTTCAGCGGGATGAAAAGGGGCCTCCTCTCCTGCTCATAACAACGACGCCGACGACGACCTGGCATATCTGAACCCGCGGCGTAGACAAAACATCTGCGCAGGGCGCAGTCTGCGCTATCGTCGCATCGACTCGTCACGGCAATGCGTCTGCGGAGCCCGGGGGCCGTGAAACCCGACCACCGGTCGGCGGGTCTGACACGCACGAGCTCCCGATTCCACCCCCCGGTCGACCTCCGCTGAGTCTCCTCCAGGCTTCCTCCCCGATACGCGCTCTGTGCGGCGCTCGAGCGCGGTTGTTCATTTAGCCAGGATCCACGGTTAATATACTTTCAAGACACATTCCGTCACACAGACTCTAGTTTGGGAGAGCGTGAAATAGCAGAGCGCTGACACCCACACACAACCTCAGAGACAAATAAAACCTGCTGATTTAGTGCAGCGGAGTGCCAAAGAGAGTGAATGAATCTGTATGAGTAAGAGGGTTAGAATTACACTGTGTGCAGCCAGCGAGCCTCGCTAAGTCTTCCATGGCTCTGATTAATCTTTATTGTATCGTTGCGTAACGCTGATTATACATTAAATGCTCTTTAACCGTAGGCCTTTTTATTATTAGGTCGTTTATTGTCGAGGAGAAATTTGAAAGCACCGCCCTTAACGTCCCTGTTTCCTATCTTAGATTTATGATGAAATAACAGCGCCGCTGATCCTAAGATAGTTAGAGGCCGCAGCTTTACACCGTTCGCTTTGAACTTCCAGCAGATTGTGCCGATGCAGAAAAGTTAAAGGGCAACTGCACATGAAGGTCTGTGGAGGTATGTGGGTCATTGTTCCAGCTGCTAAAGCACTTTGACTTTCTCTTTTATTGCAGCTGAACTTTTTTTTTTTTTCCCCTGCTGAAATTCCATGTGCTGGAATTATTGTATGAAAACACAAGTGACCCCAGTGCGTCGCGGGGAAGTGTAGACCGTCATTAACCACGCTCTCGATGGCTCCTGAAGGGGCCGTAATTGAAAGCCGAGATTTCTTTGTGCTGCTGTTGCTGCAGGAGGGAACTCATGCTACTGTGACCTGCTTCCGTCTGGCAGCCGCACCGATGTGCACACCCAATAAATACGTGTCTGCGGCTTTTTAGCAGCGGTCAGGTGAGGAACCGACTTAAGACTGAGGAGAAGATGCAGCAGGAACCTATATCATCAAAGCTAATGCAAGTTCTATGAACACTTTTCCAGAACAATAAATGAATAATTGCTATTAGCAATGAAATAGAATATGTATATAAAATGTATAGCATTTAGTATATGCTTTTTTATATAGGGAAATGCATGGGCAAAATAAGAGAATGACTTAATGGAGTAAAAGACTGGGTTCCCTTTTATCCGATAATAAATTCTTTGAACAATTTCACAGTTTGAAACATTTTGTCCTCATATATTCTGTAAAAACATGAGTCATATCGATCTTCATATCTAATGCTGCAGGAAAGAAATATTTTTTCCTGAAATGTTGACCCATTTTTTTTCATTTTGAAAGTTTACATATTGATATTCAGTCTACCGTTTCTTTAACAGTGCATAAAGAAACTTACCGATATCCATCAACAAAGAACTGGTCACACCTTCATCCGCATCTCCTGTCATATATAAGCTGACACAGCATCAAATCCTATATTTCCTCCCCTCTCCTCTTTTTCCAATCACTGAGATTGTGAGCTGACAGTGGGCATGGGGACGCACAGGAAGCCTGACTCCCGTTTATCAACCTTTTCACAGGAAAGATGACTCATAACTGTTTTGAGCACGAATGGAAAAAGTAAAAAGAAAAAAAAGGAAATCTGCACGCATGCAGGAATACTCCTGTACAAGAGCTTTAACGTATCCTCATGTGACGCTCTCCTGGAGCCGCGCGAGCGCGGCCAATAAGAAAAAAAACCTGACCGTATTTCTGGGGAAATAACGCGGATCCTTCTGCCGCTGGCCCGATTTCTGTCACCTGAAATGAAGGGAGACAACTGGCAAGAGGCTGCGCGGGGCCACATAACTGCCCCAGCAGGAGACGCGACTCGCTCCCTCCGCTCCTGAAAGTTATCCTCCCACCTTCCAGCTCGCTCTTAATCCACCTCCAGCTTGGCCCTAATCCCCTCATTCCTCCTGTCTATATCTTCCTGCCTTAACTACCCCCCCCCTCCTCTGCCACCTCCATCGCTTCTGCTCCTTTTTGTCTTGTTTTGACCCGCTGGATCAGCGAGGCGAATCCAGGATAAGGGAAGTCTGCTAATATGGTAAAAAAAAACCAAAAGGAGACACTTCAGAGAGGTCAAAGTGGGTGACCCCTCCTGAAGCCCAGTAAAGTCAGTCTAAACATGATACGCAATGTGGGTTTTTGCAGGGCTATGCAGGGCCCACACAAGTATTCCTCACAGTAGGAAGGGCTCTCCGAGGATGTGATTGAATTAAACTTGAATAATATACATGGGGGAGCTTTCAAAAGTCAATGAATCACCCAATATAGAGGATCTCTGTGGCCCTAAAGAAAAGGCTGAGTAAATTCCCCTTCTCATATTGCTTAATGCTTTCCTAATAATACATTTGTGAACTTTAAAATTGCTTATGTCCTGCAGGCCCTCGCACAAGCTAAGGGTGGCCTCTGACCCCCCGAGAGAGAGAGAGAGATTCCCTGGAAAGGAAGGAAGGAAGACAGAACCTTCCTGTGAGCGGATGGTTATAGACATCAATTGAGAGGCAAACAAAGAAAAAAAAAAAGATCAAAAACAACAAGGTCCGGCCCCGGTGTTTGGACAACCAAACATGGCAAAGCTTAGCTCGGGGATAGAGTGGCGGGAAACTTCCTCCAGGCCCGAGGTGCTCTGAAGAACTGTAGTAAGTAGGTGTGTGTGCGTGTGTGTGTGTGTGTTCACGTGTGTTTGTGGGGAGCACGGGGACATGTGGGTGGAAGACTAGTGTGTGTGTGTCCGCGAGTTTCTGTTTGTGACACGTACTACAATGCGGCAGGACCACACAGTCCTCTCGGTATGTGGGATTTCCAGGTTCAAAATAGGCTCCACCGTGGGAGGAAGGCAGGAACAGAGAGGGGGGGGGGTGGCGAGGGCAGGGAGAAAGAAGAGGGTCTCGCAGGGACAACACATGGTGCACACTTTGCCTCTCAATCTACCCCAACTGTCAACTGTGTGTGTGTGTGTGGGGGGGGGTCACGGATACAGGAAGCGCGACCGTACGACAGCTGGGAATCAGCCAAGTCAGTAAATAAGTCGCCACTGTTGACACCAGCGGGGTCACGGCCCACAGGAGGGAAAGTGGACCACCGCCTCGCCAGAAGTGCCTCACCGGGAGACAAAAACCTTTACGGCAGAAAAAAAAATCCACTACCATCCTCGCAGAGACACACGTGGGGTGTTTAATTCCCGCTCAAAAAAAAAGTGAGTCAGCCCATACAAACTCACCTTGTTCTGATCCGCAGAGATCACAGAGCTTACAAAGCCGGATTTTAAAGAGTTGGCTACGTAGAAATACACATCCCCATAACTCACAACACAAGCGGTGTTGAAAAAGGAACGAGTCTCCAGGACAATCTGGCTGACATCTTTCCATTTTACTCCAGAGCCACTGAAGACGTTCGTACATCTGTTTTCACACGCCGCCTGGTGTAAACTCTCAGCGCCCCAAACGACTCCGAACGCAAAATATCAAACTTTTCATATGTTTCCGTAAAATCAGACTATATAAATCGGAACAGTTGTTTGAGTAGGATTGTGTTTAGATCAGAGGTGTCAAACACATGGCCTGGGGGGCCAGAACTGGCAACCAGTCTGACCCGTTGGCTGTCTGTGCCAAAAGTGGACACAGGCTTTTCCAGGAAAAAGTGAAGGCAGTTGTGTAATAACATAATCTTCACTATCAGACTCACCCTGACACAAAAGAAATGGCAAAATGCAGGTGATCTGCTTTAACCTTCAATCTAGGAATGTGCTAATTAAGATTTAGTTAGCAGATTTAGTTGTTACAGCACACAGCAGTGAGTCATTTAAACATGACATTCTACTATCCTTTGTGTGTGTGTGTGTGTGTGTGTGGTTGGGGGGAATAAAATGCAGCTATAAACAGGACACTCCTGTTGTTTAGTGTTGGGAGTCGCCGACTCAGCCGCTGTGAGTCACCTGTTGCGCCCTGGCTGTTCTCCGCGCTCCGTGCGTAACGTCCCGCTCACTACAACGACACGGTCCAAGTTGTTTAAAGGCACCAGTAACTCACAGGAAGGCGCGTTGTGGGCGACACAAGGACGGCGTTTGCTTTTTGAGGAGCCCGACACACGCGTGAACTCACCGGCGGCTCCGGGCTGCAGCAGCGCCCTGACGAACAGCAGGCTCAGTACTCCGCGTAAAGACGAGACGCCGCGCTGTCGCTCCATGTCTGTGCGCCCTCCGTCCGCAGGTTCTCATCCAGATCGTCGGAGGTAAAAAAAGGTTAAAAGCCACGGTCCGGGAGAGAGAGAGAGAGAGAGAGAGAGAGAAGAGAGTGAGAGAAGAGAGAGAGAGAGAGAGAGGGGAAGGAGTTCGGTGTGTGTCCGCCCGCGTCCGTGCGCTCCACTCCGCTCAGCAGCTGGAGACTCACTGGCTGGATCATCCATACACACACCCACACACACTCTGTACACGCACACACACACACACACACGCACAAGGCAGGAAGCAGGAGGGAGGACTCTCTCTCTCTCACACACTCTCTCTCTCTCTCGCTGTGTGTGTGTGTGTGTGTGTGTGTGTGTGTGTGTGTGTGTGTGTGTGTGTGTGTGTGTGTAATTACCTATCCAAATACTGGAAATCGGAACAGTAAACAGCTCTGTATACATTTACATAAACCCAGGGCGGTGAAATGTTGCCAGGCAGCTTTCTGGAATATCACAGTACCTCCACAGATTCCTCTCTGAGTGCAGACCAGCAGTCAACAAGACTTTCACATACTTTCACAGCTCAGCACGTGTTGTGAATGGAGAGGCAAACATGTACTGTATGTACTGTATGTGCTGTATATATTCTATATACTCTATATACTGTATATACTCTATATACTGTATGTACTGTATGTGCTGTAGGTACTTTATATACTGTATGTACTGTATGCACTGTATTTACTGTATATATTCTATATACTGTATGTACTGTATTTACTGTATATATTCTATATAAACTGTATGTACTGTATTTACTGTATATACTGTATATACTGTATGTAGACCACCATTACCTTAAATCATAGGGAATACTTGGATTGTCAAATAACAAAAAAAATGCCCCCACCCTCAAGAAAGGATTTTAAGGCACTGTGCCACAGGTTCTGAATAAACCATTTAACTTAATACAACAGCATGAATTACTCCTTTTTAGTTAATATAATATAATTTACCAGGATCATTAAAGAGTCATGGGTCATGGGTGTAAATACATGATTTGAAATTATGTGACAATTTTTTTTTTCCAAATTCTTTTCAGATTTTGTTTTTTAAAAACAGATTTCTATAATAAAATGAAGCAGTGCCATGCATTTTTTTCTAAACAAAAAAAAATTCTATATTGAACAAAATGCATTGTTCCATCCAATTTCTCAATTCATCTTCAAAAAAAGTTTTCTCTAAGTCATTAACTCTATGTTGCATATGAACATTTCTGAATAATGACAGATGAGTTAATAATACTGTTCCACCCATATTATAGGAATCTGGACATGATGGAGATACATGCAGTTAATTAATGTCAATGTTGAAATGTCTACACAGGCTACATGGGGAAAAAAGTAACACGCTTGTTTGTCTCTATTGAGATGTACAAATCCTCAGCCTGTAACAGGAGACATGTGTTCTGGCGGCTCCTCTGAGAACCACGAGCGACCCAGGACGTGCTCACAACGCGTCCAGGTACAAGAGACGGACATATCTGAACAACACCTATGCACATGTCAAACATGTTCCAATCCTTCCCCGTCACATTGCGCCCACGCCGCGCATGCATTCTAAAATAACACCTGAGGAACAACTGGAGCAGCGTGATGGATGGGCCCTGCTGACGGACGGTTAGCTGAGCCGCGTGTCCACGGCGGCCTAGGAACCGAGCCCGGTGACAGGGATGATAATAAAGCAGAGCCTGCCTGTCTGGTCATATGAGGCAGCAGGTCTGAACACGCCGCCTTCCACCAACATTGGAACGCAGCCACGCGCTCTCCAGAGTCTCACAGCCCCTGTCGACCCCTCTCCCCGGCAGCCCCCCCACCCCGGGGCCCCGCTTTCTCAGCCGCAGGTCAGGGCCCAGCGGGCCGGAGCCTTGTTTGGTTTTTGGGTCCCACATGACAGCTGTAGTAGAATATGTTTTATAGCCTGGGACTTTAAATAAACAGAGTTTTGGCCTAATGTCTAAAAAGTGGAATCCTTTTATATTAAGTTGGACCTCGGAGGAAAAATTCCCGGGTTTACAACCTGGGTTTTATCTTGGTATCTAAAAAAAAGTTCTCAAGACACTTGCTCTCTGTCCTCTGAAACATCTGAAGACTTTGTGTACTGTATTTGACTATTACTGATACTTTTATTTATATATATATATATATATATATATATATATATATATATATATAGTAGCACCAATGAGCTAAATGTGCACATCATTTCCTCAAAAAACTACACAGGAGGAAATAGTACATTTTGTTGGGGCCTATTTTCAGATGAGGGTGCCATTCAACATTCTCTATTGAGTATTTCCAGCTGCAGGATGTTGTGAGTCATAATAACATGGTATATAGTAGTAACGGTAATGAAGGAACATGTCTCCCAGTGCAACATTGGCGCCTAATGTGTTTCTGAAAGATTTTGATCAACAGTGGAGCTCTATGGCACAGGGAAAAGACTAAATATTGTTACCCTTATCTATTGAATTGATTAGGTAAGAGAGGGGTTGAGGTGATGCTGATGCTGATATGTACTGTGTACGTGAGCCACTAAAAGCACTTCCCCTTTAAGTAGTTATGTGTCAGTCAAAAACGAGTCATCTTCTTTTATGTGAATGATGGAAGCCGGGTTCAGTCCTTTTCTTACGCTGATTCCCTACGCCACCACTCACATGCGATGACAGGATCTCTGAGGGACAGTAGCAGGCCTCTGGTGTTTTCTCTTTGATTTATCCATTTGGCTGACATATAAAGGCCGGACGCGCTACTAAATAAAAAGCCCTCTTTCCCCATTATTATCCGAGTGATCATTTCTCAGATACACCTAGTAACCTAAAAAAAGGACGATGAAACTTCAAATAGCCGAAATTACCGTGGCTAATCTGGAGGATTTATAGATGACAACAAGAGGATGAGAACAGGCACCAACGTGGAATTCCGAATGCTATTGTACCGCTGACCACGCTGGATGTCCTGATGTGCCTGAATTGGAAATGATGCCATAAATCTTGCTGATCGCTGACCTATAGAGTGGAGAGGTGGAGACGAGCAAAGGCAGGGATGCATTATATCAGAGCTCTGCTGGCACTTAATGGAATACAAAAGCGATTTATTTCTCTGCCGTATTACCCTGATTTATCCTACGTGTGTTCTATTCTATCTGTAACGGGAACAGGCCGCTCCGTGCTGGACGGGACGCAGCTTAACACCTGCCGGCAGACAGTATTCTGTATCCTCAGAGCACGGATGTCATGTTTGTCATGTCCTCGCTGTGTGTTATGGCTAACGTCCCCGATGTTCTGTGGTCCAAACCCCGCCGCGATCGCCAGGGGGTTGTTTCACAACAACGGAAACTTGGACACCGACGATGAGCAGAGCACTAGATTTCTCGCTGTCAACGTTGGCTTCGCTAAAGCTATTAAAAGAATATTTTATTTTGATTCATGCGGTATCCGTGCTGTTTAGTCGGCCCCCGGGAGGCGTATAAACAGATACACCATGTTTCAGGCACCTGGCCGAGGGACAAGAACCGTCCCCAGATCATTTGCTGCGAAGCAGCTCCTAATGTCTGCGGGTTTATCGTCCACTGGAAACGTTTCATAGGCAAAGTGTCTGCTCTCCAAAAGCCACATTTCTTATATATTTAAAAGTTGCTTTTCCAGCTTTTTTTTTTTTTTCTTTGGAAGCACATTTGATAGACATTTCCAGCTTGTTTAGATGTGGGGACAGATGTGTTGTGGATGTCCGACCATATGACAATCCTTCGTGCCTCTAACTTCCTCTGTGACTAACTAACCTGTAGTTTTATTCTTTTTTTTTAGACAACATAGGGATCATAAAAGAATAAAACCTGCTAGCTAACATGTTGCCATAATCAAATTTCTGATGGGGGGAAAAATATGTAAATTAGAATAATTCAATCGGGAATTAGACTGCATTCAAACACATTCAGAGCATTTACGTGTAGAGCTTAATAGAGTTATGGCTCAAAATGTGATTTTTAGAGTTCCCGACCAGACACGCTGGTCTGGGCCGGTGCTGAGGATATAACACAGGATTCCTTTTGTCTGTCTTTCTTTTTAGTCAATTATACTTGTTGGTTGCAATGTGTGAACATGTATTGAATCAGTGGTAACTGTTTTTTATTTCTACTTGGCTCTGGTGGCTTTTCTGCTGCAATTTTCAACAGACTGAAGCATTTTGCATCTTCATTCTGTCTGAGGCTAAGTATGTATTCAAGAGAAAAACATGCCAATTTCATGATCTAGGTGTGTTCATTTGAATATGAGAAGTCCAACTTGGTCCACTTCTAACCCAAGTAAGGTGTATAGTGTATACATATATTTAAAAAATCTGACTATAGTCAGATTAACACAATCATTTGATTTTTTTTGAGTTAGAACATATTGAGTGTGTTTTATTTAGATGGTGCAAACTGAAGGCTGACATGGTGGAAAGTTTGAAGAAGAGACAAACGTGTACACAGGCCAATAAAACACTTTTTAGTGTCTAGTTTCCTCTTTTTCTAACTTCTGGAATTATGTTTACAATATAAATCAATCATGAACAACTTCAATAATTTGTGAATCATAGAGTCAGACATCTTTGTTTAAGTTGTTACTGCACAGCTGCGCTTTTCTATACAAAAACTCTATAGACTATGATACTACTTGGTAATATACAGACAGGATAAGATATCATTTCTTATTCCATCTGTCACTTCCAGACGTCATCCATTTCCACAGCGCCGCGCTGCGCTGCGGGTGAGGTAATGAAATGTTGAGCGGACTTTGATTTGAGTTGGATTAGATCTTTCAAAATTGAGTGCTCACGGTATATTTATGGCTCACGAGCACACGCACAAGTGAAACTGCTGGATTAAATGTTTATAAGAAAAAAATCTGACGATTTATGGTGCTCTGAAATAAAAAAAAAAATCTCTTTTTTCCAAGGCCCCTCATGGTGGTCAAATTACGCAACGAGGAAGGCTTCACCTTCAGTTCCTCCTGCCGACCATCCTCTGAGAGCCTGTCGATCAAACAGCATAATAACGTACAGGCAAAACTCACAAAGAGATAATGCAGAGGATGATTTTAATGTGGTAAATACATGATTTTAGAAAAAGATTCATCTTTTGGCTTTTAGTCAAATTTGACCTGATTTCAGGACACATGACCATGATCTCTCTCCTCTTGTCACAAATATTCTTTCATTGTTTTGAGTTGCTCGGTCATGGTTTAGTTGGAATAGCAACAGATCCCTCTTTAGTGTGCATTCAGATCCTTTGAAAGAAGAAGTTCTAGGCAAACACATCTGCTACGATTCAGCATTAGCTTCGATACATAATAGACAAAGCTACCTGCGGCTTAAATATGGAAAAAAGATATATATATACATATATATAAGGTGTGTGCAGGTTCAATTAAATCTTTCACCGTGAGTTTTAACAACTTTTTAACATCAGTTAACATGTTAGCAGGTTAGCTTCTGGACTAAAATGGACGATTTGGAAAATAAAGCTTTGGTTCGTATTAACTCTTCTTTTTTCCGTTATCACTCAGCACCTGAACGACAGACGCTCAGGCGCTCGCTGGATGAGTTGACCAGTGGGCTGCGCTCCCACGCGCTCCGGCTGGTGACGGCTTGTGAAACCAGAAACTTTCATACACATGTAAATCATACTTTCCTTCTGATAAGCTGATGATCAAACTTGTGACGAGCTTGAATCGCCTGCCGACAGCTGAACGCCAGCAGCACGGCTGAAGTTGAATGAATATGCAAATCGAGCTCAGCACCATGGAGATTTTTATAAAAAAAACCAAAAACTAGTTTGACGGATTGCTGACTTCATGCATCGTGGTTTGTCTGACCACTCAAAAAAATGCAAACCGCAGCACAAGACTATAATGGAACACAAAATGAAAACTACTCAAACTACCGCGAATCGAACTTAGATGACTATGACTTAAGTTGATTTCGTTTAAACATATTGGCTCTCGATAAGTACTCATTTATTTCATGTTTTTAGTGTTTTTTGAGGCTAGTACCACACGCAAATGATGAACCTTTAACAACGTTTTGGCCTGTCAGCTAACTTTTTCTAGTGATCTATGACTCTCTCCTACAGACATGTACTATTAGGACTTAGAAAAATACTCTGGAAGAAAAATGTGTGCTCTGATATGCTTTTTCCACAAGTCTTACTACCGTGTTAGAATCTTTAAAGTGAGTCCTTAGTTAAACAATCACAATGTCTGAATATTTTTGATTTCAAAAGTTCAATGTGAAGTTTGTTTGTGTGTCATTGGGGGCTTGACATTTCCACATCACACTTGGGTAAACTGAATATCAGCACAGGATATATCAGAATATAGAAAGTCTTGTTTGTAGGCACCTTAAATCCTGATTTTCAATGAGCTCAGACAACCTTTCCACTTCCAGCAGATGCACGTAGAAAACAGCCTTCTGGGTCAAACTCCACACAGATCATTCTGCAGAGTGAAGCTCAATCGTCCAACAGACTCTTTGGTATTTTCTCGTTCAAAAGTGTGTGAGGCTTGTTTCCATGTTTGAAACATCCAGAGAGTCAATAAATGGAACTGATGACGCCAGTTGATAGTATCATCAATCATAGTCAAAGCCTGAGCTGCAGTTTCACTTCATTCAGCTCGAATATTCATCAGTCCACAACATGAAGGTGGCGTCAGCGTTCAAGTGCACATCAGGACGTACGGCAGGAAACAGCCAATAGAGCCACTGTATCCAATCATCTCCTGCAGCTTGGACGCAGAGAAGGCCAACTCCACGGCTAAGGAACCATTCTGACTTTTTGGAAAGAAGTGTAAGAAGTGTAAAACATTTCTACCACTTAGAGAGAAGCTCTGGCATACACCGTATTGCTGAGTTATAGTGACAGATATTATCACACTTATTCAGCTGTCACTCCAAAAGTGATTTGTACATGGCAGACAATATTGAGAGGTATGAATCAAAGGTGCTCACGACACAGGATATGAAACGAGCTATAAACAAGCTGCCTGATAATAGAGCATATTACAACTGAGCGGTGCGAGGACACTGGAGCTCCTCTCGTCGCTATTTGTTCTACTGGCTGTATGATTCATGGCCTGTGTCCAGACTCAATGTTGTCTGTTCTCTTACTGCAAAGCTGGTCAAATATGCAGCCCAGATAACTACAGGCCCATAGCATTAGCCAGCGTGCTGTCAAAAAGTCTGAGAAAACATCCTGCTGGACGGATTAAATGAGTTCATCAACTCCACAGATAACCAGATTGGCTTTTACGGCTAAACATGACACTGACTTGACACGGAGAAGTCGAAAGCTCAATAGTTGTGTGTTTTATTGATGCTTTCAAAGCCTCTGATGGTGTTATGCATAGAAAGATATTTGGGGTTAACAATGGTGTCAGACAAGCAGGGGGGTTCCAATCTTTTGAAGATCTGTCCAAAAGCCTGTTAAAGGCCTGTAATACTGGGTTCATGATTGGTAAAACTTATATTTTAACTATATGTTGTGTGCAGGGTGTGGGTCATGATACCAAATACATTGACAGAAAGAGTGTTGAAGAGGACGAATGACCAAAACCTTCCTGACTACTAATGGTGTGACAATAATCCCTCTGTCTGTAATTAGGTAAAATACTGTGGACAGAACTAACTAGAGATGATTATGATATTAACAGACAATTCGGCACAAGTTCACACTCTCTCACACAGTTCAGCATGTGTTCATATGGAGTGAAGATGTCTTCGCTCAAAGCGTGTTGTGTGTACTCTGCACCGCGGCTGTGGTTAAAAAACACAAAAGCGAGCTTACGAGACTTCAAGTAGCTTATAATGACGCCAGGAGAATATCCCTTAAGAGACCTCTAACGCTGTAGTGCAAGTCAAATATTTGTGGCTGCAGGAGGCAATGCTTTCTAAACTGTTTTGAGGAATCTCGTCTCATTTATTACCCTACAGCTGCTAGTGGGAACTTGCCTCCGCAACTGGTTTACTGCCTGTGAACATGAAATCATCCTGGTTTCATCAAACCTAAGCTTTAGTACTTTTGCAGGCTTTTTTTGTCATGACTCCAGCAGGATTGTCCTGTGTTTTCTCTGTTTTTTACTCTCACCTGAGTGTGTGTGTGTGTGTGTGTGTGTGTGTGTGTGTGTGTGGGCGTGGCTGACCTGGATTCTAGCTCCATCCCTCACATGGCAGCAATCATCTCATCACCTCTCTGCTCAAATACACCGGCCCTCCTTCCACTCGTCTGTTGACTGCTTCTGATTCTGTGTCCGTACTACCACAAATCCCGACACTTTTGGGCTGACAGCGTTCCTCAGTCAGTCGGCGAGAAGCAACCGCTGCTGAACAACCACTCTGACTCACTCACTAGTCGGTTTGATGGTACGTGTACAGAACAACTCCATTGAGATGGCTTCTCACAGTCAAAAACATTTACTGTGAGTCAGTGAGGTACTTAGAAAACGTCTGTGGGATGAGGAGAAAACGCCTTCAATCGGGGGACATTTACTAAAACCCAGTGGCTTTTAAGTTGTAAGTCAGGTTAGATGTTGTAGGACCTGGCAACATTTGCCAAAGTTATGCTTTAAAGGTGTTACTTTTTACACCTTCTGCTGTTTGGTATGATTCCTGTATCTACTGTCTATGATAGATTATGGTGGTAATCCTTCAGGGCCTTTTATTATCGGTGACACAATAGTTTCTTGTGATGTCTCCATGCTGAGTTAATGAGCAGTATTCCTAATATTTGACAGTGAGTTGGAATATTGGAAAAGCACTAGTGAGATCTTTTATCCTTAGACACTCACTCTTTGTGTTTATTTAAAGATAGTAACAAGCAACTTGGGGGTTAAGGTTTCACTTAGGCTGGAACCAGCGGCATAATTTTTGTGAATGAACGATGTGAGAATTTTTAAAAAAAAAAGGAACTGTGTGTATGTTTCAGGATGGATTTTCTGCTAATCTCTTCGCTATGTCATTTTATTCTCACAGGGCCTCTGTCTGCAGTCTGGCCGTGTAACGCAGCTGTTAGCAGATGTGCTTGAGCTCCAAATATGCCTTGTAAATACTTTTGCCTGAATGCTAGACATTCTGAACTCATTCTGTAAAGTCAACGTGAAAAAAAAAAAAAAAAAAAGACGCTCTCCCTGGCTGTTGCTCAACAGCTCCGAGCGAGCTCGCCAAAAAGAGCTTCGAGAACGCGACGTTACGCGTTCCGGACGTCAACGCTCGTCTGGACTGACGCTGTCAGTCAGGTTTTTGAGCCCTTGTCACTTCACTTCAGCTGTTGTTAGCTCTCTGGATGGGACAGAGGGATTCCCCTGTAGGTCACATGACCCTCTATTCCCCACTATAAACATGCATTCATTATTATGACAAATTGAAGGCCTGTTATCATTAGCATCTGGCTCTTGCCTTTGTTAACGTGGCCACATATGAGATTACAGTACAGGGGTGTAGGAAACACTCGCAGATGACAAAACGCCTTCCACCGACTGCACGAACGGTTCGTTTTCTGACCACAGCCCTCGGCGCTGATGCAGAGGCGTGTGTGTGTGTGTGTGTGAGTGTGTGTATCAGATTCTAAATAAGCATGTTTCTGAGGTGCTGAAGAAAAAAGAGGGGAATTTGAACCACAACCGCAAGTCCTGGGCTACGCTCTCATCTTCTGTAGTTCCCCCAGTACTGGAACTCTTAACCAAACACCGGTCGATCTGCAGAGTCTCTCTCTGTCTTCGAGAAGACGGCTTAACACTCAGCTGTTTAACACCTCTGCACTTATGCTGAGGCTTATGGCATAGTCTCTATAGCGTATGTGTCTCATGACTTACATTATACAGTAATTATGTTGTTAGGCTGTTAAGAAATGCCATCATTTGTCATGTGAGTCATCCTATACATGTTCTATGACTATTTTTTATGAAAAAAAGAAGAAAACATTGGAGATTTGATATGTTTTAAGTGCAGTAATGTTCAATCTAGCACAAATATGCAAATATGGATGGATAGAGGAGATTGCCAGGGTCCTGGAGATACGTGAACCAGGCGTTCCAACGCTTCAGGAATGTCAAAGATCTTGATAGTGTCAAACAAACAATAAACTGTAGTTGTTGTAATTATCTTAAGGATTGAACAGTCACATACATTTTTTTTTCTCACACTGCAAGAAGTGTGTCATGTCTATGTGTAAAGTCCCTATTTGCAAAACACACACAGCAACACACACACACACACACCCACACACACACATACATACACACTCACTCGTTCGTCACACATCCTAGAAACAACTGTGAGTGACTCAGATCTGGCCTCTGTTCCCTCTGTTTCTCTCTATCAACACACTCGCATTCCTATAGGCTGCAATCACTTCGTCACCATGACGACATGCTCAACTGACCCCTGTTTTCATGTCAAGTCAAGCCCAATATTACAAATTTGGCCCAGGGGAGCTCTTTGAATGTATGAAGGATACAACACTCTCTGCCCTTAGACCCCTTGTTTTAAAGAAGGAAATGACTCCCTAAAAACTTTTAAGGGGGGAAAAACAGACCATGTTTATTGTTAGCTGCTAATGCAAATCTTATAAGTGTATGTGTGTGTGTGTGTGTGTGTGTGTGTGTATGTGTGTGCCAGCTCCTGGAAATCCAGCAGACTCCAGTAAGGAATGTTAAGAACAGCTGTGGACATGACTAAAAGAATTTACACAGAAACTTAAGCTCATAACGGTGTCACATATGCACAAACACACAAACATATGCACACACACACACACACACACACACACACACACACACACACCCCTGCGCATGTGTGCACACACTTTAGTCTGCGCAAATATTTAGAAGGAGCAAACATCCATTGATCCATCTATTTTCAAGGGGTCGCAGCAAGTGGAGCAAATCCTGTGTATAATAACCCCGCGTCCCTCTTTCTGTACAAGGTTTACAATGTACAACTGTATGTATGTATGACTCAGAACATGAGGGGGAAAAGAACAAAAAACAAAAGAACTGAAACCTGACACTTGAGTAATTTATATCAATATCCTAAAATAAAATTTTTTTTTTTTTTTTTTTTTTTAATGAAATTGCCTAATGGCCAAGGGGCTGATGTATGCGTTGCTGTTTGTTGCTATAGGAGCCTCCAGCTTCGTTTCCACCACCACTCTAACACGCATGTGCCGACGCACGCACGCATGTACACCTAATTGTGTCACTTTATAATCTACACATCCTGAGGTGATTAGCACCACACATAGGGTTACGGAAATGGCTGTGTATTTAAGCGTATCCACACACACACACACACACACACACACACACACACGCACACACATTCACACCACTAATTGAAAGCAGCCGTTTGCAGCGTGTTGAAATGCAAGCAGCAGCCTGTGTGCTGGTCCACCTGTTGTCGTGTGGATTGAGAGGAAGCTAATGTTGCAGGCAGCGCACACATGGCTCCAGGCTTCAACTGCTGACGAAATAACCTGGACGCGAGGGGAAAGAGGGAGAAATGAAGGAACCCGTTGTTGACAGCGACTCATCCAGATTCCGCCGTCTTATCCTCATCATCAATCTACCAAATCCCATACGGCTCACTAGAAAAAAAAAGTGGTAATTTGGTGTTAAACGGCACCACAATAGAAGCTCATTACCCTCCAACAATGGACTCTTATTACTCTCAGCTGACATTTGCTATCACCGCTTGCTTTTCGGCCTTTTTTTTTTCCTCCCCATGTTTCGCTGCTCTGTCTATTGTTCACAGTGCTGTTTGAGCGCAGAAAGCACGCATTCTCCGTACGAATATAGAGGTCATTCATTTCACATTGGCCTCAGTGGAAACTCAAGACCCTTTCATCGTGTCCTCACTCAGCAGTTCTTAATGCTTTGGGAAGTACCCTTCACCCCCCACCCCTAATTCTTCTCCCACCCAGCGGTATCCTCCACCCAGCAGTGCTGAGGAAGGAGCATTGTTCACACAAATGACTCTTCTTGTAACTCTCCATGAGAACCACAATTGGGCCGTGAAAGAGTTTCTATTGAATTCTATTCTATATCTAGCATTCCCGGTCATGAAGTCATTAAAGGGATAGTTCCGTACGGTTCCAGCCCAATTTTCCATGTTCCTGCTATATATCCTACAAATTGACAACAAGTCGAGCACTTCCTTTTTGTGAAAGAACACCTGAAAATCTGATCTGCACACTTCCATTAGATTGAAAATCTCAGATATATCACAACAAAGATCAATTAAAATAAAGTCACCATGCTGATATATGCTGTGAATGTGCGAAATAGGGCTACATATCCAAAATACCAAACTATCCCTTTAACGGTTCATTCTCTGGGGAGCATGAATGTGCTCAGCAAGGTTCATGGTCATATGCATCACATGTGCTGTGTGCAAAATTGACATATGAGTCATGTCTATGAATAGACCTTGAGGGAAAAAACAAATGGGTTATCCTCTGGGGAGCATGAATGTACTCAGTCTTCAGTGCATTTTTTTATTTTGAGAATTCAATTCAATGAATGACTGTACCGAATTAAATGTTGGCATATGGAAGTTCTCATACTACATCCTTGAATATGAAACATTATCAGGGGACTATCTGCATCAAGTTACTATTTGGTGAGACATTTCAAGTGAGAATTTTCTGGGGACCATGAATTGCACCATACTTCATGGTTACCTATCTTTTTTAAAGCATTTAATCTTTTGGACCATGAAAGTCTGTACAAACTGTGGTTGTTCCCTTAATTGCAGTTGGGATGTTTCATTCTGTGTAGGGGATCAACTGACTGGCATTATCATCTCAAGAGCTAGAGTGCCTCATCACAGAAAGATTTACCTATCACGCTGCAATGCTTTTTGACGTCCCTGCTTCCAGAAAGCCTCATTCTGTCCATTAAATAGAAAACAGTGTAGCAGAAAAGCACCTCTGCTCGCTTCATCTATAAATGATCAAACCGAAGCTTTCCCTTACATTCAGACATACAGATGATGGAAAAAGCTGACATGTCCCTGGGGAGAATAATGTATATAGAGCCTAGAGAGTCACTGTCACACGGTAGGAATGATGCATCGTCTGGGAGCAGCGGAGGAAGTGGAAACGTGGAGTGTATCGGGGTCAGTGCTATCAGAGAGACCACCCCGTCCCTGCTACATAACACCATTGTCCTGCTCCGAGGTTAACACCAGGAAGGCAAACACTCTCTGATAGCAGCATGTGAGAAACCAGCGAAGATCAGAGGGCAAGGATGTAATTTTAGATATACATATATTTGGAGTATCAATTCAAGGCACCTGTGTAAGGCAGGATGCTAACAACGCTAACCCCGTCATAGGATCATCAATGGTTGGTACAGGTCCAATTTCAACACACATTCTTTCGAAAAACAATCCCCACATTTTTGCTTTCTGTTCACCCAGAGACAAACAACGTTTCGCTTCATACTCTAACCTTGCATGCTGGCAGTGTTTGTCCAAGGAAGAGCATGTTTGTCTTAGCAGCAACCATCGTATGCAGGGGGAAAGGCTTGGTATGCCCTGAGGAATGTTGCTGATGGGAAGGGCAAGACCCGAGGCCAAGAAACAGAAGAAACACTGACGAAAAAAGATCTTGAAGGTGATGATGGAGAAAACCAAAGAAGAAATGAACAATGATGCATATTTCCAAATACTTCATTTCAGGATTTTAGTGCAGTTTCTTGATGCTCAGAACTTGTGTACAGCTGTTTGAACCCAAGAGCAGGAAATGAAAAAAAATATAATATAATCGGTGTTTGGTCGGAATGAAACCTGGATGGCGTAGGTTCAATCACAATATGTAGTTTTCTGCTGCCAGGGATCTCTCCATCAAAACAATAACTGTAGATGGAGATGAGGATGTCAGTAGTGTGGCATCATGGGAGTTATTTTCGCTGGGTAGGATTGCCTCAGATTGGGAGATTTTTAATTTTGCTCTTCTTAGATTAATTTAACATTACCAATGTCAAATTGTTGGAAACATTTGGGATAACTAAAGTGTACAACACCACAAAATCTTTAATGTAGGTCAAGTCATTTTTTCATATTTTAATCTTGAAGAGTTACATATTAGACGTTTAACGCATTAAGACTCTCACACACAAACAGCAGCTGGTGGGCTCCAGACAGTCCATTCACACCATTATGGTTATTTCGTTAGATTTTCATTCGTTTGGAAGCATCAGTCGCACTAAATCAAGCAGACTTCCATAAAAACGTGGTCTTAGTTCACTGGACTCTGTACCAAAAGACAAACTTTGGTGTGGCCCCTCTGGTGAGAAAATGAATTTGGGTCCAAACCAACTATTCTAGATGCATCAGAGGAGGGCATACAAATTATTTAATTTCCTGTTTGTTTGAAGATGAACATTGAAGAAACATCAATCAGACCAATTTTGGTTTGTTTGGTGTGGAAGCGGATCACAGTGGAGTCTTTATGCTTATTGCCTGGTGCAGGCCATATCATCCAAACAGTGTTGTGAAAGTGCACTAAAATTCAGTGGCAGAGGCCTCTTGCTCTGCTTCTCTGGATGAGAACTCAGCTAACTGTAACATAGCAGCTGTCTCTACAGAAACTCTGAAAAGTAATCCATGGATCATCGTGTCTTCCTCTGTAGTTTTTTGATCGGAGCTTTCGGGGATCAGAGCTACCGGAAAACAATAACCGATGTGTGTCAGGATGTGCTCTCGTGCGTTTTTGAGACACACAGACAAACCTGCAGTTCCCCTAATCGGCCGGAAAAGACTCTCCTTTAAGGATAATACCCTCTAATTACAACTCACCCAGTGAAGCGCTCAGATGTGGGAACGCGGTGACATCACTGGGAAGAAGTCAGACAGCGGTCAGATAGGCAGACAGGTCGTAAACTCTATGCGAGTTAAATTTATTTGGAAGAGAAGACTAAGGTGAACAGTACAATTATTTCCCAAACAGTCTGTAGTATCCACCCATCACAGTTTACAGGCCCACTTCCTGTTCCTTCCACTTCCACTTGGACCTCACGTACTGTACAAATAAAGTGATTTAGATAATCTTCCCAAACTGGTGCCTTGTTTCCAACCTGTCTGCTTGCCTGACTGCTAATTTCTTACCTCGATAGTTTTTTATTCCACTGTACTGTGTAGTAGTGGTCGCTTCAGCACTGCTGGATGTGACCAGAAGTAAATGTTTTACAGGAGGGTGTAGGAGGGAAAGAAATTCAGTCCAGCAACAACACGTACAGACTTAAATCAATCTAGCAACAAAAGAAGGATCCTGGTCTACAAAAGTCTTGTTCATTTTCTTGGTAGAAAGCAGATATTGTCATTTCTCTATCTTTACGAGAGAGAGAGAGCGCTATCCTTGATGTTCACTTGTGTAATCTGTGCAGCCTTCCTCTCAGGGTGCAGCACTCGTAATCTCCAGCGATAATGTAGAACAGCCCGAGAGGCCGAACCCAGGGAAAAGATGCATGCAAAGCACTCTCTGCAGGCTCTTAAAACTTATTGCTGGGTGTGCCCTCTCATGTAGGAGAGCATGTGAACATTCATCATCCACTCCTCTCTTCTGTCATCTTTGGCAGCTAGGCAGTGAGAAAACTCATTTTAGAGAGATTTTTCTGAGAGAAAATCAAGTAGAAACTAAAGAAGTGCCAAATAGATTCTTTTTAAAACTTTTTAAAGGTGCAGTGTTGGGAGGCAGCGGGTAGGACTGAGAGGGTCACAGGTTGAAGGACCTGAGCTGGGAGCTTCCTGTGTGGAGTTTATAGCATGTCCTCCCTGTGTCTGTGTGGGTTTCTCTAGCTCTAGCTCTATCTGACTAGGGTGTATCCCTGCCTCCCGCCTATACTACGCTGGGATTGGCTCTGGCAGACGCTTGTGGCCCTGGTAAGGAATAAACAGGTACAGAAGATTGATGCATAGAGGGCCCAAATGTGCGGGAGAACCTGCAGTGGATGTGAAAAAGACGTTCTGAGCTACTGTAGAAACATGGCGGTGCATCATGGCATGCTTAATGGCAGAATAACCACTCCCTGTGTAGATATAAAAAATCAAAGGTAATAAAAGGTAATAAAAACAGTTTGTTTATACCACATATAAATTATCACTGCCATTTCTATTGATTTAGTAAATCTTACACACAAAACCTAAAGCATAAACACTGGTTCTATCAGCTCCGATCTCATTACAGTCCTCAAACTAATTGTTTGGATTTTGGAATTATTGACATTAAGTTCAGTGAAGCAAGCAACACGAGTAATCTGATGATTGTAAGCAAACTATTCAGACAGATTGGTTTAATTTGGAAAATTTAAAAAGCGTGTTCAGTGAAGAGGGTTCTCAGAAAGGTCGGTAATGTACCTATTTTCAGCCATGTGACCACATTCTGGGACCTCAATTAACTCTGGCAAGCACAGCGCATAAACACGAGGATATATGGCCCGAGCTGCAAATATAATCCCCAAGACGTAATAAATTGCAGTTCACCTGTAACCGAATAGCCACAGATCATTTCAAGGGTTAAAAGCTTACATTACAATGCCTATGTGTGCGTCAGGGCCCCGTAATAACGCTGTCATGCAGTGACTGATGCCGGGGTCACAGCACAACATTCTCAACCGAAACACAATACTCTAAATCCTCTATTGCTTAATATCACTGGAAGTGACTCCCAGCGCTGTAACCTGTCCTTTATGTTACTGATCAGCACTCTGATTGCGTCATAACCATTTTTTCCGCTTAACTCAGATGACAATAGATGGGCTTTTTGTATTGTTATGCTGTAAGGCAGTTGACAGTAGAAGCAGACAGGAAACAAGGGAGAGGGACTGATATGCAGCCACGGCGCCTGCACTTGGTGAGTCAGATCAGCCAGGAACATGCATTTAACCCTTTAAATAAAACAAATAAAAACCTGTCATACATCAGCTTGTAATTTTTTTTTTTTATTTCTTGTAACCCCTCGTGGTCGAATGTTGCCATCCTGCAAACGGCCCATGCAGATAATAACCCCTAATGATTAATAGCAGCCTGTGTCAGGCCGTCCTTATCTCTGCACCAGTCGCGAGGGGGGGGGGCAGGATTAATCTGGGAACAAATAACAGCTGATAAAAGTGGCCAGAAGAGCATGTGGCTTGCTGTGTGTGTGTGTGTGTGTGTGTGTGTGTGTGTGTGTGTGTGTGTGTGTGCATGCTGTTTACATTCATGTGTGTCTCTGTATAAGGCGAGCATTTGTTCTTGCAGGAGTCATCCGGCCCCCGCAAGAATGGAATGTGCCTCCATGTACTGTACTGTGCTGCACATACCATCAACTTACTCACATACACACGCACGCATGCACGCACGCACACACGCACACACGCACGCACACACGCTCCTCCTTGCTGCACAGTCCATTAACAACCCACAATCCAATTTACAGACTCATACTTGTGGTAATAAGATTATGAGCGGAGTCATCAATAAAATTTTAGAACGTCATTAAGAAGAAACAACACTCCAAAATTCCCGTCAACGGTTACTTTTCACTTGAAAAGCAGAGAAAATCGCCAGTGAAAATGATGACACGAGTGAATCAGCGAGGAGAAAAGCCTGTTTCGACATTATCTCTTTTCAGTTCTTCCTGCGTTTCCCCCTCTACTTCATCACTTATCTCGCTTTTCCTGGCACGGACGCAGGAAAGACCGACGTCAGCAGCACAGTGCGAGGCGTTGTTGGGAAAGAGGGCTACGATGAGGGCCGGGCTCTCTGGATAGAGACAGATTAGAGCATTCAGTGCCAAACACTAAATCACTCATAACAAATAGGGAGAGGGAAGGGATGGCGTTTGGATGCAAAGCGAAGGGCTATTACCATTAAGTTAAATGGACTGAAATCGCTGCAGAAATGCACGCTTGTCCAGACGGTTTTCTCTCACGGAGAGAAAGGGTGGAGGTGGATGGAAAGGTAAAGGGAAGAGGGGAGGAAAGGAAGGGAAAGGACGTAGACTTACATTAATAGAGAACCTTGGAAATAGTTCACATTGAAGCACTGTAAAATACAGGAAACTTTACCAAAACTGCACAGTCTCAGTTATGTGTTGATTGCTGTATTCTGCTCATCTCTGGAGTGTGATTTTATTTGGTGGCATGCAGACTAAGATCTCTGGATTTGTACTTGTCCTGCTAATAAACAATGTGTTCTCCTAATATATGTATCACACAATACATTTATTCACAAAAGACAAAAAAATAAATCTTACAATCATCAATTTAAACTTAATGGCATTATGTACAAGTGTGTATATGTGTGAGACGAGATGGAGGAATCATGTACATTTGATTGATTTGAATATCAGCTCCCCCAAAGGGGGTTTGTGTTTGTTCTAAGGTCAATTCCGTGAGTTTAGGTTTAAAGAAGAACCTGCACATCCACCATCCACAACGATGCATGAACCGTGAGCAGCAGCGGCCTAAGCAGCAACTTTTAATGCTAATTCCTGTGTGTCCTGTTGTTGGAATCACAGCCATGCTGCAAATAAAGTGTGTGTTTGGAACAGGATGAGAAGATGTTGCTTTTCCTGCGGCCTCTCTGTCCAAGAAGGCTGCAGGAAAAGCAGCGGAGCGGCTGATGAATGACAGCTCCTTGAGCGGGATGTTTTCACAGGCGGCGTGAAGCCGTGAGATAAGTTTCTGAGCGGTTCAGCTCCATCACACACGCGTCACATTTTATCTCATGTTCCATCTGTGGGCCTTACAGCCCAATTCACTCCCCATGTGGGTAAAAACAGCTCAGTGGTAATAAAACGGTAATAAAACACAATAATTCTTATTTTGATTGAATTATTCTCTAATTAAAACATTGTTGGGAACGTTATGTTCTATTTATCACCAGTCTTTTTATTAGGTGCTGCTAAATTCCACTAAATCTTACACACTGTACCTTTAAGTTGTCTATTCATTACCTCTGATGCCAAAATAAGAAATGTCAAATAAAAAAGGTAAATGAGTATAAAAAGAAATGCTTAACTGTGGCATGAAAATATGATGCTGATGAACGGGCTATAATGCACATTACAGTTACACAGAATTATTAAGCAACTCCGTGTCTGTGTTCCATTTGTGAATTCTGGATAATTCTGTAACATGAAGTCCAGGCTTATTCATATTTTTGGAATGTGTGTACATAATCTCTGACCAGATGTGACTTTGATCCTCGAGATGCAACCAAGAACTAAACTGATGGGCAGTGACGCTGCTGGGGAGGTGGACTGTAAGATCATATTTGTTCTTGGGCAACTGTGATAAATGAGAAACAGTGTTGCTACACTCATCTGGAACCTCGTCCCGCCTCTGTGGCTCGTCTTACTGTAACCCTGCCTGCCTCGGCTGTTCTACTCCCTTCTTCCACCTCTGCCTCCTCCTCCTTCCTGGCTGAACGCTCTGTGAATGTGTGTCTGTGGTGTACCTCAGACATCAGATGTCACGGCTCAGCTTTGCTTTTAGAGGTTTGGCCTTTCACCTCCGCCGCGCGGAGGCCTCAGACTGTGAGGCCTGATGGGAGGGAAGCACATGTCTGATAATGGCTTTCAGGGTTGATGCATGGACGAGAGAGCAGATGATCCAGTTTGCACGCACTTAGAGTATTGACAAATGAGCATGAATTCCCTCACTGTACGCACGCACGCACACACACACACACACGCACACACACACACAGCCTGAAACATGTGTCGGCAGCATGAACCTGGCTTTACTTAATATCAGCTGCCCATGTTTCATACAGGGAGAGGAGACCAAAAGACAGCTGATGGAAATTATGTAGAGAACCAGATAACTAGATGTGTAGCTCTAAAGCAATGCTGTGTGAGTGTGTGTTCACGTTTTGGTGTGTGTAGTAAACATAGCTACATAGCTGGCTTCGAATCCTCGCGCTGATTGTACGGGCGCATTAGGAGCTGGATTCCAGAAGCAGATCATGTCAGATGACGTCTGTTTTCTCCCGAGTGAGCTCTTACCCGTCATTTACAGCTCGGTCAAAACTGTAGTCGCCTCGTCAGACTTTCACACAGTCAGTGCAACGCCAGTCCAGGTGGATCAAACTGTGACTCTTTTTTTCTTTGTTGTTGCTTTTACATCCAGTGAAGACATTCTCCGAAATCCATGGATTCCTGTTTATACTCCACCACCTGCAGAACTTATTTTCAGCACTTTATCAAATGCTAACATGTTGTTTTTTGTTAAAACACATACTCAACACACATTACGCACAAAATTAATGATAAATTTGTCACATTCAGCATTCCAAACACGACTGATAATCTCATTAGGGTGATCATACTGTGTATGAGTGATTACACTATGTTGTTGTTGGATGCTTTTTTTGTCATGACTAAATACAAAGGTAAACACTGAAGGCAACTTCTGCATTTTTTATTTTGTTCTTGTTACTTATACTTTAGTCAGTAAAGTGAAAGTGGTCTTATTCTCTTATGAAAAAAGAAACACAAAAGTTTATCATCACTGTAGTGCTTCCAGTTATGTTTAGTTATGGAGAAATGAGCCATTTGTGACACATGTCTGATGTTTGAGGGTTTGGAAAGCCTGAGATCTGCTTTAAAGGAGCAGGAGCAAAATCGCAGCTGCATTCTGTCGGACTCCACCAGCGCGAGTGCGAATAATTTCACGGCCAGCCCCCGTGTCCTGTAAATAGCGATGGCAGCTGTGCCTAGACCCGCGCCCCGAGGGTGTGTCTCAGGCGTGGCGCGCCGCGGCGAAAGCGCGGGCGGTGATTGTAACGCAGGTGAGGACAGGTTAATGCTGCTCATGCAGGCCGGCCGGGGGCAGGTCGCGTTTTATTTAAAGGCCCCCTTCAGAAAATGTGCTGATGCATGCTCTGCATGCAGGTGGAGTAGAAACATGCCCGAAAAACTAGAAACAACATGACGGGTATTACCGACCAATGGAAACGTCTCAGTGAATTTAACTAGATGCTCGGACCGCAGTTATATTTGCGGTATAAATGATTAAATTTCGCCTGCAGCTGGAGGAGCGCCGCGGCCAATTTCATTGGTTATTTAAATCTCCAGACATGCTGACCTGATAGAGTGGCGCTCTAATTAACGCTCTGTGTTTTTCCACACACTCCAAAACGTCAGCTGTTACACACACATTCCGTTCGGTGAGACTGCTCGGGGTAAAGCGGCCAGAGGCGGAGGAGAGAAAGGCCCACAGAGCTCCTGTTTCTCTCGCTCGCTGCAGCACCGCGAGGAGTCAGATAATGCTTGTTGGTCGTGACTATAAGATCATAAACAGCTCGTCATGGTGTGAGAATTCAGATTCTGCTGACAACAATAACAATGTGTCTGTTTTAGTAGTGTCCCAGTAGAGCGTGACAGGAACCCTGAATTCACCTATAGTTTAGGTTTGGTTTTAACTTCGTTATAGGGACTTTTTTTTTGTAGTGTGTTTGCAATCCATGTCCCTTTTCTCTATCATGTGCACAAACAATGCAAAACATTCACTTTTGATTTCCCAAATCTGCTCTTTTTTCTGAATGAAGATTTATTATTTTGATGAGACCAAAGGTTTATCTTCACAAACACAGTAAATGTACCAATAAAATGAATGTGACCTTATAAACTGGTGGGTCAGCCGCTCTGTAACAGCTACTCTGAGGTTTTCTAACCTCACCTCAGATCCTGTGCTTTCAGTCTGAGTATTTGGGGAGACACATTTATGCAATTTATTTGTCATGATTGCAGAGCAACTGTGATTGCAGGTGTTGTTCTGGTGTATGTTGTAGGCAGTGTATATATACTATATATATATATATATATATATATATAGTATATATATATATATATATACACTGTGTAGATTTAGCATTGTATTGCAGTTTAACATGGCCATGGCTATGATTAACATTTGGTACAGTTGTACATCTGGTAAACTGGCAGTTTAGGAATAAATACACACTTGCGGTCATATAACATATAACATAAAAATACATTTAAATTTTTATTACACTTTTTATTAGTAAGATGTAGATTATGTCATTTCTCATTTACATGATTTAAAAAGTCAAATAGGACTTGTATGTCATAACTTTTTCACATCCTTTTGCTTTGGGAATGGAACCTCTGCTTTTTGCATTCAGCTTGGCAAAAGTCAAATAAAGGCACACAAGAAGACCCATAATCATCTTTGTTTGACCTTGATGTACATCGCGTGTGGATGGTTTTTGTGCGTGTGTGTTTTTCTTAATATCTTGAGCAACAATTGCTGCATGCAGATCGTCTTTGAGACGTACAGCGTGAGTCAGGTTATGGAAGTGCAACCGCAGGACTTGTAAAATGTTTCCTCTCATTTCTCAAGTTGGCAGAACAGGAGCACACAGTGCTCAGCTGGCAAAGGCATCACACACACACACACACACACACACACACACACACACACACACACACACACACACACACACACACACACACACACACACGCATGCATGCATGCACGCACACACACACACACATGCATGCATGCACGCACACACACACATGCAAACACACACACACATGCATGCATGCACGCACACACACACATGCACACACATGCACACAGCTGCTCAAACACTCATCATCCTGCTTCTAAGTGAAAATCAAGAGATGTTTTGATCTGAGAGAAACATTACAGGAGGAGATAGGAGCCCAGATAGTTCCTCCAGTGGAGGAAGACAGATTATTTGAAAAAAATAAGGTAAAGAAGGAGAAAGGTTCTATAGTGACTTAATGTACAGATGTGGAAGGTGTACGCGCAGGGCGCATGTTGCGCAGGATTTTTTCTTTTTCAAAATTGAAAGAGACTGTCGGAACTGCTCATCAGTCAGCAGAACACGATCTGTGCGCGGTGCCGCCCTGTGATTTCCCTGCTGCCGCTGTTAATCTACTTCCTAACCTCTGCAGTTGTGTTTCTGCAGCCGAGACAAAACCCCTGAGAGGAGGAAAGAGAGAGAGAGAGAGAGAGAGAGAGAGAGAGAGAGAAGGCAGGAGATGAGAGAGGAGGGAGGGGAGGGAGTTCTCACGCTGACTCTCAATTTGGGCTAATTCAATTGTTATTTGGATAATTTCTTCCTATAATATATGGGTGCCTGATTTTGCCTTTTATGATGCTTTGCCTTTTGATTTTTTTTTTCTCAAATAGCTTTCATACAACAGATCAGCGGAAGTACGAACAAGGAGGTTTGTTGCCAAGACACATGGGCCAGTTTAAGTGGAGGAGAGTCTGACTCACATATGGGATGTTTGCAGAGTCCATAGACGAATTGGTTAATAGTCCACAGACTAAATATTGTGACTACAGTAAAAATGATATGATGACTCTACTTAAAGACTTTTAAGGTGCAACAACCAAGGGTGTGGATGTACGGTTTGTTCACGTACATGCGCCCAATCCACCTAAACATGTGTGATGGCATCACATAACACATAGTTCTCCTTCTTTTTTTTCTTTTTTTTCAGCTAACCTCTTGGTTAAAAAAAGGACTCGATGTCTTGTCTTTTCTCTGGGAGGCATTCCCAACGTGTCTGAGCGACATTAATTAAGGAGCTGAACATATTCTCAGGAAACAGTTCATTCGATATCCTCTGAAAAATTCTGCTCAATTTTTCACGCATAATCCCGTGAATGTCAGCAACACAGGCTTCCATTGTGCCTGCAGCGAGCACTCCAAGCAGGATGGCAACATTCCTATTGTTCTGGGTGCAAAGCGTAATATTTGAAGATAGATTTGGCACAAAAACGCACATTGACACATTTTAAGGACTTTTAGTGTTATATTGAGTGTAATAATTAAAATCTCCATTGAATTTATATATGTATATAGCCTTTAGTTTATTTATTGCATAGATTTTTTCAGGTTTCAATGGCGCAAAGGGCTACACAACGTGCCCTTTAGTGTCTGTGGGAGATGATAATCCATCCATGTCATTATTAGACACATCATGATTAATGATAATATACAGTACAGTACAGATTTTTATAATGAGGGTGCTGTGGTTAAAGTTTGGTTTGGTTTAGACACAAAAAAAACACACAAATCATGGTTTGGGTTAATTGCGGTGTGGAACAATGCAACTTTTTTTGCATCTGTTTATTCAGCCAACACCCAAGCAGCCACTCCAAATAGTGTAGATGGCATTAAGTGTGTCCATTCATTATTTCTGAATGCACTGGCCTTCATTGTGTATGAATGAGTTCATCAGATAGTTTATGTCACTTGAACAACCTGCCTGCAATTTAAATAGGATATGTCAATTGCTCTTAGTTTTGTCTAGTGACTACATTTTTTATTTCAAATATAAGAGAAAAAAACACACAGACACAATAAATAATCCAGACTGAACAAAAAGAGACAAGATCAGGAAAAGGGAAAAAAGGGGGGGATGTAGTGGATAACAACCCTTACATCTGGAAAGCCTGATTCACTTTGCACTACAGTATCGTACCATACCAAGTTATAATTCCACATCCTTTTTTTCCAGGCCAAGTCCAACAGTCCCGACTTCATCCTTTGGGATTTACTGGCTCCCAGGTATTCAAAGAAGGGGTCCCGGATCCGGTAGAATAACAAGGGTTTATCCTTTAAAGTCCCAGTGGAACGGAAGCTTCTGTACTGTGACATACACTATTTCCCAGTGGAACGGGGCATTGGAGCCGTGTTCAGTTACAAGAGGGATTTAAGTCAAATCCTTTGCATTTGATTGAAGAAAAAGGGTGGGGCCACAGGACGGAGCTGGAGAGAGAAACCGAGGAAAGCTGGAGTTTGATGGACGGTCGGGTGTCGTGATATTGTGGGTTTTGAAATTTGCTCCGTGCCTAAGTAAGCGCATGTCATGTTTTGTTTTACAGCAGTGGTTCCCGAACCCGGGTAAAAAATATGTGCAATTACATCAGGGGATGCCAAAAAAATCAGTAGCGTGCTCTCAAAATCCTCCATCAAAAATGTTGTTTTTATTATTTATTTATTTTTTAATTCTATTTCTATTATTTCACCCAATAGAAGCAGACGCAGAGCTGGTCCAGTTCATTCTGGGTCAACAACTAATATGTTAAAATGGTGGAAACAACCTTGCAGCAGACGCCCTCAGTGGATGCTGTAACAAAAATATGATGAAAACTAGTTTGGGATTCACTTCTATTGGAAGTAAAGACTTTTCTAAACCCCAGTGTGCAAAAGTACTACAGAACAAGCATGCTCATTCCAAAAAAAAAAAAAAGCCAAGGGAGGTTTTTGACACTATGTTCAAGAAGGAACTGGAAGCATCTTACAGGGGTGAAGTGGTGCAGGATGGAAACCATATCTCTTACTATTGTGGAGGACACAGTGTCAAAATAATGTAGGATATGTTTCTTAATCATAACTTTATTAACTTCAAGTGGATGTGCAGGTCGAGTAAGAAACTTTATTAGAATTAGAATGAATGGCTTATGGTAAAATCTCACTACAATTTAAAACTGTGGGTCACAAAATAAGGGAAAAACTTCTAATATTCATTAACCTTCTAGTATTTATTTGCAAACCAGGGCTAGCACATGTAACGTCAAGTCCATTTTATTTGTTCAGTCATCATAATCATAAGGCACAGATTTGCCCCAATGGACTTTACAATTTGTACAAAAGCAACACAACATCCCTCGTTGCAAATGCAAAAGCATCAACCAGAATTTTGAATTAAATTGCAAACACAGTATTCTGCATTAGCAAATAATCGTGTCAACCTGGTTGCAACGACATATCTGTGTGAGATGAACAGTACAGACACAGACTGTGTGTGAAAAATGGTTCAACACTTAAACTCTTCACCCGTTCAACATTGCAAAGTAGTGTGCGTCAAGTCAAACATGCCCTTCACATTACTCTATGGTGTGACTTCACACCACGGGCTAAAGCGAAGACACCCTCTGCTTTATGGTTCTTACACTTCCCTGGTGCAGGCCTATAACATGACAATAGGAGTCTGTTTTACAGAAAGAGAACACGAATGGATTTAGATAGTGGTTTTTTTTTTGCCATGTATTGTTAAATAAATTAAAAATATGAGTATCTAAATGGTAGATAGTATGGCAGCTAGACACAAAAAAGGGAGCATTTAAGGTGTGAATTAGGCCGCTGAACAATAATGTAATCCAACCCTGCTGGTTATGAGGGCAACTCTGCAAATGATGAACTGAGCAAACAGCAGGTTGACATCCAAAAAAACAAGGATTTGACATATCTGAAATCATTCTGTGCCTGACCTGGAATATTGAAAACGGCTGTGTGAAATCACAAGTTGCCTCTCCCATGCTTTATTTAGTGCACTAGCATGCTAACAACAACAACTGAGGCTCATGGGAACGTCATGAAATCATTTTCTAGATTAAAGCGATGGAGTGTTTTTTTTCTTCTTTGCTTTAATGATTGTTAATGTTGCTCTCGCATTTCATTTTCTTCTTTATTATTTGTTGCTGTAGCTGTGTGTAAGTGCATACTGAGTTTACATGAATGAAAATTGATGCAGCATGCAGAAAAAGCACCACACACCATTCTTTTTTTCCACCAATACACCACATGTCGAAGGAAAAAGCTTCATATGTTTCTCTTTGTCAACAAATCCCATTGAGGCAGGAGCGCTGATGTTGGACGTGTCCGCTGGGTCACGCTCAATAACAACAGATTTTGCAATCATTTCTTGCTGAAAAGCTAACAGGGTTTAAAAAAAAAGTCACATCTGGTGGCACAGGGGTTAAGCGCCAACCGTGAACCGCAACGTCCCTGGTTCACGTCCTGCCAGGAACTTTTGTTGCATGTCATCCCCCCTCCCTGTGTTCTCTCATTTCCTGTCATCTCTCCGCTGCCTGCGCTCTCATAAAGGTCTAAGATACCACGCATTTCATGAAGTAACAAAAACTGCATCTCTGTGAGAGACGTCCTGCATAAACGTCAGAAGTGTTGCACAGCTCATCAATGGGTAAAACTTCCTGCATTGGCACCAGACTCCATTGACTCTTTAACATTGAAACCTAAAATAGGTTTTCTTCAATTTTTGCACTTTTCTCACTTCTCTCCATTTCCTTTTCCCAGGATATTGGTTGCTTTCCTCTGGTTGCTTCATGGTGACGTTCCTGACATCCTCCTCTTAGACCGAAAGAAAGGTTTCATCCTCTCTCAACATCTCTTCTCCCTATGTGTGGAGGCTATCCTGGAGTTTAGCTTTTCTTTTCCTCCCTGCTTGACTGTTGTAATGTCTTATTGCCACAAAAAGTCCTCACAGGTGTTCCGAATTGCCATCTGTATCAGGTAGCTGTTATTACTCAGTATATATATATATATATATATATATATATATATGTATATATGGAAATATGAGAAAATAACTTTCACAAACTATCAACCCAGCATGACAGTAGATCAAAATAAACTGAGCGCTAACTTCTGTCAGTTTTTCTGAAAGTTTCTCACCAAATTTGCATTACTCAGATGCAACACGGCTCCGTGGCAGACACAAATCCACGCTGCCTCTCTCTTAGATACATGTAAAACACTTCATCTGCCCATTTTAATGATTTTCAGTGTCACTTTCAACAGCTCTGCACAACCTGTGATTGGGAAGACTATCAGACCGTTTGAACCATTAACAAATTCCTGTACCTGAGGCAGAAGTGGGGGGTGCCACCTTTTACCATGTTAACCACCGAAACAAAACTTTAAGTGCAGCAGTGCCATGAAAGGCTGTGGTATCTATCTATTCACCCATGCTACACCCAGCTGTGCCTTTCATACCCCTGACCACGCTCCAAGTATCACTGCTTTTGAACATTTCCACAAATAGTTCCTTCAAACACGCAGATGTGACCATCGCCACCACAGACTTGTAGGGAGTTCACTCCAATGCAAAGCGACCAAATATAATCATTCCTATACGTACTGGTCCAGAAACTGTCTAAACCCAAAAGTGAAAGCGTTTTTCCGTGCAGGCTTTGTGCCCAAAAGTTTCTCACGGAAAGGAAACGACGGGTGGAAGAAGGACAGAGGGAGAGGAAGCAGTGAGGAAGTACTTGAAATGATTCGACATGGGAAAGTGACAGAGGTTCCGTGCTCAGGAAAAACACCGAGTGAAGCCTGCATGGCTGCGGGAAGAAAAACTGGGGAAATGAAGTGCATGTATAAATTCATCTGTTATAACTCAACATTCACCTCGTGCATTTTCTCCCTCTCTCTCCCTACTCCGGACCTGCCGAGTTGCTCTTGCGGAAGGACCCTCCCAACAGGAAACAGAGGATTTATTTCCCTTGCTGACCAGCGCTGGTACTCGTGGTTGTGGGTAATATTTGTTTTGGGTGGGTCATCTCTTCTGTAATGAAACCCAGCAGCCTGGAAAGTCCACGAGAGGCCGGGATGTTGAGCAGCGATCGATTTGGGGCGGTTTCCCTTGCAAAACACCAATGAAGGCAAACGGGCGATATTTGATCTCGGCAACTCATGAAGAGATTTTATGCAGCTGCCATGTTTCACTGTTTCATGTTTACTTCTCCTTATATCCTCCACTTGGCTGTTAAGACTATCGCTGCATGTAATTATAAGTCGATTCCCAGGAACACTTTCATCTTAGATTTTTCCCATGTCTTTGTGCATGTGCCTCCTTCACACTCACTCCTAGACTTTCTTCCGCTCATTGTTTCTAAACCTCCAGTCCTCCCTTCATCTTTCAAGTCGCTGCGAAACAGACGGACTTTTCAATTGAGCGGCCCGTGTTTGTGTGTTTCCTTATCTGTGGCAGCTTAATGGTCCCTTTGAATATTTAATGGATCCGTCATGTGTTGCGTATTGCCTGCAAATGCATTCAATCATGTATCTGTATGTGTGTGTGTGTGTGTGTGTGTGTGTGTGTGTGTGTGTTTGTGTGAGGGTGGGGGGGGATGTCTGTGTGCATGAAAGGGAGACAAAGCGCACACATGGCCATAATTCAGCACCAGAAATTAGTGGGGGGCAGTCTGGAAAGACGAATATAAAAAAAAAGAAAGTTGCCTTAATATCATTTATTGCACACAGTTATTGAGTTTTTACACATCACATGAGTAAAAACACACTTGTGTTGTTACACAACACAGCCATAAATCACAGGCTCTGTCAAACACATCTTGTACACGCTGTACTGTTAAGGACATGACAGTAAGTCAGTGATAGAGCCAACTGCATCGACAGAAAAACAAACAAACTGGAGGCTATGGTCAAATGCTTATGGACATCAAGCAGCTTCATACGACAGCGAGAAAGTTGTTTCTCCGTGTGAGAGCGTAGGTCTGCTGCTGTAACCTCCTCTCTTCTGGATTCAGGCTTTTCTTACCAGATGTTGGAACCTGGCTGCGTGTATAAAGTTGGACAGCACCGTTGGGTGATAAGACCTGGCTCAGACCCGCTTCATCCCAAAACTTGTTGAGGTCAGTTCTTCCACACCAAACTAGGAAAAATCATTTCTTCATGGGCCTGGGCTTTGTGCACATGGGGCACTCGTGTTCTCTTTCAAACATTGGAAGCGTGCAATCATGCATGGGGGACATATGCTTTATGTTATTTTTACAGTGTTAGGATGCCGGATATATGTTAAAGTCTCCCTCCACTCAAAAATGTTCTCTTTCCTTCTTGTTCCTTCGTTTGGACGCTTGAGCGCTCGCTGTGCAGGATGATGTACGAGCAGAGCGTGACGCCGGCAGGCTGTTTTCACATCGGTCCGCCGAAAGTCACAAAATTTATCTCCGCTCAATGGAAATCCATTTTTTATGGGCTGCCAAACAAAGGATGATTTGTGACATCACAACCAGTTTGAAGCCAGTTAAGGGTCCAGTATTCGACTTATACAAGTGTGGCGTTGAAAATGGAATCCTCCAGTGCACAAGCACAGAGAATGGACTTGACATCTTGTGTCAAGCATCCATCCATCCATTTTCTATCCCGCTTATTCCCTTTCGGGGTCGCAGGGGTCTGCTGGAGCCTATCCCAGCGCATTTTATGGCGAGAGGCAGGGGGATACACCCCAGATGGTCGCCAGCCAATCGTGGGGCACACACACCATTCACACACCATTCACACACACACTCACACCTATGGGCAATTTAGATTTGCCAATTAACCTGAGCATGTTTTGTATTGTGGGAGGAAGCCGGAGTACCCGGTGAAAACCCACGCAGACACGGGGAGAACATGCAAACTCCACACAGAAAGGTCCCAGACCCAGGCCCAAGGCGGTCTTGAACCTGCGACCTTCTTGCTGTGAGGCAACAGTGCTACCCACTGCTCCACCGTGTCGCCCGTGTGTCAAGCATTTAAAGTGAAATAGATCATTAATGAATCATTAGGGGGCAGGAGATGATATTTTAAGGATTGGAACGTGGTAATTATGAGACAAACACACAGGACATATTATTCCAGGGTATTTTTAAGATGAAAAGTCAATGCTTCCTCCTCTTAACAGGAATTTGTGTGAATGCCTGTTTCAAACACAATCTGAACCGAGGGGCTGTGTAAAGGGCTAGTTTGAGATAATGAGTTTTTTTTTTTTTTTTGTACCTTTTTTTGATTTATAAGATATCAAACATTGGAAAAAGCCTCCACCTGAGCTTAAAACATGCACATGACTGTCATGCTTTCTCCCATGGTGTAAATAAATGGCTATTGAGTAACCATTTAACATTCATTTTAAGTGATTTAGAGGTAGTAAACTGTATTTTAAAGATGCATTGGATGAATTTGCTGGTGTGTGTAGATGTACACACAGATCTGTCCGTAATAACTGTCATTGTGATTGAGATTATGTGCTGCATGTACTTAAGAATGTTTTAGTTTTGGATATGTCCTGGGACTGCAGATGGAAATGCATAAGGGTCACACACACTTATACCTAAGGGCAAATTAGAATCTCCTATTAACCTCAGTATGTTTTTGGATTGTGGGAGGAAACCAGAGAACCCAGAGATAACCCACACAGACAAACTCCACACAGAAAGCTCCCAGACCAAAAACACGACGTTCTTGCTGTGAGGAAACAGTGCTACACACTGCTGCACCGTGTCACCCATTATTTAATAAAATAGAATAATCCTGTAAATCAGGCAGGAATATTCCAGTAGAGCCCCATGGTATAAATATAGAGGTGGAAATGTGCAGCGTTCAGTATTTCCCCGTTAAGACTCGCCTTACAAGGAATTAATTGGCATACCACAAACCATTGAAAACAGCCACAGAACAAAAGCACATAAAAGTATGCGGTTGTGGACAGATCTACATGCCAAACTTTTCTGTCTGTAATTAATTGCCTGTTATTTTCCTTTATTACAGGAATTATTATTATCATTGCGCTGACCTGTGCTGCAATAAAGCTACACTGAAACTATTTTATCCGTTGAATTCCACACTGTGTTGTTAAATATCGTCATGCATTTCTCTCTGAGAGATGCAGATCAACCTACCTGTAAGCGTATCACTCTCTACCCCACAGCACAGCTGCTGACCAGGAGCCTCCATCTCCTCTGGCAGCGAGCCGTGACGGTGGCCAGAGGCTTAGCGGAGATCAAACACGCGCTTTAACCAGAGAAGACAAAGCGAAGCTCAATTAGCCCTGGGTACATAACCATCAGCTGACTGCAGCCGCTGAAGGGATGGGCAGTGTTATGTAAGACGGAACCACAGCGATCACCATAACGCTGCTTCTCTTCTCAGAGATAAAAACAATGTATTGTGAAACTTTCACTCTCATTAATAATGTGATTTTGAAGTGTCAGGCCTTTTACATGATGGGATGATACTAACCGAGGTGCTACCTAATTTGTGCCTGCATTTCACACATGATGCCAGTATTTCTGTGAACTAAGGACTGATCTATGTACAATCTGAGCGACCATTTAACAGTGTGTTTATAGGAACCAACTTAAATCTGATATCATTGCTACAACTCTGCCTTATTTTATAAAAAGGTACAATTTTGTTAATTGGTTAATTTGGTTAATTTAATGAATGTACATTCCATGCATATGGCCCTGTATTAAATATCTAAGCATTACTAGTGTCATATATTTGGTTATGATGTGTACTTTCACTATCATAAAAGTTTTCTAACAATTTTCAAACACAGAGAAATTCACATTTTAATGAAGGATTGTAGTTATCAGACATTTGGATTTTACGGTATCAGAGAAGCCAACTGAGCCAACATTTGCAGCTCGGGTAGCATGCCCAACAGATTGTTAACATGAAACTGCTTTATTCAGTTTGTCAGTTGGTCCATTTGTTTTGCAGAAAGAGAGACCTCTGAATATAATACAGCTTCCGGTAAAAACTTCATGAACAAAGAATACTGAAGGAAAAGACCACAACAAGATCCCAGATGTCATGATGTCATCAACTCGTCTTTCATTGTGGTTCTAATTGAGAGATCCCAAGAGGCATAAAAGTTAAATATTGTGCATTTAAATTAGTATTGGAGCATTACCCTACTATAAATTGGCTTGAAAACTGGTTGCAGGAGCCCTTAGCCCCTTATCACCATAGATACTCAAAAACACTCATTACCAATATATGCACTTTAGGGTTTCTCCTGTAAAGACCAAAGGACCACATTAAAGGCTTATTCAGAGTACTGCATAGCACTTGGTGTTACTATGAGTAAGTGCATGGCTTTCATATGTCAGGCATTCATAAAAAAATGGCCCTGATGTGGAGAAAACGGATACACAGTCCTCATGTTCTGTCTTCCTACAACCAAAAACAAATGGAGTGTTTGGCAGCGGCTCGTATGAGTACTGCTGTTGTGGGCAGTTTCTGTTGGCACAGACACTGGATGTTTTCTGTGTAGACAAGGTTTCCTCCCTCTTGTACAAAACATGTGTTTTCAGGAGTGGAGTTTAACCAGTCATCACACAGGATAAGACACGGTGTGCTCGTGGCTCATCGTTCATTCATTCTGTACGATTCCTACAATACACAAGGTATCCATTCCCCATTAAGATGAATTAACAATAACCACAATGAGGCTGATTTGCTGCATGCTAATGTAGTCTAGTTTTCTATGAAGTGCAAGACATAATCACCATTATGCAGGACACATCCTGTGCTCTGTCACAAACACACCAACACATATTTACTCAAGAAAGAACAGTGGGAAAAAAGGGATAAGTTAAAAGGAAGAACATTGCTGCTGTAGAAGTAGAGGCAATGAAACACTGTGAAATGTAGGAGGATTGGCAAAAGGACGTCTCTGTATGTTGTGATCAAACATTGACTTGGCTGCACTGGAACTAAGTGATGTTGGAGCGACTGGGTGGCTGAGTGTGTCTACAGGACTTTTGGATGTGATCGCACAGCAATGGGTGGATCCTAATAACTTAATGAGTGAACAGAGGATTAATCATCCTCATGTTGGGATTGGGCAGCGGCATCGGATGTGGTGGTGATTTAAAATTTTTCCCCGCTGATCCTTTTGAGTGGAGCGGCTGGGAATTGGTGCTACACATCCATGTCTAGGGTTGGAAAAGGGACAATGCAGTTGAATATTTTACGAATATTATTCATGCGTTATTTCAGAAAAATAGTCTAGACATACTCTACATGCTGGTAAATTTAGAACAAAGTCATTAATAGCCTATGTTTTGTACAATAAAACAGCTTTATGAGGTTGTAAAAAACATCTACAACAGCATTTCACATGATCACAACATGACGATACTGTGTGCATTGATGAAGATAAAACAGATATAAAGTATAAAGTTAGCTGTTTAGGGCATTAGGCTTGGTGCAGAAACAGGAGGTGACGGCAGGCAGCTTGTTTCCACAAAAAGAGAAGAAACACGGCTCCCAGTGTCTCATTTATATGTCGTGTTAGTTGCCAGCTATTCAGTTGGTAATTGTCAATTGAGGAAATAATTTCCTTTCCTTCCCTGGAGAACGGCATGTGGTCAGCTGTTGATGGCCAGTAAATACCTCCTAACTCTAGGCTGCCAGCTTGTTAAACCACAATGTGTTGTTTTCTATTTCCACATGCTTAATACACAAGATGTGTCGGGTGGAGGCGTCTGAGTTGTTTATCACTATTTCTTTGTTTTATTCCTGTGCCCCCCTCCCTCACAGACGATTTCAACCCAACCAAACAACACCTCACAAACATCACCACAGCTTAACAACTCAGCTTCCCACCTTAACTGTAACTACTGCATTTAATGCTCTGAACTGTTTTACTGTCCCGTGTTAATGTTCTGACGTCTGTGTTCTTATGATGTCCTGTGTTGTTATTTTGCACCAATAAAACACAACAGTTAAGTCAACTCTGCTGTTAAATCTTTTGATTTAATCCAAATGAGGAATAAATAATAATAATAAAAAACTTCTGGTTAAAGTCATTTGGAAGCAGAAACAACAATGACCGTGTCACCTAAAATCGAGCTAGCAAAGAGTTGCCTGTTTATCCACTAGACATGAAGCAACAGAAACAACATATGATGCAATGGTTCTGGTGACCTGACAAGTATAATATTTAGGAGTCTTTGGTCCCCACCTTGCTGAAATAATGGACATAGTTACCTGCTTGTTGACTCTCATTTTGAATCTCGAAATTTGTCATCTGGGCCTTTGCCATCTTGTTTTTGTGAGGCCAACATTCACTCTCCTGTGTTTGGACAAGAGTGTGGAGCTGGCAAGGAGCTGCACCTAGCAGACAGCTTGCAGCAGCAAGAAGTCCATTGTAGCAGCCACTTATTATCTATATTATTCTTATTTATGCATGACTTTAGATCCTAATAACATGTAATGTTATCATAGTTATGGCATATTGTTTTAAGGGAGGAGTGCCCGGGGAAGACCCGGGACACCTTGGAGAGACTATGTGTTGGCTGGCCTGGGAACGCCTTGGGTTGATTTTGGAGCGAGCCTCAAATGGTCGTTTGAGGAACTGCAGTTTTTGGCAATTCCATGTTGGCTTCATTCTTCGTGTTTGGTTTCCAACAACATTTCTCCACTATGTTCCGCCAACTAGTAGCAAACTTTGTCTACCTGCCGTGCAGTGCCAAGCAGCTAGACAACAGTGAGCTTCTTCATTTAAAACAGCTGCTGTTGCAGGAGATGATGCTGATGAGACCAATGTGACCAAAACAGTAAAGTTACAGGGCAGAAATAAACAACAATAAATATATATCTGCTCTGTAGACTTGAGGGCAATGCAAGGTTGTTAAAAGTGTATCTGTGTGTTTGTGAATGCAAGCATCTTTTGATGTGTTCTGGGTATGAAAAGTTTCTGCATTGCAAGTTGAATGTAAGGTAAGGCAAGTAACAAAACAGGCTCTTTGTGTCTTTCAAAATGGCCCATATGGCAGCTGCAAAAATAAATTGGAACATGTTCTGTTCCCTAAAAGGGTTAGTAAAACATCAGCTCACTCTAACTACTGTTTGCATCTGTCATTATGAACAGAAATCCCAGGAGGTCACCTGTCAGTTAACCGTAAATATGGGTTGTTTGGGTGTTAGAACAAACAATGAGAACTGTCTCCTCCACACTCAGATGAGAACATCTGATCCATTCAAGCCCTCGTTGCCAAAAGAGGTTCACACAATGCTGATTCAGCCTTTCACCACCAGATAAGTCTCTCTTGAGGTTTTTAATCTTGTGTCTGTGGTGATATTCCCTGCTGGCTGGATGAATCACACTGAGCATGCGCTATGGGCACAGCCTACATACCAGATATCAGACTTCTGCTGGCTACTTCCAAGTAGCACTCTGCTAAATTGAATGCAGATAAATATTTACATTTTATGGCTTCTAGACTCTGGAAGTGTTAAGATAACTGTAAAATGACCTTCACTATGAAATTTAATGATTTATGTCATTGAGGACTTGAAGGAAAGTCCCCACATTAACTTTATAAAAATCATTAAGTCCCCACAACATGAAAAATCCCCATTACAAACACACACATATTCATGTTTCCATTACTTCAAAGGAAATTATATTGACTTAAATTCATTTCCTGAAGCCTCGGATGCAATCCCACCTCACCCCGTTGCAAAGTGACAAAAGGTAGGGGTTCAACATATTCCTCTTTGAAATGGCACGATCCTCCAGGATATGTCTCATTTGCTTTATCCAGGGTCTCAGCCATCTTGTTAATGATTCACAAGGCATTATGGGAAGTTTCTTGTAGAAATCGAAATGAAATATACCCTTGAAAACACATTAATTGGGGGGGCCATATCGCCTGTCACTGCCACTTAGCCTGTCCACTCCATCTCTTGGGATGACCTTGACCTTAACCTGAAACTAAGTTGTCTCCTTAAAGTTGAATGATTTTCATTATGTGGACTTTTATTTTGCTTCCAAAAGGAGCCTTTATGTCCTCAACGTGAGTAATACAAGCAAGCATACTTAAATAACATATGTGACATCTAATGTGGGGGTAAATCAATAGCATATGTGTCTTCGACTAATGACTACCAATCACAATCTAGAAGTGAACACACACACACACACACACACACACACACACACACACACACACACACACACACAGACACATATGCACATGGACAAACACTCAGGCCAGGAGAATAATCCCCAAAGGAGCATTGATGTCTTAGCAGAGATAATTTAAATTCCTTGTTTTTTTGTTCTCTGAACAAAGTGTCCCTGAGAGGCTGGAAGACATCAAAAGTAGTTACAGTAAATACTTACACACATTCTGCAGGAGTTAAGTCTGTTGGTAGACTTTGTAGATGAGGTCTGAAGGGTGACGTTATATTTTTATATTTATACTGTACATACCTGTTGCTTTACTGAACACTGCGTTGTGCCTCTGGGCGGAATAATTACTGACGACTGCATCTGGAGGAGCGAGTGAATGCATTCGCTGACACCAACACCCACGGAGCTGAGTCTCATTAGCTTTTCCTGTCTCGTTCTTTAAATCAACAGACAGCTGTTGTGTAGACTGTGGGATATGATGACGTTGGGGCTTTACTCATCCCCCTGTTCTTCACGCGTCCTGTGCCTCACCGGTCTGCGTCTGGGTGTCCTCTTTAGACAGCCACGCAAACCGCCGAACCCTCTTCAGTCGACTCGCAGCTTTAAACACTCGTTAAAGTCAGGAGCTTGCCGACATGGTGGTTGATTCCTCAGTAACAGTGAAGTTCAGCCGTCTGCAGGCAGAGCGGGGGCAGGTGAAATCTCTTAATCTAAACTGACATTTGAGAACTTGATCTGGCTTGTTGTCTGGATGAATTCTGGTCTGAAGTGATCACTCCACAACAAGCCAACATTAGTGTTGCATTTTAAGTCTCATATTGGTTTTGATCTTGTTTGGAAGGGTTACACAGAATAAACACAAGTGTGGTTATTCAGCTTTCTGGAAATAATCAGCATTAAAGGTTTATTCCTACTACTTTTCTTAGATCTTTATATAACTTAAATTAAGAATGAGATGTTTCGACGGTAAAGCGCAACCACTGAAGAAAATCTTATGTATGTAGATCACAAAAAATAAACTCTGAATGAAGTAAAGGAAAAATGCAACTGTTCTCCACACAAGAAACAGACATTAGACAGATTACTTCCAAAAGTTCTGCTGCTATGTGGAAAAAAAGCAGTTCTGCACAGAGAAATTATGCAAATCATCATAATGAACGTCATATTTTCTATATAAAATGTTCTTTATATGTAATTCCTATGTACCACCAACATCTTGATTAAGCACTATAATTTAATTATATACTTTTATGGATTAAAATAAATTTATATTGTAATTTAATTACATAACTCTATTTAAACTCCAATAGTGATAATAACTTGGTTCTATATGTTTTTGGTTCCATTTTTAGGCTGTCCTAGTGGTAATATTAAGGGTACAGTGTGTGGTTTCTGGTGACATCTTGTGAGGTCACAGTTTCCAAACATCTCTATAACCTCTGTTCTGGCCTCCTGTAGAAACATGGTGGTGCAACACAGGGAACTACCGCCCCCATGTAGGTAAAAACAGCTCAGTCTAGACTAATCAGAATAAAAAAAAAATCTACTTTTGATTTATCCATCCATCCATTTTCTATCCCGCTTATTCCTTTTCAGGGTCGCAGGGGTCTGCTGGAGCCTATCCCAGCGCATTTTATGGCGAGAGGCAGGGGATACACCCCAGATGGTCGCCAGCCAATCGTGGGGCACACACACCATTCACACACCATTCACACACACACTCACACCTATGGGCAATTTAGAGTTTGCCAATTAACCTGAGCATGTTTTGTATTGTGGGAGGAAGCCGGAGTACCCGGTGAAAACCCACGCAGACACGGGGAGAACATGCAAACTCCACACAGAAAGGTCCCAGACCCAGGCCCCAAGGCGGTCTTGAACCTGCGACCTTCTTGCTGTGAGGCAACAGTGCTACCCACTGCTCCACCGTGTCGCCCTTACTTTTGATTTAATTATATACAAATTAAAACATACTTATATGGATATTGTGTTCTATTGCCAAGTATGTTCTGCTAGATGCTGCTAAATTTCTCTAAATTTTATGTTCTATTTATAAGGTTTATAAGATGTCAGTTGTTGAGGTCTGTGAAACATTGCGCCACTGCTGAAGAGAAGTTGCATGGGGCAAAAAAAACACGACAGATTGTAAACAAGAGGTTAGTGAAACTTTTACTCAAACTGATCATTGTGAATCGTGAAGTGGTTTGGCTAAACTGTTTCCTTCCAACATCCCAGCAATTACGTTGGTGCTACAATGTTATCATAACTGATATAAATGGTGGCCAAAACTGGACAAATAGGACGCGAGTTGTAATAAACTGGAATTATCTTTTGACATCCAGCCACTGTCTGCCGTCCCACTCGCGGCTGTGTTACCTCACTCCTTGTCTGGCCCAACAGATGTAGAATGTTGCCATCGGTTGACTATTTAGAGAGAAATTCTTGTAACTGTGTGTTGCTATATAAAACAATAAGAGCAACAACATCTGAGCTTAGAACCTACAAAAAAAAAAAAAAAGTTTTGTCTTTTTTTTATCCCCATAGCAGAAATGATATTGTGGTGCATCTCGTAGGGGTGTATAGATCCCCATATATCGATAGTATTCTACTGATACTATGTGACATATTTGACTCCATCCAATTGATTCCAGCTCCGAAAGGATTTGTACAAGTTACAGTTTATTTCTTCTACATGAAACCAATTTCATCAAAATGCGTTCATCAAAACCTTGAACGCATCACTTGCTCGTCCATTCACTGCTGCTGGGTGCACTCAATCAATGTTGAACTCGCCAACTCCTGACATTGCAAAATGATTACTGATGATGGTTTAATGCAAGAAGGAGCATTGTGCTGAGCTATTTCACTCACTGAAGACAGCTCACGCGTTTTTGTTGGACAAAAATCCGCAGGAGAAGAATAATGTTTGAGCTGTAGTTCAGTTATTTATTCATGAGGTGTGGTGTAAAGGTGTGAACATTTTAAAATGTTAGTTTTCTTCAAATAATTGTTGGCACGTTCATATTTACACTCTGAGCTGTTAAAACAAATTTGTGTGCTTGTGTGTGCTTTGTGATACTCCCTCAACCCCTGTTGGTTTCTGGCTATCAGGACTTGGCTTCATTTACCACTTATAGATTTGATTTATCCATGCAGTCACAACCATTCACTTTAATGTATCCTGCATGTCACTGAAGTGCACTTTCACATCTTCACATATGGCAGATAATGATCAGAAACCAGTATAAAGTGTTTAGAAGCCCTGATCTAGGACCTAGATTGCTATCTCCTGAAAGGTTACAGGAAGCCTGTTGAAAACAGAACTCATTCTTCTAAGGGACTTTGCAGGCCTGGAAAAAAACTGTCAGGCAGGTATAAAGGAAGGAAAGGTGAGGTGACCTTTAAAAACAAGTTTCCCAGCGCAAAGATGTTACAGTCATACACATTTTCACTGAGAGCAGCTCAACAAACTTTAGCATTTTATGCCAACAGGAAAGAATACAATATGTGTGACGCAGGACATCAAACAGACAAATATAGATCAAAATGTTTTTCCTGTTTTCCTTCCTGGAGATCTTTCTGGAGATCCTCCTTCGCCGCTGTTTTCAATTTTATTCTAATTGTTTCCAGCTGTGGGAGAATAGTGTACATCAACAGCGGGGCCGAACTGGACCGTGTTAGCTACACATACAGTCTGGTTTGAGTAAACTCAATTTTGTCATTTTTCCTGTGAGAACACAAACTCCAGACCCGCTTATGTAAGAAAGAACCGGGACAAATCAAAGATGGAGTGGGGTTTCTTCCTTGTTTACCAGCTACAGTGGTGCTGAGTGGCAGCATGCTCAATGCTGCCACCTCTGGACAAAAGCTGTAATGGGAAAAGATGATACAACCTGGAAAACAGGAACCTACAAATCTTCAACCCTGTTGTCAAATCCACTCTGCTATACGGGTCAGAAACATCAGCATCATCTCAAACGCCAACCCATGAGAACTCACCAAGCAGGAACCCAGAGAAATCCAAATCGGGAGGAGCAAATGGAGCTGCATAGGTCACACACTGGGAAGGAATAACAAATCCATTACCACACATGTTCTAACATGGAACCCACAGGACAGGGGGAGGAGAGGAACCACAGAACAGGAGATGAAGGCAAACGTGATGTCATGGCAACAACTGGAACGGAAGGTACAAGACCAAACAGGATGGAGTTTCATTAAAGGGAACTTAAAGTCCAAAGTGTGTATGCGATCCTGCGTGGATAGTTGTCAACATGGTAAAATAAGTGGATACAGTTGCAGCTGTTGAACCTATGAATCAATATACATTTGATTTCTTTTCCTTTACAAATATTTACATTTTCAGGCTTGGTTGAAAACACACAGCTATCCTGTGTCAAATAATTTCCTGCCCCTCTGCCAGCCTGAATTACTACTGCAGACTGTAGAAGGGTTTTTTTTACCAGTAGAGTGGAGCAGCAACGTACATAGCATACTTTTCTCTTCCATGTAGAATCTAATCCACGTTCAGACTGAGCTCCTGGGTGACTCCATGTCACACCCCCCCTCTTTGTTGCTACTTGCCCCTTTTCCCACTTGCCCTTTCACCTCTGTTCTCCTTCTATCTTTCCCTCCTCTCTGTCATTCCTCTCCTCACATCTCTGTTTATGCCTGTTGTTAGGTCTGTCGCCATGGCGACCAATCTGGGCCCTCAGACCAACGTCTGGGCTCGCTGGAGAGGAAGAGTGGAAACGAAGTGGAGGGAGAGAAAGAGAGCGGTAGAGAGAGAGAGAGAGAGGGGATGCCAAAGAGAAGGAGAGAAAGAGAAACCAGATCCAAAACACTCTCCAGACATGGCAGTGAAAAATACATCTGTCTGGGAAAATGAGTCCAGTTCTCCAGCTTTAATTATCTTTTAAGACGCACACGGGGGAATAGGAGTCCAAAATGTTGGAAGAAGGAGAGAGGCCAGGAGATTCATGCTGCACATTCCTCCTCCTCCTCCTTCTTCTCCTTCTTCTTCTCCTGCGGACATACAAGAATACAGAAGAGAAATGTCCGAAAGTAAAGAGAAAGCCTTAATAGAGATGCAGGGAGGGACAGGGCAAATGTAAGAGCGTGTGAACAACATCCACAGAGTAACATAAAAAAGGGGGTGGTGGTGGTGGGGGGGGGGGTTTCATTTCAATATCATCCTCCAGGAGATGAGACGAGCCTTAAATGAACCTGCTGTGCGGAGCAGCATCTGTTTGCCAGAGAGCAACCGAGGCCTCCACCCTAGACCAGACCAACACTGAGATCATTGTTGTTCCACAGCGCTCGCTGGGCTGCAGCAGCGGGGATCCGCTGTGGTAGGTCCTCGCTAGGAGTCAACTGGACTTTCCAATATGATCTCTGCTATATGAGATAATACCGCGAGGAGGAAGAAACAAGTGAGATAGACGACTAATTGCAACTTCCAAAAAACATTTCAGTGCAAAGTGTAATTATTCTGACATGACAGCCAGAATTTGTATCTATAGGCCTCCAAAAACCAATGAGCATAAAAGTAAAGACAGATTGCAGATGGCACTGTGGCTCTTTTAGTCAGTTAAAAATCTGAAATGTCATCATATTGGTCAGGCCCTCATCAAAAGCTAAGTGAATTTCAATTCAACAATAAAAATGAATAAAAAGTAACTTTGGAAACTGAATAGTATGACATATTTAAAATAATAATAATAATAAGTGGCATTAAAGATAGTCAAATGGACAAATGATACAATAATAATTACTGTTTTACTGCAAAGTCGTATTTCATCTGTGTCTGTGGAATCACACACTGGAGCTCCTGGTTAGTAAAACGGTGTCCTCCTGCCAACAATATCCCTCACAAGTAGATTAGCCCATTTTTATTGCTGTTAATAAGAAAGAATTATGTGTTCTGCATTCTGTAAAATTAATCCACTCAATTCATCTATATAGTTCAATTATAGAAATGAATATAGAACAGCAGCAAAACGGTGAAGTATGGAAAACACGCAGGCGGCAAACCCACATTCATAAAAAGGTAAGTGATGGTTACAACATTAGGTGCTGTACTGTTAATGTTACTTTCAGCTGTTGGCTTTATCTCCATTTTCTATTAAAAGGATCAGTGATCAACAAGTGAGTGAATGATGGCCAGTATGTACAGTATGTATTTCTTCAAGATCATGTGATTGTGCTTGTCTCTACCAAAGAGATGATGAAATGATATATAATATATTGATAATGATTATCCGTTCTCTTTGCCTAGTGTTTTTAGTGACTGTAGGAACACTAAACAGGAGAAGTGAGTGTGCAATGAAAACAGACGCAACGCTACTTAATGACATCATCAACCACTTTTTCTTTAATTGTCGTAATTAAGGCTCCGAGCTGCAGACATTTTTTTATGTCGTGTATTTAAGTGTTGCTTAACTAGTTAGTCCTGGCTAGTTTATAACAGTCGATTCTATTCCTGTTTTCTGTCTTTCATTACACTGGTGGAATTATGTAGCTGTAACACTCCTCCAGCGCCCGTCACGAACGCACCCACAAACACACACACACACACACACACACACACACATGCTCTACATTGCATGAGAGATTGTTATGTTATTTTTATATTGGTGTTCCGATGACTCACCAATGATTTGCTGTCGGATATTCAATAACTCAGCATTTCAAACATTGTCATGTCACAGGCATCTGAAGTTACAGCAAGTGTCGATATGAATTAAATTCTCACTCTTTGTTTTCTCGTCTCATCCCATCTGCACACCTCTTGCTCTCCGTTCCTCCAGCCTTCTGCTTCAGAAACAAGGTCCAGCCTCCTCCTTTGATTTCATCCCATCCAGGACATTCTCTCATCCTGGCATAATTAGAAACATCCCATCATGTAAAGGTTGGCCCCAAATATTTCCCACGCTACGTTTCATGCCTCTTACTCACCTACTAAGAAACCAAGGCAGCAGATGTACATTACATTGTGTAAAAAATGCTTCTCAACAGAAGAGGGCCTGTATTATGAGGGAAAATGTGTTAATAAGAAGAAATAATAATGCATTTTTTGTATATCACTTCTCAGAAACAACTTTACAAAAACAGCAAAAACAAAAAAAAAATATTTAAAATGCATGGTAGAAAATCATAAAACAGACACAAAATCTATAATGACAATTACAAAATCCATCCATCCATCCATTGTCTATCCCGCTTATTCCCTTTCGGGGTCGCAGGGGTCTGCTGGAGCCTATCCCAGCGCGTTAAGGCGAGAGGCAGGGGGATACACCCCAGATGGTCGCCAGCCAATCGTGGGGCACACACACCATTCACACACCATTCACTCTCACACTCACACCTATGGGCAATTTAGAGTTTACCAATTAACCTGAGCATGTTTTTTGTATTGTGGGAGGAAACCGGAGTACCCGGTGAAAACCCACGCAGACACGGGGAGAACATGCAAACTCCACACAGAAAGGCCCCAGACCCAGGCCCAAGGAGGTCTTGAACCTGCGACCTTCTTGCTGTGAGGCAACAGTGCTACCCACCGCACCACCGTGTCGCACAATTACAAAATTACAAAGGAAAATATAAAGCAATGATAGGCCAGTAGATAAAAAAGATGATGTTGTAGTAGTTGTGTATTTTGTTCTAATAAAATAATAGGTTACATTTTGTGTCCTGTTATAAGCTATGATAAAACACACTATAAAGTAGTATAACTAGCATATAAAAGTAGCGAAGTAAATACTTCAAGTTTTGTATAAGGTGTAAAGTTAGGGCCCTGAAAAGTACTTTACTTTCCAGCAGCTTAAAGGCAGATACATTGTTAAATGACTGTTACAGCAGAAACAACAATGAAAGGGGAAAAGAATGAAGAGTGAAAAAGGAGATAAAAACATGTGGAGAACACACTTTCATGGCTTTTATAGCCTTAGCTGGGTTTCCCCTAACCTATCAAAGCGTTAAATTATCTTCGCCCTATCTGATAACACTTCAAGTATGTGTTTGCGAAACAAGGCTGCGTTTGTTATCTCTGACTATGACTCACGGGCCTGTAGCTTTATGGCGGGTGTCTACAGCTTTTGGGAGTTTCTGCAGACTCAAATGAAACCTGGGCCCTGACCAGCTGTGGATCCTGCAACAAGACGGTTATATAACTGCAGCAGTGTTGACAAAGAGGTGTTTGATGTGCTCCTCGCAGGTCGAACATTTTCTGGGTCCCATAACTCAGGGAGAACAGGAAGAGGAGGAAGAGAAAAGGGACTGTTTGTACAAGTGATTCTCCACGTGTTGCTTTTAAACTATAGATTATACAGAACCTGTCAGAAAGAGCAGTATAGATGCTTTAAGTATAGGGATGTGCAAAAAATATTAGCATCTTACAGCATGCATTGACAAACACAGCGGTGTGTTGGCCTCCACCCAGAAAGGTGAACCTGTGACCTTCTCGCTGTGAGGCCCCAGCGGTGCCCACTGCGCCGCCGTGCCGCCCTGGCAGCATATAATCAGAATAAATTGCACATGCACTGGAAAGATCATAAAGCTCCCCCCTCAAAGGAAAATCATGACTGACTACAATTTATTGCACCTACAGCTATAGCGCTGGTGAGGATTTTCCAGAAAAACGTGCTGCGAGGCTACATTTAAACCCAGTAATATTTACCTGCCAGTGCAAATATACAATTTTATTTTTACCTGGAAGCACATTTCCATTAAAGCGTCAGTAATGACGGTAAAACACACCCTTGAGTGTAATATTGCAATTACAGTAACCATTAAAGTTAAAGGTATAGTCGGGTTGTCTTCATATTTTGGGGAAACTCACGCTCTCATCTGGGGCTGGATGACAATCAGACACATTGTATGCTATAAAAATATGTCTATATACCAGGTATACCATTGATCCCGCGCTATTTTACAATTGAGCCGATGCCCCTCAAAAGGTCTGTGAGGGTCCCTGCCGAGCCGGTTGAAAGATGGTGCAGATTGCTGCTGTGGTTCCAATCTGCTGATAATGTACAGTAGTGAGTGGAATGCTGCAGGGAACAAAGCTCTCACTGTGTGGCAGGGACATATCTGCTCTATCTGCCTCTGTGGTTTAGAAATATTCTCCGTCTGTCGTCCATAAAGCCCGAGCAGTCTTACAGAATGGAATAAAGTAGCACAAGTGAGCGCACGCACGCACACACACAACGCGTACACACTGCAGTTCCATTAAACGCACACTCTGTTGCGAAGAAATCCCGGCTCATCTTTTCTACATTCACAGAGCGTCCTTCTTTTGGCGGATCTTTTCATCGGTTGAAATGCCATAGTGTGTGAGCCGTGGGGGTCGCGTGGCCGGGGAGGGCAGGGGTGAGTGTGAGCGGGGTCAAAGGTCAACAGAGTCAGAAGAAGGAGCCGATTGTGCCGAGGGACAGCGGTCACGAACATCAAGAATGAGTGAGTGGGCGGTGAGGCACAGAGGTCGGCGGCGAGATGAGCACGGTCAGCCCGGCTTGGTGCTGTCACATTGTTCCTTACACACACACTCACTCACTCACTCACTTACTCCAACGTTCCTCACATTTTTTTTTTCCAATTATGAAAAAGGAACACGCTGACAACATCAAAGCGGAGAAGAGACAGCGAGCTCCTACGGCGAATCAAACTGCCATCTCGCTGTTTTCACCGCTTTCATGTTTAGTCCCTCTCCTTCTCCCACTCTGAAACGACTTCAAAACAATCCAAAACACCTAGAAATGCGTTACGCGGCTTATATGACACAACAGCTATGCTTTGTGTTTTAGAAACGTGCATCCAGGACACAAAGCAGGAACATATGTAGATGCATGGACATGCAGCTGGAGCTGGATACAGTCTGGGAATAGAATTCAAAAAGTTCCAAACTATTATTTGGGCAATGATAAAAGCAAAATAAACGGAGAAAAAAAAAGCATGAAGTTATTTTATGAGGTTTTCATTTTGCAGATTTCACTCACACATCAACATCACCACCTACAGGCAGATGTTCATCAGCACATCTGGAAATAGGCCCAAAGTCTTTCTATCAAAGTGTGCACTGTAGTAACGGCTGATACAGGTTTTTTTTTACATTATGCAGAGTTTATTAATACGTGTCTGTCAAACTGTGACTTAGAAACGCTACTGACAATTAAAGATTACAAAGACAAAGAAAAAAAAAAAACTTTCAGTGAATCTGCACAAGGTTTCACACACAGCAACCGGTAGACACTGGGGATTTTACTTATCATGCTGTAATTGTGATTTTGATGCAGAAAATCTCACAAATGACTCCATAAAAGCAAAACATTTCAGAAACATCCTGGCAGAACTGTGTTTCACCAGCAGCTGCTGAGGGTCCTTCTATTCTTTTTGTGCATTGCATTGTGGGACGGCAGCCAGAGATGGAAAGTAAAATGCAATGTAACATTGCACATAAAGGTGCAGTATACAGATTGTGGTGAGGCTGCAAATCGCAAACAACTGAGTAGGAGAACCTGCAGCGGCCGTTCCCAGAGCTGTTGTTTGGATTGTCCTTTTAGGGCGCTGCAGATATAACAGGCTGCACAGAGGGAGAGCCAATAAAAACAGCTCAATCAGAGCTGCATTATAAACTCATTCTAAAGTAATCATGTGTTATGTTACATTTCTGCCAAGTCTGTTCTGCTAGATGCTGCTAAATGTCACACACTTTATACCTCACACTACTTATGCAACTAATAATTTACTTGGCAGAAGATTAGGATTTTTTAAATGATATATATTATTAAATATCACTACAGTATGTCTGCCTTGACTGGCAAAAACATAAAATACTGTTGACACCAGTGATATAGTGATATGATAAAACACTAAAAGGGGTCATTTGTCCTTAAGTAGACTGTTGACAACAGCTCTGCACTTTTACTCAAACATTAGGACTTTCCTTCTTCCAGCACTGACAGTTCACATCAGCAGCAGCTGAATAATAACTGGCCCTTTTCACTGAAGAAACATTGACATGAGTTGTAGTTAGCTGCTTCAGTTTCAGGCTCGTTGAGTAAAATAAAGAAGAAAGGTGTCGTCATTAAAGCCATTAGTTATAGCTGAGTAAAATGAGGTGTATTTGAGTACAGCTTGAGGCAGTGAAAGTCCAGCCCTGCTCAGTGGATCGTGTGTCCAAACAGGATATTATAGCAGAAAGAACCCTTTTTTTCTTTTTCTTTTTTTTTTCTCAGCCAGTTCTCGGTCACACTGCATCGGCTTGCTTTTTGGCCAACCTGACCTCCAGTCGTACCTGCCAGGCTTGTGAAACGCACGCCACAGGCGGGAACAGAGGAAGGGGGAAAAGAAAAATGACAGAGAGCCCCATTGAACACAAGAGGGCACCACGGACCTTCTGCAGGAACCAGTGCAGCAGCAGGCCAGGTCTGTGGGAGAAGCCAAGGCTTTATGGCACCGTAATTACCTGAATTTAACCTGTCGTTTCTCCTGTCAATCACACGGTCCGGTTCAAGCTGAACATGGAAAGGATCTCTGAGGGAAACTCAGGCTGCAGCTAGAAATGAGTAATGAGGACTAGAAGATAAAAAGCAAGATTATTATTACTACTGTTAACCTGTAACCACAATATGGATCTTTATGCTGTTCACACTCACCACTCACACTTACAGACATTCATGTTCTTCATCTGTATGTGAAACATCATCATTATTAGGGCATTCATATAAGTGCATGAACAAAGCTGAGATGTAGAACCTCTAAATATACACTAATGATGAATATTTTCTGCTTGTGTGGAGATATGTGAGTACATATGAAATCTATCTATCTACATCTATCTATGTACTACGCCTGCATACATGCTCAATATGTTCACGTCATGGATGACTTCACAATAATAATGAAAGCCATTCAGTCCTTAATGGAGCTCAGTAAACATCTGGCAGTTCTTGGCAACAGCATTTACTTCAAAAGGAATAAAATCCAACCTTTGTCAGGACTGAAATACACAGAAGTGAATGCATAGCATCATGTGTGATCCTCATAATAAAGAACTTCGCCTTCTTTGATGCAAATTCGGTTAGAAATTTGCAGAATCCTGCAGCTTGGGAAAAAAAAGATTGATAGTGTCTGCATAATTTACCCTTTAAAAGTTGCAGAGATGCGGTGTGTGTGAGTTTTGTTTGCAGACAGTGTGGGTCGTTTTTTTTTTTTTTTATTTCCCTGCTGTGTCTCCAGTTCTTTCGGAGGTTCAGGAGAAAACGTTATTATGTAGGCTAGAGGGGGACGACTCGTCTCGGATTTCACTCCTTGTGACCGCGTTCCTTCCTTTTTAAACGCTGCTGCTGCTGCAGCGGCGGCGCTCCTTGCAGCGAAGGGCACAAAAAAACAAATTAAAAAACGCGTGGAAGCGGCGCGTGACCCCGGGGAGGGAGGCTGCGGGGCGCTCACCTGGCGGACAGGTGACCTCCGCATCACTGCGTGCGGGCACTGCGGGAACTTTTTGTTTGCTGTTTTTTTTTTTTCATACTAAAGTTGCGCGCAAGTTTTCAGGACCACCGGCTGTCCAGTGTGCGTGTGTGTGCGTGTGTGTGCGTGTGCGTGCGTGAATCCATCAACCGATAAATGACTCTTGTAAAGAGGCTGCAGTGGAATGCACTCGACCAGGGATATGAACCATGGTAAGACTCTTTTCCTGCTCTTTTTTTTTTGTCTGAAAAGTGCTGAACAGGCAAATCCTGGACCTGTAGACGCTGTTCATGTGATGTATTTCTACATGTTTTTATACCTCTAAATAGATAAAACACACAGAGACAGCATAACTTCTCCCTGTCATTCATGCATGGATGCTGCTGTTGTTTATTATAGCAGGATAACTGTTCATGAGCAGACAATAATCATTCAGTCCTGATACAACTGTGTTATCCCCCTAAAGCCACAGCTTATGATCCAGCGTATTCACAACTGTCCACAGCATCAGTCACCACCGTGTCCTGCTACTGGGAGCAGAATTTACCAAACTGTTTATATTGTGGGGAAAGGATTGGACATGCAGGCGAATTGTTTAATTTTCACTTACTGACTCATATTGAATTTCTTTGCATTTTGATCCCGGGGTCAGAAATAAAAAAAACAAAATCAGGAAACTTGATTTTGAAACCCTTTGACTAGATTCTGATGTTTTTGCAGACCAAATCCACTATTGAATTAATAAAGAACACAATCGAAGGGAAAGGTTAGAATGACAGAGCAGCCTTCCAGCTCACGAATCAGGGGTTGCCTGATATTTGCATTCTGCCGGCTTGTTTGTAAAGGGCTGAAATTTGAACGTAGCCCGGTTAACAAGTGAAAGCGGTGTTTTCCTTTCCTATCTACCGAGGGGTAATCATCCCCTATAGTCTCACATTTCAAATTGGTTCCATATGCAGACCGGCTCGTGGTATGAACTGCCACATGGAAACCTAGAGGGGGAAACTCTCTGCCCGTTCTACTCTCCTCATCTGTGCGCTTTCCTGAACGGAATGGAATGTAAATCATGTGACAAAGTTGATTTAGGTCGTCGTTGTAGGAATCGGCTAAGGTAGCAGACAAACCAGATGTTTTGGGCGTTAAAGTGCTTTTTTTCCGCCCTTGCAGGTTTTTCTAACACGTGGAAGGGAAAAAGAGAAAAAAAAAGTCATAGTCCAGTCCCCTTCAGGGCCGGGGCCCACGTTGGAATTCAGCACCGGGCACACAAAAACCCTCCAGACCTGCGATATAGTCCGCCTTTGTGCGTTAAACACCAGGGACTGCCCTGCTGCAGATCATTGTGTTCTCAGCTGTGCTTTCCTGTTCCTTTGCTCCACGTCAATATGTGTGTGTGTGTGTGTGTGTGAGTGTGTGAGAGAGAGAGAGGAAGAGCAAAAGAAAAATACAGAGTAGACAAGTCGAAACTTATTGGAGTGATTGAGTCTGTATCAGGTGAGCGTGGCCACATGCGCTCCTTTAAATGTTGGAAATGGGAGAGGGTTAGTGTGTGTGTGTGTGGTTTGGAGCCACGGGCTGACTCGACTGTCTAACTGTTTTCTCTTTCCCTATCTCTCTCTCTCTCACTCACACACACACATACACATACATGCATGCACACACACACTTGTCTGAGTCAGGCAGCATCTGGACCCAGGATTCAGAGTCGCTCTGAAATCAGTTGAGAATTTGATTATTAAACTCTTAGAGTCACTTCATTATACTGAGTACAGCTTAACAACCACTACTTCTACACACACACACACACACACACACACACACACACACACACACACACTTAAGGCACTCATTCTGCCATGAATTATGGATATTATATATATTTACAAAAGCAATGATACTTGCATTAGTCCTAGTTAAATAAGCACATTTAAACAACAGGAAATGTCACTCTCATTACCAACCCTGGCTCTCTGGCTGTAATTAACAATTGGGCCTGAAGGCAGCACACACCGGTGCAGGACGACCTTCCCGCGTGCGGCAGACCTCCCACACCCCCACTTACACCCCGGGCACATTCATGTATGGATCCGCCCCATCACGCTGCCACGCGCAGCCATCCAGGCTGAGCAGCCCCCCCCACGCTGCATTATGAATGACCCATGAAATCTCTGTCACCTGTGAGCGTGCAGACGGCTGCCAAGTGACCGGGGGGGAAAAGCCAAACCCGACGCACGTCGGAGCCGTGCCCCTCGTATTAGTCCGTTAACGCTTTGGCTGGCGAGTATCCCCAGAATTTCAATGTAGGCAGTTACTGTTTTTTTTGCGATCTGGTGAAACCTGCTCCGCAGGACTTCATCTGCTTTGGGGGAAATCAGAACACACACACACACACACACACACACACACACACACACACACACACACACACACACACACACACACACACACACACAGTAAATCGGTGCATTTAGGTCTAAAAGGGCTTTTTTCAGAATAGACATCTTGACTTGTCATAGCAGGGGAAAAAAGTAACTAATGACTCGGACGATGGCTGCGACTCCAGTAATTTTTCCCAGTGAGTCATGATAGTGAGCGAGAATATACAGTACCTGAGGCCCCCGGAGCTGTCCGATCTAAATGGATTGCTGTCATTATAATTAATGCTGTAATTACACCTGCGCTTTCCCTGCAATGAAATGCCAACATATCTGCTGTGAGTCACATCCATACTGTGACATTTGCCTTGTCAAACGCCTCGCTGCATCTATCATTACGACCTCATTTCCACCCGCTATTAACCTCTGATCGGTGTCTGGATATCTCATCTGAATAATCTGAATAAGTGAAAGCAGCTTCAAGTCAAGGTGTAAATATGTGCAGAATGGATTGTGACCAGACCACATGTTTGCAGTTATTGACCATATAATAACTTCAATAAGGTTTGAGTGTAATCTGTTACAGTGTTGTAAGGTCAACTACTGTAAGCTGCCATGTGAAACAACTGCAAGGTCACTAAGGAGGAATAAGTAAATGCCATCCACTTTCTACTACTGGAGTACATCGGTCTGGTGTTGGATGGGGGTTGGAGAATAAGCGAGAGAAAGGTTCTGTCATGACTGGACTTGAACCTCGACCCAAAGGCACAACTAGGAAGGCAAAGTATGAACAGGCAAGCTCTTAATGACAACGAAGCAAGGAAAAATCCTAGAACTAAAAATCACTCTTACGAGGAAAAAGGAAAAGGACAAAGTATTGAAGAAACACTTAATACATGCATAGAATTAACAAGATAAGACAAAATGGCACAGGACAAGTGTACCTGAAACCAGAGAAAGATGTCAAAGACAAGAAACAAACAGAACGTAACATGACTTTTGGATGCAATCACTGGCTGTGATTGCTTTATTTCTTTATAAGTAACATTAGAAAAAGTGTCATTACAAGTGGCCGTGACTGTATTTGAGTCTGGGGCTTCCATTAATGCATTTTGAAGTTTTGCATTAGAAAAGTTTAACAGAGTTGCACAACAGGGAGATTGAATTGACTGATTTATGATATAGGGAAAGTTCTGCGTATATGACCATCTGCCTGAGCTTTTACTGGTGATCCCATAAAATGAGTTTCTCTGTCTCCAACTGACAGAAAGAAACAGGCTCAACTCTATAGCTAGGATGAAAGAACAGTTAGGATTTACCCAGTTGAGGGAAATCCCAGAAGATCTCTCTGCTTTTCTTCTCATAGATGATGTCGATGACCCTTTTGTTTCTGGTCTCTCAGCCTCTACCTATGTAGAACATAATGTAGCCTGCATGTTCCAAACTACACTTTGCATGATTGGATCTAGTTTAAAGATAGAAACATCATTTTCTTGTTTCCAAATGACCCTTAAAATGTTTGGAACATAACCCGTGTTCTCACCATGTCTATACCAACAAATAATCAGAAGAAGCACGAACGGTTAATCAGTAAAAGGAGTTATAATGTAATTAAAGGCTCATTTAACCAATTTAAATTGATAATTAATGTTATCAAGGCAGGAAGAACACTGCCCACACCCAATGATGAATGACTTTGACCCTGTGGAAGTATCTTTAAATGTTTGACATGTTTACAATATATGGAAGCAAATACCTTGGAAACGGAATGACTAAAAGATGCCTATGGAGCACATTTACAAAAGCCGACAGAAGATGCAAATGCACATGCCTCGTTGCAGCCCATGTTTATGTGAACGAGTTTTTGCCGTCTGAGGCTCGGCGGTTATGGCTTTGTATAGTAATGCAGCCAGGCTGGAACAATAGGACGCGTCTCAGCGCGGCGAAAGTTAACTTACGAGACGCTTCGCCTCCCACTCAACGTGCCGCCAGAGCAGCTCGGCGAGGGGACCCTCCCCCATGGTGCGGAGGTGGCTGGCGAAGCGCTGAACTGCTCATAATGTGCAGGGTTTTTTTTTATCTTTTTTTACGAGTAAACGGAGCGGTGGGCGGCGAGAGAGGGAAAGAGGTGAGAGGAAGGTAGGGATGGGGCGTAAACAGAATGACACATCAAGGATGGAACCAAGCGGCGTTTAGAGACAGCAGAGGTCTTTATAGTGGACGTGTTATAACAGCTCGGTGCTAAAAACCATTTAGTTCATGATGCCTGATGGGTTTCAGCCAACTGCGAGTCCCTCAGAGCATTTGGAGAGAGAGAGGGAGGCTTGTAAAACCACACTGCTGAGCAAGAATGTCACTCTTTCTTTCTTTTTCTGTCTGTTACTCTTCCTCTCAGGCACAGAAATACCAGCACTCTGTTTGTGTGTGTGTGTGTGTGTGTGTGTGTGTGTGTGTGCAGCTTGTTTGTTTGAAATGAAACAACCAGGTTGGCTGCTGTGTTGTTAAAAAAAAAAAAAAGACATCTGTAAGGGTTTGTGTCTGCAGATGACTGTGTGGCAGTGAAATCCCTGCAAAGTCAAAGGAGGACAGAGTTAAAGTAATAGGAAGCACAGCCAAGGAGCAGAGGAAATTGTGAAGAAAGAAAAAAAAATGAAGTGATGCAGGGGAAAATGAGGGGAGAAGTCTTGAAGGGAAGAACCAGAGAAGGAGGTCGATGGTCGCCGGGTAAACAACAGCAATCTCTGAATGAATATGGATTCATGTCCTATTCATTTTGCATTTTAAAACCCCCGGAAGACACGACAGCTCGATTTATCCTCTATATCAAATAAGTCATCACTTTATTGGCCGTTCTTCATCACATATCAGACATTTCCATTTTAAGTTCTTCTGGTTTTTCATGAATTCAAAAGAACATTTTTAGTCATCTGTCTGTGTAGCTGGGGTCTTTATTTTTTTAATACATCAGATTTAATCTTGCATACAGCCATAACATTAGGCTTTAAACAACAAACAGCAGGCAGTGTTTTCCTGAGGATTGGGGAAGATTTGAGTCTGTTTGACGGGGGATTTGGGAGAGAAAATGTAATGTTTTTCAATAAAACAATATGCAATCTCACATCATTTAGGACCATTGTTATCAACATATCGGTGTACAAAAGCGGTAAAAGCTCAAGCAATATCATAAACAGCCTGAAAGCTTAAAGATAAAACTTGCTAAAAAGTCCAATTGGGAACAAATACAGCCTTAAGGGAAAGTGATTTAGTTCATTTTGAAGCTCTCCACATACATATTTTCACTTATTCGCCTTTTGGAGCTGCAGGTGATTCTTATCAAGAGTAGTAGTAAAGAGAATAATACACACAACTCTACATCTGAAACACTGGATGAGGCAACACAAGCAGGATTCTGGCATTTACCACAAATAAGCAATGAGCAGTTGTCTTACAATGAGTGTGATTATATGAGAAAATGTCACTTCAGACCTCTCAGATCATGCAAAATACTCGATAACGACACGTTATCCGTTCAATCACTCAAAATCAATCAGGCAAGTCAGTTAATAGCATATTCTTTACAATTTACAGCAACCCTCCCTGCTCATGAACTCTCGCTACAGCAATTTTAATAATTCAAAAGTTTAAGTCCACTGAAACAGCATTTCAGGCTCATGTTCATTACTCGCCACTTGATTGACAGGCGGATGAAATTACGCTGTTGGTTGTCATTTCTGTTATTTTCATTTTTCCTCAAAAAAATGTGTTTTATATAACACTAGGTTTTACAGTTTGAACACAGTCAACAGAAAACTATGCTAACTTTTTTTTTTTTTAATTACGATTAAATAAAGGAACAATATGACCAACGTGTACTCTTAAAGGATTTTTTTATTTCAAGAAAACTTTAGTAATACATACAAACATACAGCAAAAGGGGATTATTACACTGTGATTTCAGTTGGAATAAAAGGCTTTTTGTCTTGTTTCTTGGACAAGAAGAGCAGTGAACGCTGAATGAAAACGGGTCAAGCGAGGACAGTGAAGTTCCAGCACAATAATAAAGCAGCAGACGCTGACCCTGCTGCATTTAATAATAGTACATTTCATTTGTGAATGTTCTTTTTTTTTTACGAGGCAAAGCACCGACATACAAAAGTGTTGCTAAAAGCATGTTTAAATTCTGTTTCTCCAGTCAGAATCCTCTCTGTTTGCCATGATGTGTTCAGGCTGGAGCAGGGTCAGCTTAGAGAACAGCAGTGGGATCCAGTAGCTATAAATTAGAACTTTTTTCAATGTTTTTTCTTTCCTCAGGAGATGGACTGAAAAGCAAAGAACGTGTAGTTCTGGCTGTTAGAATAGACTCCTTCCAGTTCCATTTGAAACACTGATGATCTTTTACCATGATAAGGCTTCTGCGTTCAGCCAAAATAAACTGATTATATCATGAGAAATATTTATCCTCCGTCTCCTCTTGGGGAGCAGCGAGGGCGTGTGATGGGCCCCGGCCCAGTTTCGGTCCGTTTCGTGTGTATGTCAGCAAAATCTCAAGCCGCGGTTATCTTTTGGCTGTGGCTCCCCCTACGCAAATGTTCCAACACCTTCCTTTTTCGGAGAATGGAATGTGCAACGGGGAACAGATTCGACCACGTGTGCGCGCTCCCATCGCGGCCATATGGAGTGCGGATGGTGCCACGGAGTAATCGCTTTCAGGTCTGCGATCTGATGTTTGACACGGGCAGGAACGGGGAGCATTAAGCTCGGCATCCTGTGTTCTTCTGCCAAGATCTGTTCATCCATAACAAAGCTTTTAACAAAGCTCGCTCGGTTCAAGGCGAGGTAGGTTCGGCACAGGAGATGTTGCGCGATAACCTGCGGCTCGTCTTTACATTTTGAGACGGCTTTTAGAAAATAAGAAGCATCCAAGGGCAGTGAAAATTGTCTGTTTTTGTTGTTTTTTTTTACCCCTAGGAAAAAAAAATCCCCCAAATCCCCCCTATAGAAATAAAGGAGTAGGACAACCCTTAAATATATCATCACACAGTGTTGGTTATGTTTTTACGCTATCAGACAAACGTCCATGCTGCATTCACAGCAAAATTAGAGACCTTATCTCAGGACAACGTAATATTATCTAACAATTAAGGTATTTTGATAATTGCAGGAATCCTGTCCTATAATTATAGGATCTTTACCTCTAATTATGGAATCTACACAGTGCAAAGGCAAAGCGACCGATGGGAGGTTGATGTGGTCGCAGAGTCAGTCGAGAGTTTTGGCTGCTACGGCGAAGTTTCTGTGTAAATAAGTGGAATAAAGTGTGCAATTAGCCTGTGTAAGTGTAAGCATGTGTTGGAATAAGAAGCCGCCCAGGTCAAAATTCACCACTTGCACATATGGTACGCAGAGCATCCACCAGTAAGCATTTGCCTAAAAAGCTCATTCTGATGCATATACAAACTTTAAATGCATAAACACATGAATAAGAATATATTTAGATGATACGAATATGAGTTAGAGTGTGATACTGTAAACATCTGTGTATAGAAGCTATGTATTCATATGTATGGATATGCATGTGCTTTGTATCAGTATGCATATATGTATGTACTCCATTACTTGAATAGAGGGTGTATTCTCACCAGGGTTCGGGATCAGTAATGTTTGTGAGGTTCGTCGTGTTTGGAGTTCCCTCGTCTGGATTTGACCCTTCCCGTGCAGTCAGTAGGATCAGAGGCGCTGCTGTTGAAACAGCTCGGCTCCGAGTAATTGCCGCCGAGTCGGGCTGGTGACAGCAAACATAACAGGAACTTATTGCTTCTTTGAAATGCTTTTGTAAACAGCCCCGTATCCAGAACTTATAATTACGAGATAAAGATCTCGCAATTACAGTTTTGACAGTTTTACAATGACATCCTGCAGAAATTCAATCCACCCTTTCTAAAGAAATAAATGTAGTAATATGCAGACGATCGGGTGGAAATGCCATTTTGTTCTTATTTTATACAACAATACTCTGTGTGAGTTGGCTGAACGATCTGTATGATATAACATCATTAATTTTTTAAAAGTTGAGCTTAACTTGTAAAGAAAACCTCCCTGCTGTTATTGAATGTGTCCACAACGTATAAGACATGATACAAGGGACATAAGAGCTAAGACATGTGCCCGGTTGTTTCTACAGTCGTGTTTAGCAGTGACAACATGATGTTTCATGTGCAGTTTAATAATATCTGCATCAAAGAAATAAAAGCATAATGTAACGTAGTTCTGCTGAAAGTTGTGTGTTGTTACCATACTGCATCACTGTTAGTCTTCCTGCTACCGGCTGCATAGCGACAGGCTTCCATTCCTTTTCAACTACATGAAGCTGCAAGCTGACGCCTGACACGCTGCACGATGGATGTGATGTGCTACAAACACATACTTCCATCGAGACAATGTCTCTGCAAAGCGTCAGCCAATCGTCCACAGCGGGGCGACGTTTAGACGTCAGATTGGGCGTCGATGTAGCATTGGAGCGTTGTGTCTCTTGACGCCTGCAGCGTGAACGCACAGCAATGCAATAATGACTCATGGCTCAGCATCTTCACTCGCACGCTAACGGCCGGGGGAACGCACAGGATGTGAAATGTCGCGAAGCATCGTTTCCCGGGACAGCGGGCACCTGGCCGTTAACGCCAAGCGGCGCTTTTCTCCTGATTCCAGGTTCTCTGCTGCTGTGGTCTCTCGACTTTTTCTCGTCTCACTCTCTCTCTCTGTCGAGTCAACTGGCAGTGCATGCTGTAGATTCCCAAAGGCAAAAGTTAAATCTTATCTTCACCAGTCAACAAGCACTGATCTCATGTCAGTGAACGGGATTTGAACCCAGAATGAAAGACACATTTTTAATAATTGGTTACATGCTGATGGCCTTTCACACTCCAGCTACTCACCTGACATACAATGGCAGGGTTACACACACACACACACACACAGACACAAACACACACACATAGTGTTGATAATTATCTCAAATAACTCAAATCTAGCCACTGAATGGTTCACCACACGTACATTCCCCAGCAGGTAAGCACAGAATGAACTGAGAGCTGGGTGCAAATTCTGTGCAAGCCCCCTCTGTCATGTCACATGAGGTCTATTTTTTTCAATTGTCATTATAAAAAAATATTGATTAGTGAAGCTTTAATGTTTCTTCCTATTCTTTCCCGCCAGCATTTCTTTTCCAAACTCACTGGTCTTTCAACACCTCTGTTATATAACAGAAAGAAGAAAGTTTCTAGTTTAGGATGATCGTGTTCCTCATTGTTTTATTTGTGAAACAGAAGCATGAATTGTTTCTGTCGTAAACAGTTTTCAGCCAACATAAAAAAGCCTTCTGTCATCTCTGGCAGTCTGTACCTGGCTGGGGCTCCAGTACTTATTTATGAGATATCTCATATAACCATATACAGTATAGAGATGTATATTACAGTAGATTACAAAACCCTAAATATTTATGGCAGGTGATGATGACAATATTGATTTTCTAGGCTTTGATGATGCTGAAAATGTTCATCAAAGAATCACGGAAAGGTCTGTTACCATGACAGCTGAGCTAATAAAGAGGAAAGGGCAAAGGTGAGGTGCAGTACATGCCTGTCCAGGCCTCAGGCTCCCAGCAGATGTTGCTTCTTCAGCTCATTCATTATCAGCCCTGCTGTTGCAGGCCAACCCACATAGAATATATCCTATGCAGAAGACATAACCCCGGTCTCCAAAGAGCCTAAGAGACATTTAACCTTCCTTACAAAGGCAAAGCGCAACCCCCCCGACCGATTATAACCGTGTCTTAGGTCAACTTTGTAATTTGACCCGACGTATGGTATCAGAGGAGGAGAAAGTTGCTGACGGCAGAGCGGGGACGGAGGACCGCTCACATTTCACTGTACAGGAAAAGCAGTGTGAGTTTCCTTCTTCACGGGGGAGGATCAGTGCGGAAATCGTTAGGCGCAGACTTATTCTGAACGGTGTTGGAATACGCAAGTCAGTGCATACATAGAAACAGGAGGGAGCACCTACACGTTGGATTTCTCACCGTATGCTCGCCCGTGCTCTTACTTACCCGCACGTGTAACTGCCCACATGCATCACTTCAAGCTGTGTGAATATTCGTTCGTGTGTGTGTGTGTGTGTGTGTGTGTGTGCGTGTGTGTCCTCATCGCATCGGTTCATTTTACTTCAGCGAGCCACTGATGCATTCATCTGCTTCAGGCACGTTTGCCCTTGGGCCCGTACAGTACACGCAGCGACATTACACCCTCTGTTTCTCTTCCACGCTCCCTTTCATTTATTAATACCTTGATAATGTGGGATGCAGCTGCAAAAAAAAAAGGCTGTGATCTGTGTTTTCATGCACGTGCGTGCTCCTGAGCTCAGACTGCGTTATAACCCTACATGCGTGCTGCAAAAGTGGACGGGAAGGTGCGACAGCACGAGGCAGCGGGGATGATGGTTGATCTTTGATATCGCAGTCATGGATAAATGTCCTGTTATTAAATGCAACATCTGCATAATCACTGACTCCATCATCACGCTGAAACTCAAACAGTTCACGCTAAAAAAATTTTCCTCACAGCTGTAGTGCTATTTATCCATATATGTCATTTTGTTTGAGAGTAAGCGAGTCTCTATCCGTTGTAGAGGATGTCTGCCGTCTCTTGAATACAATGCAACTGGATGGCACTCGGCTTGTGTTTGAAAAACACAACTGGAATGTCTCTTTCCAGGAAAACATGCGCTGGTTATTGAAGACAATAACACAAACTCAACTGCGCTCGAGCACAGGCCTCTCGTCTGCAAACAGATGAGTACTTCTGTAGAAAGAAAATAGTCTCTCACAACAAGGCCACTGGGTTATATTCCATAACATCTCTGCTGCCAAGATCTCTAAAACAAGCAAAAAAATGTAGCTCCATTTTTGGCGTAACCTCTCCCTTTAAAGGAAATACACACAATTAAAGACTCTTGAAATAAAATCTCACAATGAGCTCTGTAGCTGTGAGGGAACACTTAAAGGACTAGTTCAATGTTTAGAGGAATTTTATATTATCTATATAGGGATGGAACATCCATCCATCCATCCATTTTCTATCCCGCTTATTCCTTTTCAGGGTCGCAGGGGTCTGCTGGAGCCTATCCCAGCGCATTTTATGGCGAGAGGCAGGGATACACCCCAGATGGTCGCCAGCCAATCGTGGGAGATGGAACATTATCATGTTAATTACAATTCATTTATCAAAAAGAAAATATTAAAGCATTTTATTGCAGTTGCTGTTAAAAAAAAAACACCCGATGGAAGTGTTGGCAGTGGGGTCGTTTATTGCAAACTGTGCAGAAAAGAGTTTGAGTTTCACAGACGCACCAACTTTACAATATTGTTTAAAATGCAAACCGTGTCACAGTGAGCACAGAAACTCTGGAGCTGTTGACAGTTCTGGTTCTGGTTCATGATTCCGGTTCTGGTCTAGCAGCCTGAACCCAAACAAACGACTGGCTTCATCAAGAAGAAAATGAATAAGTCAGCATCAGAAACACTGAGGAATGTACCAGGACTGTAGACCACTATTAGTGGTTAGAGATAAGGGTTTAGAAAATGTGCTGCAAATAGCAACTAAAACTTCTTAAACACGCTTATTACATAGTCTAATATATAAGATGTGCTGTTAAGTTTAGCTTGAAGGTTTTAGCAAGTGCAAGTCAGAAGCTGTTAACCAACAGAGACTGCTGCTCGTAATGCTCTGCTATGAATAACCGGATGCTTTATTGTGCCCATTGCGTCTTTTCAGGCGCTATAGTCCACGCTGAGCTGTGGTTGACAGCTTTCACACTGGCCCAACGGGTAGGACACGAGTTCCCTGAACGGCAGCGTGAGGAGGCCCCCGAACCCGGAGCGCCACGTCTTCCCCTCGCCGTGATTCACAAATCGCCTTCCTGTCAGCGCGGCGATTGAAGCTTACTGAATCAAGATGAGCCTAGATCAACATTTTCATGGGGTTAGCCGTTTCCTTCCCCCGGCTACAACCCCGTCCCGACTCCGGTTTCAAAAGATTGATCTTCCGCCCTCGTTCTCGGAGAGAAAGCGAATATGTTCGGCTGGAGTTGGTTGAAAAATGTATCAAGGACAATTTACTTTATAATTGATTATGTCATTTAAATAATTTATCAAGCAGGGAAAAAAGAATCAATGACTATAGATAATGGATGCAAAAGCCTTTCCTTTCAGTTGATTTGAAGTTCTGAGCTATGCTGTGGCACAGAAGCTTCTCTTTTTTCCAACTGAAAATGTCTGAACATACACGCTTTTGTGAAGCATGGACTATTATATCCTGGCTGCGCTGCTATTTTTCTTTTATTGAGGACATTTAACGGCATCAGGCTCAGATCCCTCAGCTCAGCTCACACTCGTACGTTTCATCTTTCGTGTGTCGTCATCGTCGAGCAGAGAATGAAGTGCTGCTGAATGTTCCCTATGTCTCCGTACATCAGTTTGCTTTGGTTGCATTGCTTTCGCATTTCTTTTATCTTTCTTGTGTGCGTCGATTTGTGTGTGTGTGTGTGTGTGTGAGTGTGTGTGTGATTGAAAGAGGCTCTGACTGGTTTCATTAAGGTCCACTCTCAACTGACAGGCCAATGTTGACAGCTCAGGGAGTACACACACACACACACACACACGCACACACACACACACACACACACACACACACACACACACACACACACACACACACACATATTGCTTCCATTGTATCTCTTCAGATGTTTGGAAGTGCTCTTGCTCTCCTCCTTTTCTTTCCTTTTTCTTCAGTCTCTTTTCAAAAACCATATTCATCTTCTGAAAAAAAAAAAGAAAACGTCCATTGTTGCTGATTGGAAGAAAAAACACATAAAAAAGAACTCGTGACTAAACTCATGCATAGAAAGAAACCGCTTCTCTTTTTCCTCTTACAAATGTCTAAATGGTGTGTTCATTCTGCCCTGCATGTGTTTCAATGCTACAAAGAAAGACGTTGCTCCTATCATTTACATAAAGCCGTACGGCGTGAATAGCTGTCTTCACATTCATTACACGCTGAGTTCTTCTCAACATTCCTGCCAAGCAAGTCAAGGTTGAACTATACATTTTTTGCTTATTAGTACTGAGAGGAAGCGTTTTACACATAAATATCTTTTCATCATCCACCATGATAACTGCCGGGAAATAGAACAATTTGAGCCTTTACATTACAAAGGAATCCAACACGGCTACAGTCTCACACATGTTCAGTTGTTCGACACAGCAGCTTGAATAATAATAAGAAGGAGGCTACATTCTGTTGCTAACCCTCTATTGCACAACATTGCTGTATGGCAACATCATGCAAATTTAGTCGTTTAGGGCTCTTTCTATTTTTGGCCCAGAATGCACTGCGATATTCTGGTTCACTGCAACAAATGTGCCCCGGAGGTTCAGAAGATTTTTGTCATTCCATGTAAAAAAGGAGTGAAAACAGCATTTCCTGGTCATACGATGTGATTAAGTAAAAGACTAAATTTTCACAACTAAACAGCAAATGATGGATTTTATATTACTGCTTTTAAAGTAGAGGAAAATGTGCTTTTCCTAACATATCCTATTCAATACAAAACACCAAAAAGTTAAAGAAAAGTCAAACTCAGCCAACTCCGTTAGTTCATAGAAGAGAACACATATTGGTAGTAAACATCTTACCTTTGTGGAGAACATAGATGCAGCTCTATTAGTAAACTGGAGACGTGGCTACCATGAAAGCTTTTTCCTTCTTTTAGACATTTGAACACATTTTCTGTGCTAAAGTCAACCAAAACTCACACTAATGAATCAGCTGGTTGTAGTGATTCTGTTGAAACTGTACGCCCTTGGAGAAAGAGAGAGAACAATGGTTCCCTGCAGGAGGAAGTGGAAGTGATCCACTGCTTTATATAGAGATATTTGAAGTTTACCAAAACCACAAGTGTCACATGACTAAATTACATTATTATATTATATTCTGGACAAGTTCGCCCACACAGACACACACACACACACACAAACGCATTCATGTTACACACGGCTCATACGTATTAGCGAATGGATGATGGCCGTTAACACACTCACGATGTCTCTCTTAGGGGACTCATCATCTCTCAGATTGAATTAAGCAAATCTGTGTTAACTCATTATTCTCTCGAATCCGCTTTGATCCAGTTTATTCTTTGCAGGGATTGTGTTTGTCTGCGAGTGTGTGCAAGTATGTGTGTTTGTGTGCGCGTGTGCGTGTGTGCGTGCGTGTTTGCTAATTGAAGCCTGGTGGTAAATCTTCTTTTCTTTTCTGTAATATTTACTGTATATAGATATTTATAGGTGCCTTGAGCTTCAGTTCGACCTTCAGTAGCTGCTGCTGGAGCCTATATATCCAGCTTCTCTGTCATCAAGCTGAATGTACTGCAGATAGATTTCTTAATGATAAATACAGCTAGTAAATCACTTTGCCTTGGCCTCTTCTACAGAAGACATGCGTGGGGTGGCAAAAACTTAACTGCAGACAATGTTTTGTCCTATAATAAATATAACTCTGTGCTGGCAGACATGAATGATTATAATAGAGTTATATAATAGATGAAACCTTTTATACAGCTGGATGCTTTAGACAATTAATAAAAGTGTAGTCAGGTGACAAAAGAACGTTTGGTGGTGTTTGTCTATCCAGAAAGCTCTCATTTTAAATTCCTCTTTAATTGTCAGTATTATGATTCTTTTGCAACTTCTTCAGCAGTTTCTAATCATCTCAACAACTGCACTGATATTCATCTTCATGGAGCATGTGGCAACACCGTGAACACATTTAAGCACCACATGATAGTGAGGCTAATGATGACTATGACATGAATGATTACAAAATGCTAAGTGTTAATATTAAAATAATAACAGTAGACATCCCTAGCCAAACAAGGAGCCTGCTCTTCATAGAGGGAAGGGGGTGGTGTGAAGTCTGCATGTGATCGGCTCACATGTGTGTCCAGTTCACTCAAAGTGAACCATGGGAGAGTGATCATGAGTTCGCCTGTTTACCAGTTACACCAGATGATTTAAAGCAGCCATACTATTTATTATACGATTTTTGTTAAGTGTCTCTAGTTTGCAAACTGTGAAAAGACCATCCGATCATTGTGTTCTCACAACAGGAGTGGAAAGTAACCGTCTTTGGATCCATGCAGCCACCCCCTAATTCTGGACTTTTTTGTCCTATAGTTTGAGTCTGACCAACCAGGGCCCCTGACAAGGCGAGGCCAATCACCACAGAGCGGGCGTGTTGGTGGAGAGGGGAAGGGCGGAAACAGTATTTTTTTAGTGAACAGATACTTTTGGACCACAAACACATGCACATTGTTAGAAATAGACCTTAAAGACAGGGATATGGGCAAAATAGGGCCCCTTCAAACTCGATTTTAGTTGAAGGCTTAAACCCCGAGTGATTTTGCAAACCAAGGCGAGGTAGGAAGACTGGTGAATAAAAACTCAAGAGTGAGCCGCAAAAACACAAAGCGCAGTGCAAACCTCAAAAAGTATGTGAGACAGCTTTCTGCAACTACACAATCATCACATGTTAGACAGGCAGCCATGGCTGATCATTTCCAGAAGGAGCTGAAACCTATTAAGTTGTAATAGGTGCATTTTACTGTATATTTAAATTTCATATATATATATATATATATATATATATATATATATATGATTATTATTACCTTTTTATTTGCTCACTCACACATGTCTGACTCGTGTATGTTGTTATCAAAGCTTTAAGTATCTTCGTTCTGTCTTTCTAAGCAGACACTTACTTATTCCCAAACCCTTGTTTCCAGTTGCTGATGTAAAGACCTCCATCTGGTGCGTATTAGGGCCCTCGAGTTCCCTGTGTGGGAGTGTTATAGTGATTTTCTGTCAGGCTTAAGCACTGTTTTGTTCTGAGAACGTTTGCTTTTGTCAACGCGCCGCTCTATTGGGGGCATATCTCCCGCCGTTGTTTGTCCTGTCTCTTTAAATGGGCTGATAAAAAGCTCTCATGGACGGTGTAATGAGACAGTTTTCTGCCTCCAGACATCCTCCTCCTCCTCCTCCTCGTCTCCTCCTCTTTGTCCTCTCCCGAGGCGAGCTGGCTGGCTGCAGCACCTGTTGCGTGTCTCGACCTAATGCTGCATACCTTCCCCTGCAGCCTTCAGCTGGAGAGGAGAGAAGCAGCGATATTAAACAGAAAAGGAAAGGAGTCTGGGAGCTGACAGCCAGGCAGACACCTGGCCCCAGCCGGAGTGGGTGGGAGGTTATTAGGGGGAGACGTGTGTATACAGTATATATTGTGTAGACTCGTGTAAGTGTCGAGGGGCACGCCGGCGGCCTTCGGCTGTTGTGAGAGCGGCGCGCCGAGGGGAGAGCGAGCCAGATGGAGGGGGAGGAACCGCAGACACAAATAACCTGTCAGAGAGGAAAAGAAGTCGGCGAGATAAGAAGTGGGAAACGTCTTTAGCTCGCCGGTAATTGTGTCGTTCTTCTTCTTTGAAAGCCAAGAGAAAACGTTATAATATCTTCCTCTCCTAACCTTGTGTCTTTAAAGGAAATGTAATCCTTATCGCAGCAGAGAGCCCTGCGTGCAGCGCATGTGTGTGTGTGTGTGTGTGATCTCCCTCTTGTGTGAAACCCGTGTTTGTTTGAAAGCGGTTTCGCTGTGGTTTTTCTTCCGAAAAACTTGAAGCGCGGCGGCTGTTTCCTCAGGTGAGCGCCCCCTGTTAACCCTCCAACATGGCGTCCGCCGTGGACAGGTGTCGAAGGTCCGTCATGTTGACGCGTTCACACCAGGCCGCGCTGAGCTGCACACGCCTGGCTGCTAATTAGCGGCGATGAGCCAAAGCGAGCGGGTCGGCACGACGAAGCAGACGCCCCGCGTGCCGTTGGGAAAATAAGAGCGAGGCTTTTACACATCGACATGCACACGTCTGCTTCATTCCTTTATTTTGTCAGATAATAGCAGTGGTTCCCTCATGCTCAGGCTCCATTTCAGTGCGTTGTTGTTTCAGCTCTATAACAAAAACCAAAGCACCAGATGGAACCATCTCTTATTAACTCTGAAACTGAACTGAACGTGAAGCAGACAGTAGGTGATAATTTGTATTCACTTTAACATTTTCCCAACGTCTCAGCAAACAAATTGGTGCCTCCATTTGTATTGTGACGGATAAGAGTGATGAACACAGTTATGAAGCACAACCCTTATAGACACATCAATCAATAGTTTTTATATTCGCAATTTGATCAAATGACTACTTTATTTAACCAGATAAAAAAAACAATGACGTACAACTTCTGACACAGATAAATTCTCATTTAAAACTTGCCACCATCATAGGTCGTGTTTTCATCTGCTTTTCAAGCGAACTTTAAGCAAACTTTTGAAATCAAGCAAAATATGTGAATAACGTGTGTTTCCATCAACTGGTTTGAAGCGAATAAAAGATACAACACATAGCTGTGAACCATCTACGAACCACCCCACGAGAGAAAAAGCGGAGATTAGTCGGGAATCGGGCGAGCTGGGCTAGTGCTGATCCTGTTTCATGCTGTCGGAAGACAAAGAGGAAGAAACGCTGTGCTATGGGATCATAAGTGACGGCGGCGGCAAGTGGAAACAGCTGATTTGTCACGAGAATTAAACGTTTGTTACATCAGAACCTATTCGACAGCACCGTTTCCATTCTCACATTTCTTTCTTTTTCCACAATTTTGCAAAACATTTTTCCATCTATGAAATTCTTTAGAATGTTGACATTTCCATCACCTTTCAATTTGATACTTAATTGGTAGCTGTGACCCTACAAGATATAATGAACTGATTCTTAAGTCCATCTCAGCTCTATAGAATGTATATTTTTAAACATCTTCCAGCGTTCTTGTTTTTGGTTTTACAGCCCATCAGCTCTACTTGTTGGGGCCCATTTGGTTTGACTCCCATCAAAGTAGTTTCCAGCAACAGAGCAGCCGCTTTCACTTAAACTGATAAACCTCCCGACTATTTTTTAAATCCGGCGGAACATTGTGGCTCTCAGCGGTGCAGCTTTTTGTTTTATACCGAAACGAAAAATTTCGACACACACCAATTGGTTTTGTCTTCCGCTTCACATCACATCCATGCGTTGTTTCTCCGCTCTGGGAAAGCAAAGAGACGCAGGTTAATAATGAGTAACAGTGGTTTAAATATCTGGCAAAATGACTGTTAAGTTAATTTAGTCACAATAGTCACAAAATGTACACTAGCTTTTTTTTAACTATCACCAGTAAAGTACAGTTTTCAAAGTGGAGGCCCATCTCCCCAGCCACCAACAGTTTTAGGGCAGTTTCAGTGAACCAAAGTGGAAAAAATATGAAGTTATTCCTCCTATCAAACGGAGTTCACATAGAAGAGGCTAAATGTGTGTGATATGGGTAAATAGATAGTTCAGAGCTGCAGTACTTTTGGGAGATTTTATGGTTTTATGGATTCAGAAATAATAAATACCTTTGGACAGACCTTTTTATGTATCCGAAAGTAGTCTGAAGTGATGTCAAAGAGCAATATCAGACTATCTTGGCTCAATCGCACAGTTTCTGGGAGATCAAATAACATAATCATGATCCCACAGGCATCCAGGAACTGAGCGAAACGGAGCAAGTAAACGGAGGGGCTAAAGGGTGTTTTTTTTAAGCTTCTTTCAAGGGTAAAACCAGTGATCTACGGTATATTATACGTTGCTGTCACACTAGTCACTGGACGTCATTACAATTAAGGCAAACAGATGGGAGTTGAATGACTGTTTGCTTGTCTGAGGCAGGATTCCCCCCCAAAAAAAGCATTTCTCCCATAACTTTCCCCTTTGAATAATGATGTCACTGCTCGCCTCATCTGTGCTGCAGAAACACAGCGATCGCTCTCTGCGCCGTTGAAGCACACTTGCACATTTTCCTTTGAAATCCAACCCGGCGGCGTACAAATAAAAGAAACAAACGAAATGCCGCGAAAAGGGTTCAATAAGGCGGCTGCCAAATCCTCTCAGCAATGATCTCATTTATTTAGTCTAATTCACACAAAGTCTGACACTAAATGCTGGAATGATTCATTGACGTTAAACTGCTCCACGTGGCACCTTTGATCGATTCGGGACTGATTAGTATTCATGGTGTTGGCCCTGCAGAGAACTGTAGGTGACACGGTGGAAGTCCACCAAATCACGCTGTCCTGCATCAGGGCTGCAGCACTGCTCACTGCAGCATGCTAAGTCTGGGTTGTATTTGACAATCTGGTACCACCAACGAGACAGATCTGTGGTTTTAAGTGACAATTATCTCAACTAGAGCTGATTAATTGATCAGTTGCAAATTAATACTTTAATCACCAACGGTTTCGATAATTGATTGATCCATTAGAGACATTTTTTAAGAGGAAAATGTCCAAGTTCTCTGGTTCTAGCTTCTCACATCAGATTATTTTCTGGTTTCTTTAGTCTTCTATAATAGTAAACTGATGATGAGTGGGATGTGGGCCGTGGGGTCTTCACAAATAAGGAGATTTTAGGTTACCTCTTCAGCTTTGAGAAACAGTGTGTGACAATGTTTACACCAATTTTTTACACCATTCTTTCTGAAGCCATAGAAAGAACAGGTTGTGTGTGACATCACAACTTCGCGGAGGTCCTGACGGCTCATTTTAAGGCACAGTTTCTGAATGCGGGCTGTGAGCATTTCTAGGTTGATGAATCACTTTAATAACCTGGAACAGTATTTATATATAACCTGGACCTTCTTATAATCAAACATACTTTAAAGTATCACTTTCTATGATAAATGGTGATTTAAGATAAATGTATTACTTAAACCTCCTCACATTGGGACTCGTCTAATAAGGGCTATGTGTGTATAATCTGTCCTCGCCGCTTCAGCCGCCAGCAACGCGACTCGGGTTTTTAGAGGCGTTCCAGTGCAGGAAAAGGATAATGGGATCCTTTCACAGGTGGAGGGATCTGGGAATGTTGTTAACGGCCCCGAGATGGGGAAGACGTCTCGAGGGGCCGAAACATTCCTCAACCCCTGCTTTCACCTAAATGGAAGGAGAAGGAACGGCGAGGGAGAGGAGCGAGGGCAGAGGGGGGGGGGGGGGCGGGGAGGAGAGGCGGCGGGTATCTGGGTCATCACGCGGCAGCCGCTCGCCTCCTGTATGGCTCGTACTTATAGGTAGGGAGGGGGGATTAAAAAGTGGGACATTCAAATAGAGCTCGCACTGTTTAGCTCACATTTCAGCCACTCATGTTGTTCAGGCACGATTCCAAAGTGTAAAAGGAAGCTCTTTTTTTTTTTTCAGTGGAGGGGGAATAGGTGGCTCATGCTTCCTCTGTTGCTGTTTATCTTTCCGCTCAACAAGAAGCGCGGGGCCACCCTGTCAGCGCCCGCCCTCCCAACACAATTGTATTTCTGTTCAGATGAGTTGTGTCACACAGAGAAGGTGTTGTTACGCAGGATCTTTCAACACGAAAAGACCTGGGAACACGCCACAATACACCCCGTGCAGCCTTGATTTTTGATCTGATTATATGGATGTCGGTTGTTTGCTGTCTTTGTTGAAAAGGCATCACATGGAAGGAGTGTGTGAAATGCAGTGCAATGAAGTATATTTAGTCCAGTACAGTTATGAAGTACTTGTTCTTTACTTGAGTATTTAAATGTGTTGCTCCTTTATACACACTGATGTGTCAGTATTTATAATCTAATGATGCAATATATAAAATATGCAAAGTAATGATGTACAAGTACTTTGTTACTTCCCCTTCTTGCTGAACTATAACTTGGTTCTCGTTTTAGTTTCAATTAAAATTCATGATTTTCCTCCTGTAATCAACTGTTTTAAAATGACGTTTCCTGTGGGGGGGGGGGGGCTATGGGACTTTGTCATTTATGCCATTTCCCCCTTATATTACTTTTACTTTTAGACCATAAATAGTTTTGAAACCACTACTTTTACACTTTTACTTTAGGTAAAAGCTTAAATTGATACTACAACTTCCACAGAAGTATTTTAAACCTTATTATATATACTTCTACCTATTAACGTGAATACTGTTGACAACTCTAATAATTTGCCTCACAGCAAGACCGTCCTTGAGCTGGGACCTTTTTGTGTGGAGATTTCATGTTCTCCTTGTGTCTGTGTGGGTTCTCTCTGGGTTTCTCTCACAGTCCAAATACATACTGAGGTGGATTGGAGATTTTAAATTGCCTGTAGGTATGAGTGTGTGAGTGAATGGCATGTGTGTGTGTGTGTCCCATGACAGACTGGTGACCTGTCTGGGTGTCTCCCTGCCTCTCACCTGCTCCAGCAGACCCCTGCGACCCTAATGAGGAATAAGCGGGTATAGAAAATAACTGACTGACTGACCTCTGGAAATATCTACTTTTACTTTAATGCTTTAAACATATTTTGCTGCTAATATGTTCGTACTTTCTTGCAGAACTTGTTTCTTGTAATTGAGTTTAACATTATTGTATCGGTACTTCTAATTCAAGTAAAGGATGTCAATAATTCTACCGCTACGTATAACATGACAGCTACTGCACAGTTAATAGAGGTCCAGCACTTTGAATTCCTATAACAGTGAAAATGCATCGGGCAGTGACGGCCTATTGTGTGAAATATGGCTTTTTCCCTTTTGCCGTGCATTGCGTGCAGCATGCAGCACTGAATTATGGGCACGCCGCAATCATATTGGTCTCAGCTGGATAAGTCCAATTCTGCTGTAAGCTACTGGAAACACAGAGCCGGCTGACACCAGCTCTATATTCCGCTGCTTACATGTTCAGATTTGTGCAGCATAAACAGGATGTTTTATCTCCCCGCTCTCTTTTTCCACTCTAATTACCATCTTTTCCAGCTTTTTCGCGCACACATTCCCATTTTTGGTAATGCACTCAGGGGTCTCGCATTGCTTTGGTAATATCACACGGCACAGCAACTTGCCGAAGCTTTTTTTTTGTTTTTGTTTTGTCTCCCTCCTCTTTCCCCATGCAGAGTGTGAATCATGTACACGTTTTCTCTCCACATGCCTGGAGTGCACAGATCTCCACGCAGCCGTTGGTTAACCCCGCAGGAATCTGAGCGCTGCGTTCAGTTTACTGCAAATGCTATCTTTGCAAATTTATGGTCCCGCTCCATTATAATCATGGTTTTGTGGGTCTCTCTCTAACTCGTGTTTCTCTCGGCTCTCTGTTTCTTTTCCCCTCTCTCTCTCTCTCTCTCTCTCTCCAGGCCTGGCGAGTGTTGTTGAAACTCTGCTGCAGTCAGCGATGGCTGCTCCTCCTCTCCCTGCTCTTCCTCCTCTTCCTCACCATCTCCGTGACGACCATCACCCTCCCCCTCCTGTTGCCGCCTTCCGACATCGACCGGCGTTCGTCCCGGGTGCTCCGCTCGGCCGGGGGGTTCGGGCCCGTGCTTGGCGTTGGGGAGCCCCCTCCGTTCGCTGCCTTCCGGCAGCCGCGTGCGCCGATCATCCCGAGCGTCCACAGCGGCGCCTGGAAAATCGGCGGGAGACATTCGGCATCACCCAAACCTTTTGGGGACGCCGCCAGAGATAGCAAAAGTGGCGTCAAAGGCAGAGGTCACGTAGACCTGGAGCGGAACAATAAACACAAAGGCAAAGGCATCGCTTCTAAAAGGAAAGGGATAGCAGGCGCCATCCAGCATCCAACCAGTCATCACAGCGTCCACCTCTCAGCGTTTACAGTCAACACAGGACCCAGGCATAGAATTATGCCGAGCAACCACAGCACTGTGGTAAAACACATGACCGAGACATACATTCATCTTGAAAGGAGAAAATCCACGGCGGCACACATCCCTTCTCCCGCAGACACGAGGGATAGACGAGCTGCAGACAGACAGGAAGGCAGATGGAAGGATAGACAAACAAATATAAACGCAGACACAAAAATACATGGCAGCTACGCCGGTGCGAAGCTAAACAAACACGGCCAGGCTTTGGGAAAACACAGCCAGGCAGCAGAGAACCCTGGGAAATCTGATGAAGTCGGTAAGGAGCGGCAAGCTGTGAAAAAGCCCCCTGGGGAGTTGAAAAAACACCATAATCTCTCGCAGGATCCCTCCGAGGCAAGGAGGAATCACGGGTCGTCGGGCCATAGCGCGGCCGCAGCCGAGGTGAAAAAGGAGGACGGCAGCGAGTGTAGAAGCTTCACGGAGCGTGACTTCCCAGATGGCGACCACAGGAGGGTCAGGATTAGTCCGGATCTCCGGCCCGTCCCATGGCTCAGCAGGGACGACGTCCAGAAGATAGAGCTGCTCGCCGGGGGCGAGGTGGTCAGCAAGGCCAGGGTTCCTGCACATGGACAGGTGTTCCAAGTGGCCCTGGACCCATCTGCACACCAACAGGTAAATATATATTTTTTCCCATTTTTAATTACATTGTTTGAAGAAAATTCAAACAATTCAAACACATCCATTCAATATAAATGGATGTGTCTTTTCACCGAACGTCCTGCAGCCACATCCATAAACCTCAGAGGGATTTACAATCTGAAAAACATATGACATCTTCTAGACTGTAGTTCCTTACCAGGAAAAAAAGGGGGGGGGGGGAACCTCAGGAGGAGCAACAGAGGAGTAATTCCTTTTCCAGAACATAGTCTTGCACCAGGTGTCCTAAGTCACTTTTACAATGGACAAAAAAACACAAGCAGCACCCGTTAACAACTGGCTTTTTTCCCCAATGGTAAAGGGGACAATCAGAATTCACTCCTGGGTCACATGACTTTGCAGGTACAGGTATTCATCAGCGTTGGTTGTCACCTGCCCCACATACAGGCTAATGGTACACATACTGTACAATATACAGAGTTCATGGCTAAAGTAGAATTAAAAGAAGGAGACAAAAAAGAAAATATTACTTGAAAGAACATCCATGCGCCACACTGCTGGACTTGGTCCCTTCATTATCAGGCACTGTAGTTTATTCAGGCTCTGTGCTACAGGCCGACTGTCCCGCTGCCAGAAATACTCACAAGGGCAACAAACGTGGATAAATCCGGAGCTGAAAATAGTCCCCAACAAATTTGCCATCTGCTCCTGTCCTGTTTAAATACCATTTGCCTAAAGAAAAAATACATTAAAAAATACCATAGAGTTTTAGGAAATGACTGAGCTTTTTTTTTTTTTCATTTTAAAAAGAAAGAAGTGATCTCCTTAAACATGTATGTCTTCAGAAGGAACTGATGGAGTAAATTAGAAATGGCTCAGACGGGGTGGAGAAGAAGAGTACTAAAAGATGACAAACGCATTTGGTCTTTTCTTGGAAGCAAAAAAAAAAAAAAATAGACTTGAGTATAACCTTTTTTTGGAAAGCAGTGGGCTCCCTGGGACAGAATGAAAAGGATGGATACATACAGTGGATAGCTTTCAGCAAATGTCATTTTAAGATAGGCACCATACAGTCTCCGTGCCGCAGCACCACCTATCCCCTAGGTGCATATCAATACTCCGACAGGCTGTGCAGACGATTGAAGGCAGCCCTGGTGTTATATTTCAACACAGTATTCATGGCTGTAGCCTGAGGCGCCAGATATTGGGTGCGCTGTTCAATACAAGACGGTGTTTTATAAATGAAAACTAAATGGAAAGTGTTTGATATGACTGTATTTCTCCATCCCAGCGGACGTCGGCGATGGAGGAGCACGGGCCTGTTCACGGAGGCGTGGCGGCCCATGGCGAGCTCTGCCGCCGGGGACGATGCTCCCTGATCAAACGCACCGACGACTGGTTCGAGGTGTTCGCCTTCCACCTGGACAGGGTGCTGGGGCTCAACAGGAGCCTCCCTGCCGTGCTGAGGACTTTCCACAGCGACATTCTGCCTTATCGCTACACCAGCGGCACCCCCAGGCCTGTGGTGTGGTGGGACCCGGACATTCATCACCTGGTGGACAGCGACAACGACCAGAACTCGGTGCAGCTCAGCTGGGTCCAGTATCAGAAGCTGCTGCAGCTCCGCTGTGGGAGTAAAAGAGACCTGACATCGGCGCCATGTGTGGGGGTCCACCACTCAGAGTGGGGGAGACTGGCTCTCTTTGACTTTTTATTACAGGTAAGAGAAGGGTTTTTATGGTGGTTTGGCTTTCCTCTGTACAACACAGATGCATGCACACACACACACACACATGCACAAAAGCTGCATACGCTTTTAATTATTGCAGAGGGAGAAATAAGTTGTTTTCCATCCTGGGGGTGATGGGATAACTGTGCGTAGGGAGGATCCCTGTGTGGAAACAGTGAAGTGTCTCAGGCATGGAGATGTTTTCAGTTCTCAGTAAAATACATCTGACATGTCAGTGCTTCATCCACTCGTGTAAAAATGCCAAAATTTGCTGTGGTGCTTTTTTAGAGCTCCAAAGAAATAAAATGCCAAAACTGAGCAACGGGGCCACGGGGAATAACATTTCATAGGTGAGAAGTTGTTTTACAATCTTACTGTTGCAAACTTGAGGTTAGCAAGAATACTGTATTATAAACACATGTCTTTTGCAAAAAAAAAAAAGCAAACCACTTGAAAATGTGTTCATAGTTCAAAAGGTTATGATGATTGTAATGTACTGGGACGTTATGATGGCAGGTTATGAAGATTTTAATGTACTGGCAGTTTGTCATATGCTCATAGGTTTACATACCCTGGGAGAATTTATGATTTCCTGGCCATTTGCTTGGGTGAAGCCATTTAGTATCAAACAACTGTGTTTACTCTTGTTAAATCTTAATGATAACATAAACTACACAAATGACCCTGGTCAAAAGTTTACATACCCCTGAGATTTTTGCCAGATAACATGCACACAAGCTGACGCAAATGGGCTTGAATGGCCAGCAAAGGTAACGGCCCATACCTGTGGTCTGTCAGCGTGTAATCAGTGTGTGCATAAAGGTTCAGTGGGTTTCTGGGCTCCTGACAGACCTTTGCACTGACATCTCTGGATACCGAGTCACAGGGTAAGAAAAAGAATATCAAAAGATCTGCGGGAAAAGGTAATTGGACTGTGAAATTGAATTGAACAGGAAAGGGATATGAGGGGATGTCTAAGGAACTGAGAATGCCAATCAGCAGTGTCCAAACTCTAATTAAGGAAATAAGTGGAAAAGGAGAGATTCTGTTGAAACCAAACCATGATTAGGTCGACCAACATTTTTTTGCCACAGCCGTCAGGAAAATTGTTCAAGACGCAAAGAAAGAAATGACCGATGACTTCTGCTGAAATGCATGACTCTGAAAAAAAGTGGTGTGGATGTTTCAAGATGCAAAATAAGGAGACACTTGAAAAAAAATCTGCTGCATGTTCGAGTCTCAAACAAAACAAAATTCATTCATAGTGATGAGACCAAAATTTCAACTTTTCGGCCACAACCATAAACCCTCATTTGGAAAGGAGTCAACAAGGCCTATGATGAAAAATACATGTTCCTACTGTGAAACATGAAGGTGGATCAGTGATGCGTCGAGGATGTTTGAGCGACAAAGACACAGGAACAATTTATAATTGAGGCCTGAAAGCTGCACATGGGACGTACTCAGATATTCCAACATGGTAATGATCCCAATACTCCAAGCGAGGTCAACCTGTCATTGACTACAGCAGAATAAACTGAAGGTTTTGTATCTTAGTCTCCTGACCTCACTATCATTGAGCCACTCTGGGGAGATCTCACACATGAATAAGGATCAGTGGCATCCCCTGACACAAGATGGCTGTCATATTGACAAGGCAGCGTCTTTGGGGAGCTAACCACTGACACACTAACCTGGAACATGTAAGTGGTAGTCAGTCAGAATCACAATAAAACGATATTTAGTTTGCTAACTAGCAAACTATCAGTTAGTAAGCAAGTTAGCAAAAAAAAATTGCAACAGCTAATCTGAGATATGCAAACAGTGACTCTTTTGCACAGTTTACACAGTACTTTAGTGGAGGAGGGTACAATAAAAGTTAATAGAGGCAATGAATGAGATAAGCCTCGACTGATTCAGACTCTGTTCCCTCAAAGGTCAGCAATCACAGCAGAAAACTAATTCACACATCGAAGTTCACCAACGCTGACTACAATGTGCAGATTTACTTCACATTGCATCAAATTCTTCTTTACCATGAATAACGGAAAGAATTGATTTTGCAGCTAAGTGTTGCTGCTTTAAATGTCGGTGGGACCGAAGCTTAACTTGCTGAGTTGATGTCATTAATCCTAGCTCTTCATTCTTCCTAATTTTTTTTCCACTTTATAAAGCTCTGCCAGTCGTTTCTTGGGCTTTTCTTGGTACATGTGCTGAAAAGAACACAGTTTTATAATTCTGAACCGTGATTTGCTCAGTGTATTGGAAGAGAAGGCACACAGACTGAATGAACATGACTCATATACGGATAGGCACACACACACACACACACACACACACACACACACACACACACACACACACACACACTAGGATAGGATGGCTCGATCGGATCTAACAGTGAAGTTTCCAAAAAGCTGTTTCAACTGCACCAGTACTTTGACTCTTTCTCAAACAATTCAGAGGATTACAGTAGCCTACACAGGAAAGCTTAGAGTTCAGCTAGAGGGTACGTGGCTGCAGGGGTAATACTGATACAGGTTACACTATCTGTGGACAGTTTATACACTCTGCAGTCAGCACAACATGTACTGCTGGTAATTTCAATTGAAAAAGCTATTTACTATGTTCACTGGCTGCAGGTTTCTGAATGAGCTGGAGTTTATTTAATGAGTGCATTACAGTAATCTATTTTATTATAAATAAATGCATAAACCGGAGTCTGGCTGGTTTATGTACTCCTGAGATGATAAAAGGGAGTCTTGGAGAAATTGTGCTTCTGGAATGTAAGATCAGCATCCAAAATCACACCCAAGCCTTTGGCGTGCTTACAGTGTTTTACTGACAGGGGATTTAACAAAGAGTGAATTTGGTGCCTCAAAATAGACCTACTAAAAGAATCTAAGTTTTGCCTTTTTTAACTGTAAATGAAAATATATTTTGATAACTGCATAGCTTTTAATGGGCTAAGTTGTTGGTCATTGTCTAAGTTGTGTGTATGTAGGATTCAGCAGCATTGTTAGAACTGTCATATTGTGAATGATGCACCCAATTGCAAGCAAATTAAACATCAGTTGACCAAACATTAACCCTTGAGGAAATACATAGAAGATAGAAAGAAAGACAATTCACTCACAAAACCTGCACTAAGATCAAGAAGTCTAATAGTATATAGGAGCTTTATTTTACGATCTTTAACATCTCCAACCAGGGCAATTTCTGTACTGTGGTTAACTTTAAAACAAGACTGGTACATGTCAAACAAATTCCTGCATGACAGATACTTACATAATTGCTGGTTATGCAATCTTCCCCAGGAGCAGAAGCATTGACCTTGGTCTATAGATCTCAAGAACACCTGGATTAAGATGACTCTTTTTCTATCATGGTGTTTCAATAGCATGTCTGAAAGCTATTGGGAACATTCCAAAGAGTTAGGAGACATTAACAATATCAAGGGAAACAACATGTACCGAACAGCTGAAAACATTCCTGAGCAACTTAGCTAGCGAAGATTGGGTCAAAATGTTCCAGATGAGAAGTGCTGCACCACTTCTTGAAGATCACAATGCTAAATACGAGTGAACTTGGACAGAATGTGGGCAACATGGCATAGAGTTAAGAATGTGGAGGAGGGTGAGGTCACCCACCAGCAGAGAAAGCCACAAGATCATTACTCATATTGGGCATTTAAAGCATGAGGCTTACTGAGCATGAGGCATATTCCTTGCATTTCTCTGAAGTGTGGAGCTCAGATAGCATTTGTTAAAGAGGATTAACTAATTTATCAACAGAAATCCCTGTGCTGGTGGTAATGTGCAGTATGTATACAGTAATGCACAAAATATTGATTATCTATAAACCTGTGCACACAAGCCTTTTTGTCTGTATAAACCAGCTTTCCACTACACAAAGACACGAGCGGTGTATCCTTATTATTATGTATATTAAGGAGCAGCTCTGTTAATCCAAACAAACTGATTTCTTTCTTTACTGAATGTGAATTGTCTTTTGATTCAGTGACTCATAGTGCAGCCCAATCATGCAATATGAGTCAATTTAAAAGCCTGTGCTTTTCTAATTAGACTATTGATGTGATTATCATTGGGATCTATTGCGTTGACTGTGTTTTTTTTGTGAGGTTGCCCCAGTAACTAATAGGTTTTATGTCATGCTGCTGATCACTGCTGTGCATCAGCGGCGTGTCCATTCATCCATTCATGCATTCCTTCTCAGTGCATTCTGGGCCATGTAGGTTTTCTATAGTGTAGCCCAGCAGTGGGTGAGAGGACGACCTTGAATGGTCCACAGTCACTCGCAGGGTGAACACACAGTGGGTCCATTGCCTTTCTTTCTCCATTTCTCCACTACAACCTCACCTTGTCTTCATGGTCATCAAGGATGCCTGCTAAATGCTCAAAAAAAGCCAATGAGCATTTTATCAATTATTCAAGACATGCAGATAACCCTTAACCAATCATGTCACCTTAGCGTGCTTGTCTTTAGACAGTTTGTATTTTCTAGCCACATCTACTGGTGAGGTTGTAAATTGCAACCTCTGGCTTACGTTTGAGATATGAACACCCTCTGACTGGTGCAATGTTCATAAAATTCTGTGATGCATTCATTCATGTTCAGATTTTGCACCATATCTGACTAGTCCCCCTTTCTGCCGCAACCTAGACGTGGAAGTCGATCAGACCAAATTATGTTTGGAGACTGTGGCGTTTATATCGCCGCGATTAACTACAACAAGTGACAGCCATGTTATCACTCATGTGTTGATCCTTTATTATCCACACGTATATCTTACAGGAGCGTCAGTCTGCGTCAGACATGCGCAGTAGGTAGTTTTTAGAACTTAACATTTTCACTATACGTGACATCTCCCCCCCTTTTCAAGCATGGGCACACATACAACTAACATTACCCCTTAGCTCAATCCACATCCGTTTTGTCTCAGTTATTACTAGTCAAACAAAATCTGTCATGTGCCAAACCAGAAAAAAAACATTCAACATTTCCTTTACTTTTTTTTTTTCTTTTACAACGTCATCTTGGCTTTTTTTTTTTCATTTTTTTTTTCTTTTCACACAACAGTAACTGACTAAGGGTGTGGGTAGACTACCACAGTCCCTCGAGATGGGAAGGGGTTTATTCTGCCCTTTTGGTCCACCATCTCAACTAACTAGCATACCTTGGTTTTGGTTTAACAGTCCGCCCAAACCTGGTGATGACTTGAGTTGGGTGTTGCGGGGAACCAGGGGTGTCAGCAGGAACATCGGTGGTGTTGTAGTCCTGCCCTGCTGGCTCGCATTGATCCTGTTGATCCCTTGGTTGTGAATCATCCATCTTTGGAGGAGAGGACAGCTCCTTGTTAATCAGCTGGATGTGGCGCCGGTTTCTTCGGGGCGTATCACCTCGCTCCGTTTCCAGTGTGAAGGAACGTGGAGTAGCCTCCTGGCGCTGCACAGTCGCTGTGGTTGTCCAAGCCTTTTCTCCGTCAATCTTCAGTCTAACTTTATCACCTACGGAGAGTGGTGGAAGAGGCCTGGTAGAGTACCTGCGGTTGTAGTATTTCTCGTAGCACTGTTTTGCTTTTGCATCATTCGTTCTAACAGTCTCTAGATTAGGCCACATTGGCCGCAGGCTCTCCTTCAGTACTGGGAGTGTCGTACGAATCTCTCGACCCATCAACAACTTGGCGGGGCTTTGCCTCGTCGGCTCTGTTGGTGTGGAGCGATAGCTCAGAAGAGCTTTGTGAGGGTTATCTTGATTCATGATCCATTTTGCAGACTTCACAGCCCGTTCGGCCATGCCGTTGGATTGTGGGAAATGTGGGCTTGAAGTAACATGCTGGAAGTCGTACTCAGCTGTAAAGCGTCTGAACTGTTCAGCTGAAAACTGAGGGCCGTTATCAGTCATAAGCTCCTCCGGAATTCCAAAACGCACAAAGATGCTTTTCAGCCTCTGTATTACAGTTCCTGAATCTGTCTTTGGCAAATCCAAGACCTCGAGCCATCTGGAGAAGTAATCTATCACTACTAAGTAGTGACGACCTTTGTGCTCGCACAGGTCAGCAGCGAGCTTTTGCCACGGAAGATCTGGCAATGGTGTGGTAATCAGCGGTTCTCTGTTCTGGCTCGGTTTGTGGATATTGCAATGTTTACATGACATCACAAGCTTTTTAACATCACTGGCGATGCCAGGCCACCACACAGCACCTCTATATCGCTCTCTGCACTTAGTAAGGCCTTGATGGCCCTCGTGAATCTTCTGCAACATGTTCTCTCGCATGCCAGCAGGGATCACAATCTGCTTGCCGCGCCGCAGCAATCCACTGGCCTCACTGAGTGAGCCACGCTCACAGAAGTATGTGTTTGCTCTCACAGCTACACTCTTAGAGTGTTCCGGCCACCCGTCATGGACATACTTGAGGACACACTGGAGTTCAGCATCTGTTCTTGTCTGGTCTTTTATCTGTTCGATTACTGGCTTTCTCACTCTCAAGTCATCCTCCACTGAGTCCACATATGCTTTCACCTCTGCTTCTAGGTCACATGGAGAAGTGTCCGCCATAGGTTGCCTAGACAGGGCGTCTGCAACAACTAGGTGTTTTCCAGGAACATATTCTGAGACTGGATTAAACTTCATTAATCTAATGAGCAGGCGCTGACAACGTATTGGTGTGGTGTCAAGGTCTTTTGAATTGATAAGAGTTACCAGTGGCTTGTGGTCTGTAAGCAGCTTGTAGCTCTCTAAGCCACAAAGATACTGGTAGAATCGCTCAGAGGCCCACACTCCAGCGAGGCACTCTTTTTCGATCTGGGCGTATCTCTTTTCGGCATCTGTCAACGTACGTGAGCAAAAAGCGACAGGCTTCAGGGCTCCATCATGACTCTGCAAGAGGACTCCTCCAAGCCCGTAACTGCTTGCGTCTGCGCTGACGACAGTTGGCTTTGCCGGATCGAAGAACTCCAAGACAGGTGCAGACGAAATTAGCTGTTTCACTTCTGTGAACGCTCTGTCTTGCTGTGGTCCCCAGCACCAATCACGCTCAGTCTTAAGTAGCTCGTTAAGCGGCTGTAACACGGTGGAGAGGTTTGGTAAGTAACGCCCAATGTAGTTCACCATACCAAGCAGTCGTCTTAACTCGCTCACATTCTGAGGTGGTTCCATTGTTGTTATGGCTTTGACTCTCTCTTGATTAGGGGCTATACCATCTTTGGTCACAACCTGTCCTAGGAAGTTCAATTCTGGCTGGCTTAGCCGGCATTTGTCCTTATTGAGTCTTAGACCTGCAGCTCTTATGGTCTCCATGACCCGCTTTAGTCTCTGGTCGTGAATTTCTTGTGTTTCTCCAAAGACTAATATGTCATCCATGTACACGACTGTCCCATCATGCTCATGCAGCAGCTCAGACATCTTTCGTTGAAAAATTTCAGGAGCTGATGTAATTCCAAATGGTAGTCTCTTAAAACAGTATCTACCCAGAGGCGTGATGAAGGTAGTCAAACGTGCACTATTTTCCTCGAGAGGGATTTGCCAAAATCCGCTCTCGGCATCCAGGCTGGAGAACACTGTACTCTTTGCCAACTTGGGCAATATGTCATCCAGAGTAGGCAGGATGAACTTCTCACGTTTCACATTTTCATTAAGTTTTTTCAAGTCCACGCAAATTCTTATTTTTCCATTCTTTTTTATTACTGGTACCGTGGGCGCGCACCATTCGGTCGGATCAGTCACTTTCTCTATTATGCCCAATGATTCCATTCTCTTTAGCTCCTCTTCAACTCTAGGGAGTAGTGGAATAGGAACCCGTCTTGGCGTAGATATACTGTATGGCTGTGCGCCATCTTTCAGCGTGATTCTCACTGGTTCTCCTTTAAGTGTGCCTAAGCCACTAAATGTACTGATCTCGTCAATGCGCTTGATTAAGCCCAGTTTAGTTGCTACAGTTCGGCTGAGGAGGTTTTCTCCATTGGTCTTCACCACTACTACTCGAAAGCAGCAGTTTCGTAGCTGGCCATTGATGTGAGCTTTAAGTTTGGCTAAAAACTGCCCCCTTGTGGCCACAACGCCGCCAGGACTCTCTAGAGTATTTTTCACTACACTGAGTTTAGGCTTGTGCCGTAAAGTTTCGTAAGTAGCCTCAGACATTACTGAAGTATCGGCACCGGAGTCAATTTTAAATGAGACGGGAGTATCTGCTAAAGTGAGAGTGGTGCGCCATGGTGGCTCATCCTCTGCTAGCAAGACATCTTTGCTTTCTTTTAGCTCGATTGAACCTAAAAACACCGTGTCTTCGTCAGCTTCAGTTATCTCCGGCACAGCTGTTTTTGAATAACACGCTGCAGCAAAGTGTCCAATTTTGTTACACTTCATGCATTTTTTTCCTTTAGCAGGACATTGCTCACCTTCAGCATGATCTCGCCCACATCTCGTGCATGCTCCCTTTCTTGTCTTTTTCGTTGTCTTTGCCACATTGCTAGTTCTCTTTTGTTCAGTCTTTCTCACTGTTTTCACATTATCCACATGCTCCGCGCCATGTCCTTTTCCTGTGTTCTGTGTTTTTATTAGTTCGCAATGCCTGGCCATTTC